>VYXB01001331.1:1063892-1314967 GCA_013397135.1 Pachyramphus minor | reverse complement strand
TTTTTTTAAGCACGCTGTTGGCTTGTCATGAGCTCACTGTCAAATACCTGTGCTCCAGCTCATCTTAAGGAGGTTGTTAGACACAATCCTAAAGGACACCAGTCTGGCACCAACACTATGAACTGGAACCCACTGTCAGTTCACCTGTCCCTGTGCTCCACTGCACCCCGAGTCTCCCTTCCAAACATCTAAAGCCTCCGATTCTTCTCCAGGAGCATACACAGTTCAGTGCTATAAGCATGTGGCCACAAACAAGCTTCACAAATAATTCTTCCTCTTTGGGAAAAGAAGAAAAAAAAAAAAGTCTCTGATGATAATTTCCAGAGTGTAAAGTCCTTCCCTCTGGTTCTCCATGCCCTTGGCAATTCACACAGACCATTTGTATTCAGAAAGCAAGGTTTATGAAACTCCTGAAGTAACTCACCTTGAGCTGAGCGAAGTCACGGAGAAGTGTGAGGGATTGACCTCCTGCTCTTTCATCATCTTTGAGGCTCTGCCATCACGTGCTGCCCCATCACTCCACACCGAAGGCCCTGCCGGGTGACCTTGTTGCCAAGGTAACCTCTTCCCTGACAACAAGATCTTCCTGGTAAGAGCTGGGTTATTGTCTCAGATGTTTGCATTAAAATAGAAGATCATCTGCATTTCATGACCTTCTCTTTTTAGGGCTTTGTTCTCATTTTATCTCAACACAGAAGTGAGCTAACACTGAAGAAGGTAAAAGGTCACACATCCAAAATAAAGTCAGCAGTTTAGCAGGATAGTTTGTTGGGAAGAATGTATTAATTCTTCATGCATCAGAGACCTTCACATTGTCAAAGGACTGCTTTGCTAAATAGAAGGGAGCAATAAACTCTTTCCCAAGATACGCTGTGCTGTAAACTGATTAAGTGATATGGAACTAATCATAGTTTATAATACTTCCCGAGTCTTTAAAAAAAGAGACATCTAAAGAAGTATCAGTCACTAATTACCACTTGTTTCAGGCTACTAGGCTTAAAAGGATCTAGACCAATAAAAATTAAGGGTCTATAAACATGTTCTATGCCCATCATCTTTAAGGTGTCCATAACACCATCTTCCTTTCTTTCTGTCTATGCCATCTTCATACACATCCAAACCAATTATGTTATAGCAATTACTCTCATACATGTATAATCATCCCAAAAGGTCCAAAAAGTACATTGCTCCTGGTTAAGTCTCTCTCCACAGCCCGTGAGGGTGGCAACGCCAGGGAAATGCAACAAACTATCTCCTGAAGGCATCTATTTCTGTCTGTTAAAAAGAGAAGGCTAGAAGACAAACTTTAACACTAGACTTCAAAGTTTCAAAAGCTAAACTTGTGTGGGATCACACTCAAATCATAGGAAACAAATATAGATCCAGGCAGTTTTCACTTGGAGAACACCATGGGAAAACAGGACAAAAGATAACAGCCAGGATGAAGAAAGTAAATTGTTTTCACTAACCACCATCCATAGAACAGAAAATATTTCAGTGTTGCAAGAGACTTAGAATGGATAATAAGCCAAAAACACTGTGATATTAATAAACAGGTCAGTAACCAGGAGTATTGCCTACTGAGATTAAAACCTCCACAGCCTTTGAGGTATCCAGGACATAAGCTTGCTGCAGATGTATATCTTCAGGGAGGTTTCAGCTTTCATCAGTTTTATCAAACTCTGTTCTTTATTTTTGTCCCCCTCTAAAACATTTCTCATTTGAATATGTACACCAAGTGCTTATTTCATATGAGTCAACAGACCTAACTGGAATACAGTATTTGAATTGGCAAGAAGCCTGCTGGTGATTTCCTGTTCATAGAATCAATGCTTTGCAAAGACCAATCCCCAAAATCTTTGCTACAATACCACATTTGCCATATAAAAACATGCACGTGTCAAGAAAATGGAGTGGCAATAAACCCTAGAGCAGTAAAGAAATCAAAATGTGTTTATTAAACTGGATAACTTCTGCGTATCGACAACTGAAAAGCTAACAGAACAGATAGAGTGCCATTTAAACTGACTGTTGTGACACTTTTCATATGGATATTTAAAAATATATATAGCTTGTAGTTTATTGTAGTTATTTGGTCAGTTGCCATCTGCTGAGAAGAAAGCATACAGACAGTCCTAAACCATGCTATTTTGACCTTTTCAAAATTTTCGAATTTTAGTTGGTGGGCATTATTTTTGTTTCCTCTGTCTGCAACCTTAATATTCTATGAGCAACAGAGAAATGGAATGGTTGCCTTCTCCAAACAAACACGCTGTAAAGGTTAAAGTAGTGTAAAAGCTTGCTGCTGCTGTTCTGCTGTCATTTGCAAACTGTACTGGAAGCCAGGACTGGAAGGTGCTGCTCAGAAAAGACCAGTCAGTGGAAATAAGGAGTGACAGAACTTCAATTCACTTTTTTAATAGTGAGCTTTATAAACTTTTCAAGTCTCTCTCAGCAATCTATTAACAGAGTGGTAGCTTACCAGTAGTCCAGCTGATGTTAATGCAGTGCTTGACTACCCAGTTTCTAAGTCATTTTTCATGGTGCTTTATGTTTAGTTAAACACCAGTTCATGCAACTTTAATACATCACATTATCATAATTCCACAAAGTGATTGTTGCTGTGCAGTCTTACAAACAGGTACATATTTTGGTGTCATACTGCATCAGGACCTAGATATTCTTGCATTAGATTTCTCACACAGATGTTCATAACTTTTCTTCGGTCACGCTACTGGGAAAGAAGGGATTAATTCCCCCTGAAAGCTTGAAAAGCTAAAAGTTGACAACATGGCTAAACAATACATTTGTTACTTGGCAGTGTTACCTATTCCTACTATGTTACAACTGTCAAGATAAACTAACAATTTCTATTTAAAATACTCACTGACACAAAAATATATCAACTGCTGTAAATTACTTCACTGAGAAAATGTATTGCTCACAGTATTTTTCCTTTTTTTTTACAATAATTAAAAACAAACGGTATATCAGCTTCCCCCCCCCCCCCCCAAATAAATGGAAAGTAACTATAAAATTTACTTTTTCATTTTAAGAAATACATACAAAGACAGGGCATGGTGCCCTTTTAAGTATGGACAAGTTATTTCATATACCTTCAGAAACATTGCAACTGCCAAGCTCCACTAAGTGCAAGTCAGGAATAACTTTCCTTGGTATGTTGTCACATCTCTTGCACTTCATTACTCAGAACCAGGAAACAGAAAATGCGTCGTTTAAATAGATTCAAGAACATGCTGCTACTTCAATAGTGTTATGAGTCCAAAAGTCCAAGCTACAGTCTCATCAGAGGAACCTAAGCAACATCATTGCCAATATGCATATTAAAAAGTCTCAGTACTAATACAGATAACTTATTCAAAAAAAAGCTTCCTAGCATCTAGCTAATCCTCTGGAGCTGTGCTCCTCCTTTGCCACGTCATCCAGCATTAAAGGTTTCTCAGTCTCAGCTGTCCTTCAGCAGAACTGGAGGACCATCTCCTGCAGGGGAGTTTACTTTACACGTCTTCTTACTCACTCTCCTTCCTGGAACCCTGCTCAGGACAATACAAGCCTACACAAATGGCAAAAGTCCTGTAATTTTTACCCCTTTAAGTTCTAACATCAAGTGATAATGGCAAAAGTCTTATTGAATAAGTGAAACTGCAACTTCCCTTCTCCCCTATAGATGCTCTCTGAGTAGATAAGTGTTTACTGACTAAGCCAGAGGAAGGCTGTTTTCAATTGTTACTTTCATGCAGGTACATAAACTGTAACTTTAATGTAAATATTTAATTAGGCGCAACATGAAAATCTAATAATGCACTCTCTACCTCCAAAATTTAAGTTAACCCAACAGAAATTCTTGTAAGAAAATAAATATCCAAGTGGTATAATTTTGCTGAGCGTTGTAAAATCTTGCCTTGATTCAATGCATTGTATGGGCTTAATATATTGAACCAAAAATAACAACTCTAGGGGACTTTCAAAGTTTGTCCTGTATTATCAGAACTAAAGGCACTTGCAGCTAACCTGGCACCTACTACTCCCTACACACAAAATTTTTGCAAATCACTTCCATGAGTTTTCAAAACACCTGGACAGCTGATGAACCTTGAAACTACTACCGTATTTTCTCCTTGATATCTCTCTATATAAGAAATATATGTAAATTAAAAAAGACTTGGCTGTAGTTCTTGACAAAGAGAGGATAACTAGAACAAGAAATAACATTGGTTCAAGCTCGTTTCAGAGGTTGGTTCCTAACGCTCTTTTTGCAATTTGTTTAAAAATTTTGTCTGTTGCAATTTCTGAGCTCCTCTAGGCTATTTTGAGCTGTTTCAAATTAAAGTCTCAGACAGCCCACTCTGGAATTCAAGGTGACTGGACACAGGACATGCATAGTCTAGAGAAGAAGGTGCTGCTGTAACAATTTTACTCTACTGGAGCTCATATTAACTGTTTCTGCCACTTGCATTCCTGATAGCAATTTAATCACGGCAGCCAGAACTACAGAGTAAGCACCCAAATATTTTTTAAGGATCTTTCATTCTGGGGAGAACCCCAAGTGCTGTGACCAACATATTATCAATTTATTTAAACTAAATCTGACTTGGATATATAAAGGAATTGCAATCATTCTTATCAGCTTAAGGCAGGAATACCCAGAATGATTTTTTTCAGCATTCCAGCTGGTTGCATGCATTAAGAGCATTTATTACTGCTCATGGCTAATAAGACTTGCATAACTGCCCCTGAGGGGCTTGGAATCATTGCCATCATCTGGAGGCTCAGATATCGCAAACATATTCGAGAAAGTCATGCCTCCAAAGCACATACAGCATGTTTAAAAGCTAAAACATGTTAGATGGTCACAAACTTAACAAGACATATATACTGAACATTAATAATCATTACAGAAATTTATCAAGTTTCAGTTTGAATGTCAAATAACAATTGATTAGAACACTTAGCAAGACAGTTACCTGTTTCCAAAAATTAAGCAAGAGTTGAAAACTGCCTACCATTCATAGTTCAACTGTCTTTGTATCACATGTATCATAACCTCATGGCATCACAAGGCTCAAAGGGACCCTCTGCAAGTCATCTGCTCCAATCACCCTGCCTGGAGTCACCTAGAACAGGTTGTCCATAATTCCGTCCAGGTGGATTTTGAGTGTCTCTGTGGAAAGAGACTCTGCACACTCCCTTAGGCAGCCTGCTCCAATGCTCAGTCAACCTCACCACCGGAAAAAAGTATTTCCTAATGTTCAGATGGAACCCACCACATTTCATTTCGTGCCCTTTGCCTCCAGTCCTGTTACCAGGTACCACTTTGCATTTGCACCCTCTTTTCAGGTATTTATATACACTGATTAGATCCCTCCTGAGTCTTTTCTTCTCTAGGCTTGATAGTTCCAGCTCTTCCTAGCCCTTCCTTATATGTGAGATGCCCCAGTCCCTTCATACCCTTTGAGGCCCTTCACTGGACTCTCCAGTATGCCCATCTCCCTCCTATACTGAAAAGCCCAGAACTGGACACAGTGCTCCAGGCATGACCTCACCAGTGCTGCAGAGAGAAAAAGAATCTCCTCTCCCAACCTGCTGGCAGTGCTTTGCATAATGTAGCCTAGGATACCACCCACCTTTGCAGCAAGTGCATATTGCTGACTCATGTTCGGTTCGGTGTCTACTGGGACTCCCAAGGTCTTTTTCTGCCAAGCTGCTTTCCAGTGCCATGGCCCTCAGTGCTGCATTGGTGCATGGGGTGCTTCCTTCCCAGGTGCAGGACTTTGCACTTCTTTTTGGACTTCGTAAGGTACCTGTCAGCCCATTTACTCAGTTTTGCATACACCAGAGGTACTAAATCTCATTCTCTCTTTTCCTTGGATGGTGACAACAAAGATTGTTTTTATACTCATCCTTAGTTAGAGAAAACTGTGGAACTAATGAAGACCGACTGACATGCATGTCCAAACTAAAAACAGAAAGAAAATATAAACAGTAACATAACAAACACCAAGAGGTCTGTTACTCACTTAAGATTAGGAACAGAGTCACTGCAAAGCTTTTCAAATCAAAGGAATATAGAGCACATACTGAACTGCACACAGTTAACTAGAACACACTTATTTGTTTTCTGCTCATTTGAACAAGCCTAATGGAAATCTTGGCTTCACAAACTGATTTGTATAATTTCCTCATACATGAACTGAACAAGAGTTTTAACATAACGAAAGCCTCACTTGGGACCACATTTTGCCACCAAGACAGAGCTCTACCCTCCTCATTTGCAGGCCTCACAAGGGAGTTTCTAGAACACTGAACAATTACCATACAATGCTCTCACAGCATTGGTGGTGGCTCTCCTACAGTAATTTTTTTTTTAATATAAAGGTACAGAGTGAATATATTAAGATGGTGTAGGGAGTAGGAGTACACAGCGTGGATTGTGCTACCATTATCCACTAAAATATAGTTAAAGGATTCATAATCGCTGAGACAGAATAAAAACATCACTGGAGATCGCTTATAAGTAAAGCTAGATTTCACTTCAGAAGCAGTGATTTCAAGTAATAAAGGCAACAAAAAAAAAAAAGCTCAGTAAGTTTACCACATGTGTGGTACCACACAGAGAGTCCCTAAATATCTTTATATCTTATAGGAAGGTACAAGAAAGATCAATAATGTAAAGCACTAGCCAGCACCTACTCTGTATTGTGATTTGAGAGTGAAGCAGCAACCAGAGAGTTGTTACACCATGACTATTCACAAAAATGGGTGATGGACATTCTTATAGGCCATAGATGATTCTTTCAAACAGCATAACTCCCCAACTTGTACTTTTCTTACAAGAGCTTTGAGAATTGCCAATACTCCCATTTTACTTCTATCTGCAGTTTGACATATAGAAACACATACATGGGCTGCACAGATTAAATATGAACATGGGACAAATCTCAGTTGTCAGATTTGTGCATGTGCAGATAAATCAGTTTCACAGATATTCTTTCAGATCAATACTTCCTGAAAGTGTATTTGTTTGGAGTGTGCATTTCTTAAAAGCAAGGAACATACTGCATGCCCAGATCAGCAGAACAACACCCCCAGGAAAGACTGCTGTTCAAAAAAAAAAAACACCACTCTTTCCTCTGTGCTCTGTCTAGGCTTTTTCTTCACATGCACACATGTGTAAAGGACATCCAGGATGCTATGATATCTACCAGTCCAACTGGATTTCCTGCTCAAAGCTAGAGGAAGGGCCCTGTTCTGAAAAATAAATCGGACCTTTATTGAAAAGATCCATCCATCCAATGCAAAACTGCATTTCAAAGAGGCTGTTTATTTTGTAACTTTCTGTCACAGCAGCTCTCTCAAAATTCTTATACCAATAATTTAAAATGTAGACATTTTTAAATGTTTCAAAAAACAGGAAAAGAATAGTTCCTGGGTCTTTCTTAAATATGCTTATTATTATACAGTAGCAGTATCTGTTTCACAGCAGGATGTCTAAAGTACTTAAAAACAGACATGAATTAAAAAGCTAAACTGGCAGTTCTTTGTTATTATCCTTAGTATTTGTCACCCTGTCTTTCATCCTATTGTATTCTGATAATCCAAATCTTTAAATCCTTCAAGAACTTATTTGGGGTTTGAGGTTAAGAAATATTTAATGCAAAATGCTAACGTTCCTCCCTCAAATCTATACCTTCATGATTATACATTAAATGAAAAATATTTTAAAATACATGTATATAATTATAAAAAGTTTTAATGAATGATGAAGAGTTCCATATTGTGTAAACATATTTCACAATAAAGTCTAAAGAGACAATTAACTCCTCTGAAGTTACTCCTCTGAAAACTATTAAGATTTCAATAGAATCTAATTGGAAAAAAAAAATTAAAGTATATCTAGCTTATTTCACAAAAGAAAAAAAAAGTAGAAACATGAAAGAAGCACCTCTTTTTAGAAACTAGAAAATAATTAGGTAATTAATCAGCTGAAATAATGCAGTTAGACTACTGGTTATTGTGCTAAAAGACTAAATATTTCCAAAGAGTGAACATTGTGAGTAGTTTTATTTCTTCAGCATTGTGCAATTAGAGGAGTTTCTAGAGTTGATCAAAAGCTTATTATGGGTAAAAGTGAACAACATTCAAATGGAGCTAAAAAAAATCCATAGTATTTTAAAAAGATAAGACCTTTTACAGAGAGAAACGTTATGCAAAGACAACCTGGTGCATTCACCATCCCAGTGCATCCCTGGGTCTACAACTGTCCATGTCCAACAGCCTAAGAGGAGGAACATCTCTTCCTGCTCAGTCTCAGCCACATGGGGCTTGATTCCACAAGTTCTCATCACATTCTGCTGTGATCACAGCCACAGCCAGGCAGATGCCACAGGCCAAAGCCAGGCTGCACATTATCACATACTCAACCACTCAGGGCTCTGCCACTCCAACCCTAAGAAGGCCACAGGCACACGGCCACTGGACACAGGAAAACAAGCCCCAGCCAGCTCAGGCCAACATAAGCCCAGTCAACTCTTGTGGTACAGGACCACTGTGTGTGGCCTTCTACTGGTAAGTGGGAAAATTCACTAAAATCTCCAAATACTTAGCAGACTATATGGCACACTAACATGGCAACATATCTTCAGTCCCACGTACAGAGTTAGCAATCAGCTTCTCTGAACTTGTTATCCATCAGCAGCAATGCCAAGCAGCCCCAAGTTGCAAAGATGGGGAAAAAAATTACAAAAACAATTATCAAAGCACAGTGTCTACTGTACATAAAGAAAGTGCTCTGGTATCCAAAGTCTAATTTATCATTGCTTTGAAACGTGAAAGCCCAAAAATTATAAAGATCAGCAGGATATCTAAGCCAGAAAATAGAGCTAATTTCAGCTCCTGAATGGACACTGCTGAGTAAAGAAAGGGAGTGTCTAGGAAGGCTTATGCTCAATTACAGAGGAACAAGTTTCCAAGACACCTGCCAACAGCTTAACGAGCTTCATCAAAGGCATATGGGGCACAGTCAGTTCACTAGTGGTACCTGGGCACTTAAATTTCTTTTGTGAATCTGAAAGACCCTGCCTAATATTGAAAACTACAGCATCATGATCTCTGTGCTCACGGCACAGCTCTAACAGTGCTGTGGAGAATTCATATGAGCCCACTTGGGTAAGCAAGCAGCAGCAGATCCCAAAGCCCAGCCCTTAGCTTGGGTTTTGTAAGAAGACCGCCTGCAAGATAAAAATTTTACAAGTTATCTGCAAAGACCCTGTGGGAATACTTCAAGGCTTCGAAATGAAAATTAGCACAAAAGATTGTGTTTGGGGTTTTTTAGTAAAAATAATAAAAAGTCAATGGCAAAATGGCAACAGCATGTAGCAATTCTGCTACTGACTAAAATTCAAACAGGTCAAGAAAGAATAGAGAATAAGGGCAGTGATTAAGTCTAATTCATATCTGGATAAAACAAAGTATTATTTAGCACAGCTGGAAACAGGCTTTGATGTAAGATTACAAAAAGTACAATGAGAGGTTCAAGCTTTCAAAGTTATTTTGTGGTTAGTAGTAATAGAGGGTGAAATGGGTTCCTACACCAGCGCAGACCAGGCACTATCAATTCATCTCCTTGAAAAGTCATGCTTAACCAATACAAACCTATGTTCTCAATGTTAAAGGAATCACAGATTTAACTTCTTCACCTTAATTTTTCAGCATACTATAAAGCCATACAATCCTCTGTGGCAAAACAAGAAAATCCAATATCTCAGGAAGATCAAACAAAAGAGAAATGATGCTAATACATAGTAAAAGAGGGGATGATGATGCAACATTACACTGCAACTGATAGGACACCTCCACTGTATTAAACTCCTGTGCAAAGTATCAGCAGGGAAATGCCTCTGCTTCTTCTGAACATCCCCCAGGCACAGGACAATACAATTGCTGTTTTACTACAAGACACCTCCTAGCACTGCATTTGGGAAGCAAACTTCTCCCTGTTGCACAACAGCTTTCAGAGCCTGCCTCCAATTTTTCTGTAGGTGTATTAATGTAAGAACTGCACACATCTCCATATCCTGCTCTTAATCTGTATTGGTAAATTAGCGTCTGCATGGTGAGTTAGTCTCACACCTTAAACTATTTCCAAAGAGCACTCACAACCCAGAGTGAGCTGTGTCCTGTAGCCAATACACCAGCCTCTTACTTGGAAATGAAATTCAGGTAGAGCATTCCTAACTGGTGAAATATCAAATTTCATATAAGTAGCAGCTTCCAACAATTTTTTTCCCAAGATTGTATGTATTTAAAGGTATGTACCTTTAAATCCTGAAGACAGTAAATGAGAAATCAATGATGTGTCAAGGAGAATATATCAAAAAATGGTAAAAAAAAAAGTATCTCACCAAGCATGGCGAATACATGAGCCTAGAGCCTTCATCTTGATTAACTTCATGTCTCACTTTGTGCATAATGTCTTCAACTAATAGCTTTCCATAAGTGAAGATATCTTCAGTTTGTACTACCAGAAGAGTTCAAGGTAATCACATGTTGAATACAAAGTAATTTCTGCAACATAACCTCTTTTATTGGCATATCAAGAACAATACATGTATGTTTGCTTGAGTAAGAAGTTGTAACGTGAGTCAATGTTCACATGCATGCCCAGCCTCAGCAGATGCCAGGTAACTTGTCCTGGGATTAGCTGTTTATTAGCTGTCCCCTTGTCTGTCAGATTGTCAGAGATATTTCATCCAAATTCCATGATACTGAAGCTCATAGCTCCTAATATACCAATACTGTTATAGTATGACTTGACAGAGTCAGAGCAAGGTATAACATCCTATATCAGCTAATCAGCCATCCTGAACTGGCCCCCAACAAGATCAATCTTTTTCTTTATTCTAACTCCAAAGAACCACAGTGTCTGCAGATTAGATACAGATGATCACAAGCATAACTATTGACCTGATTTCCCCAAACTACCCAATCAGACTACCCATGATCCTAGAAATTAAAGTCACTTGCCTATCAGCTTTATTTCCAGCAAGCTGCCTTATTTAGGCCCTTTTATCAATAATGGTTTGTAGCTGCTCACAACACATTGTCTCCCAGAAAACCCAGTCCTGCTTCCTTTGTGAGCATTATTTAAGAAATAAAATTTCTGGATCCTACAAATTCAGTATGTTTCTGCTTACAATTCTAAGTTCATGGCTCTATCACAGTAAAGGCAAAATTATATTCCAAGAGCACTAATAAGACATTTTCCCAGGGGATTGCCTATCAGATTTCAGAGGAGTTTGCCAGGGACACATTTATTCTCTCCTGCATTGCTGTTACAGAATAATGCTCTGAGGAAGATTTAAATTTAAAGAGAGATTTCAATAAGCAAAACACAACCGTATGAAACCACTTACTGACATGGATTTGAAAGAAGGGGTATGGAAGAGAACCCAGCTACAGAACCCACCTAAATACCTCTGAGGAGATGAAACACGAGAGAACAGGAGTAGCCTTGAGCTCAGCTATGAAGAAGCTGGATAGCAGAACACTTGTTGGGACTGAAGGACTGCCAAGCAAACAAAAGCCCCAGTTCCAATTGGGAACCAGTAGAAGCTACAACAGAAAGCTTACACAGAAGGTGTATGAGGCATTTAAGTGGGAGCATCAGAGGCTACTAACATATGATATACACACAGTGGATTCCTGACTGCTTTTTCCTCTCTTTGCTTCCATCAGCCTAAATATATGGCTGTCAAGTGTCATGTGATACCTTTTAACTTACACCCACCATCAGCTCTTCTACTGCCATCCCCTTTCTGCCATCCCAATAATATGGTTTGATCATGTCTCTTGGAACCCATTAGTGCCACTTTCTCATTTTTTCAGAGGGACAGCAAGGTATTCTTTCCCTTCATGGCTATGTGCATTTGCCCATAGTCTTCTCAAAGCTACTTCCTACACTGCAAATCAGACACCAAATTTGAGGTCTGCATGCTATATTTTAGCACAATAGAGCATAGAAATAGCCTAACATAAGCACTAACTATGTTGATTTGATTTGGACTGAACTTTGACAGATTTTCAGCCTGGTTAAAGTTTTGATAAAAAAGGCTAAAAATAGTTAAGCCAGTTTTCTGAAGTATAGTTACACTGGAGAGTTTGTAACAGAAAAAGCTCTATTTGAATTTACAAGGTTAATAATATTCAGCTAATTAAGCAATCAGATTAGCTAAAAATTATGTGCTTTACAACAACACTGACAAAGCTGACAATATCATACTGCACCCAGATACAGCAAGATGTAAAATACAGTGAATTAAAACAGAAATATACATTATACAGAACAATGCTAGGATGGAAGGAAGATTGCAAACTACAGACTTAGCAAGTACCAGAATTAGGGCTGCCTCTATACCTGGTAAACATACTTGAAACATCTTTTAAAAAAACTGATCATAAGCTGTTTGGCCAGTTTCCTGGCAAGGATGCAGTCACCCCAATTACAAAGGCAGACTTAGAAGTCTAGTTATACTCATGATCTACAACTTTCACGTGCCAGCCTTTTTATCATTGACCTTAAATGTACAATGTAAAGCCACCTTTATGAAACCACTACACTCACTGAACAATTCAGTTTGCATACTTATAACTCGCTGAGGAAAAAGATGACATGTATTCCAGAAGCAATTACTAACACTGACAGAATTATGCTCCTCCACAGAGAGCAAAACCCATCTGAAATACATCTATACAAAAAAAAGAGACATTCATAACAGGATTTCACCATGCCAACTTTTGCCATCTTTCCAAAACCAAGGAAAAGAAAGGAATCAACATATAAAAGGCATCCATCAGCTGCCATTACAGGATTATTGAGGCTTTTAAACATGATGTTGTAGGAAATGCATCATACATTTGGAAGAGGAAGCAGGTAGAGAAGGGCACTGATAACTAAACCAACTATTAGCTGGATTATCTGACAGGTGTTTGTTCTTACCCAGCTGGGTGTTATTTAGTCCTGACTCAGTGAGCCTGGAATGCTTTAGAACCACCTCAGGGAGCTAAGTTCCCTGCTGTTAAAATGACAGTGATTCAGTAAATGGGTTCCTTACATACACGCTAGCATACTCTGCATTTGCCTGCATGATTATATGTTAACTCTTTCAAAAAAAAAAAATCTAATAGTATAGAAAAGAACTTTCTGCAATTCTTGAAAATATTACTTAAATCAGACTTTTTATTGCAGGAATGTCAGATTTAAAAGCTTTTATGCTTTCATTTTAAAGTGAGTAGAACATCTGAATAAGCCAAGTACCAAAAAAACCTTGTGGTTAATTAAGTTACCCAGATTCACTGTTGGTCAGTGAACTGGAATCTTTCACAGTACCCAAAAAGCATAACCCATACTAACACAATAAAGAACAACGTCTGAATATTAACCAAGTCCATGTAAAAGGTAACAAAGAGCAAAAGTCTGATCTATATTGGTATTTTTCAGGGAGATTCAGGGTCTTCACATGGTGAACCCCATAGGAGGAAGGAAAAAAAAATAGAAATAACATCTGCTTATAATTTCAGTTATAGAAGAAAGTTACATAGTTTCAAGTGAACATAATATTACTCTCCCCAATAATATATGGGTTCACATTTCTCACTTCTCCTCCAGTCCACATTAAAGTAAACCCAAAACAAGAAAACTGGGCTCCTCTGAATTATGGTGGACTTAGGTATAACATGTTTGCCGATTTCACAAGTAATTTATTCCCCTTCAATGTATCTCTCATAAAATTCAAAATAATAATTTAAGATGCATGCCTCCCGTACGAAATTACCCATTTCTTGCACATAAAGTAGGTGTTATTAAGAGACCTCTGATTTTTCTGATGGCTGCTTTAACCCAGAGACACAGCCACCAACAAAGAACAGGATAACTAGCAGCTTGGCCATTTGGTTTATCACCTCTCTTTGCACACTTCAAACATCTCAGCTAACCCACGAAAGGGCAAAGTTGGAATCAGCTTTAATTTTCATAGGTGTCATCTTTCAGAGGACATAAGAGTATAATATAAGCAATGTCTCACATGTAGGCAACAAATCTACAGTTATAAGCAAGACTGCACACTATAGGTTTGATTTAAAGCACAAACTGGGAGAAAACACCTGACGAAGCAACACAATTAAGCCCATCCCTGGGTAACAGCAAACAGGGCAAGGGATCAGAGTCAGTATCTATTTAAGATGTGAATAACAAGTACTTTAATAAGACAAAAAAGAAAATCACATTCTGGTTATAATTACTTAGATTTTATAAAACTCACCCATTCAAAAGAAATCATGAGTACTTAAATTGTTCTGTTTACCTCAAGAATCTTCATGCACTTACTGGTCTGTAAAGCCAGATCAGACACTGGAGCTATTTCGTTTCTAAGCAGTGCATCTATTTTTAATTTTTTGCAAATTACTGTCAAGCAAAATACCTGGAAAAGAATGTGGTTTTCATTTCGAAAGTGAACCTCAGCAACACATATGTAAAACTGACAGTTAGCTGATGACATTCTTGACTCTGGTAATTACTAGATCTGGATGTAAGTCAGACTTTGCAGTAAACATGGAAAGATGTATGAAAATGCTAGCAGAGAAAAGCTTAGACAATTTACATATGTTTGCAGCAAGCTATCTGTAAGAGATAAACAGTGCTGATAGACTGTATTAAAACTGGTGAAACAAAGGATCCTGAAAAAAGTGAGTAATCTTAAAAATGAAGCCTCTCTCTTTTCCCGCTCTTCAAATGAATTTCGTGCATAAAAGTCAGGTAATGAAGTGCTATGAAGTCTGTCCATGTAAAGAGATTAGAAAGTTTAGGGTGCTTTTTGAAACATGGTTCTTTAAGATCAGAAGAGTGGAAACAATCAATATTCTTACAATATTTCAAGGAACATTATAAGCTAACAGGAGTTCTTTACTGCTGTGCAGCAGCAACAGGGTCCCTAAATCCATTTCAGTAACAAACTGGTTCAGTAGACAAGAAACATGGGTCAAATTCCCCTTTATTCAGGCCAGTGCAAATTAGTAGGAACTTCATTGCATTCAGTAGTAATAAAGTGACATATTGGCAGGACTATCAGTCTTTGGGCAATACCTTTGTGCAATTACAGTCAGTAGGACACAGTGGCAATCTACTTACACATGCTCCTGAATAAAACACAAAATAATCTATCCCATGACAGTTACACAGTATAAGTCCCAAAGTCTACTTTCTTTACATCCTAAACATGCTTAAGTATTATTACCATCTTAAACTGTCTAATATAGTTCAGTTGATTAGGACAGGGCAATGTGATCTATAATACTTCTGTACTATTGACCTCCAGCATATGTAATCATTTTTGCTGTACAAAATTGACCAGCTAACCACTGATTGAGACTAAGTAACAAGATCTTTGACCTAAAATAAAGAATGCTCAAAACCAAAAAAATACTGATAATACAACACAGGAGGGATTAAAATTGTTTTGTGCTGCATCTTAAAACAGTCATCTGCAAGGAAGAATGAGTGTATTCATTAACCTTGACACAAATACTGGTCTCGAAGTATTCCCATGAATGCACTGACCTAGTACAAAAAAAATGAACACAGTAGCATGCACGACTGCAACAAAATATTACCAAATTATACAGACTTCTGCAACATTTTCTCATTATTTATTACCATCTCAACCTTTGTAACCAACAAATTTTACTGATATGTTTACATCATTTATTCACACCGTATAACTAAAGCATTCTTTGCAAAACACATCTAAAAACTCAACCTGTTCTAATAACAGTCTATGAGGATTATCCCTGCAGAGTGACATTGAGTTAGTAATGTTAGTTCACTGACTGCTGGTTGTCACCTAACTGCAAATGGTACCAATGATACAAACAGTTTTGAAGATATACTGTGAATTTCCAGCACAAGGAGTAAGAAAATATAGTAAAAAAATTCCAAGGACATTAGAAGATAACTTTCAAGTTTATAACATTATGCTTTCATAAACATAGTACACTTTCCCAGTATACAATACGGTACTTCTTTTGTAGCTGCAGAATATAAGAACTACAGCAATTACTCAGAAAACAAAAGAAAAAAATGAAAAAAATTTAATCTATTAGAATTCTCCTGCAATAGCCTCAGACCTCTAAAGTGACAGAAGTTTACTCTGCAGAAAAGACAAGAACAGTTGGCCTTACAGAGCAGAAGGCTTAAGAGATATATATATGGGGACACACACTTTTGGCTCGGTTTCACACAAACACAAACAAAAAGTAATCCTTATACCCCTTGTGCAGGATAATTGGTAATACTGCTCAGTGACCAACGTGTAATTACTCAGAGAAACAGTGCTGCTTCCCCTGGCTATTAGAATTTTTACATTCTTGAATAATTCTGTCTGACCTCTCTTTCTGTCCTTGATTAGTTCCGTCACCTGTCCCTAGCCAACCATTTTTAGCTCCATTTCCATCCCAGAGAGCACAGAGCTGCCGTCAGGATCAGTACTGTCCTAGTACATGCTTCTCTCTAAGCTTCTTGCATGTCTCAGCCCTGCTCCTGCATTTTGGAAGTTATTCCCTATTATTTATGGATTTTAATTTCTTAATTTAATTCCTTGTAACTATACCAAATATAAATGCTGAATCTACTAAAATTACTGTATTAAGTGACTTTATATCTCAAAATTATTTTCAACCGTCACATCCTAAATCCAACAATGAACCCGTGACAAAGATATTTCATTGATACTTTGATTTCATTGATTTCATTGATACTTTGGAGATGCCTACCAAACGCAGAACAGCTAAAAGTCCTCATTTCCAATAAATGCATATTTGTATTCATTAAACACAAACTTTCCAGTGCCATCCCAGCAATGATGTTTCTACTCTTCATCATATTGAACAATAGAACCATAGAATCACTAGGGCTGGAAAAGACCAGGTCATAATGAGACCCCACCTGGACTACTGTGACCAGTTCTGGAACCCCTAACACAAGAAAGGCTTTGGAATACCGTTGGGACAAGTCTAGAAGAGGCCACAAAGATGCTCAGAGGGTTGAAACACCTCTGCTGTGAAGACAGGCTGAGAGAGATGGGGATGATCAGTCTGGAGAGAAAAAGGTCTGTAAGTGTCTCCAGGAGGACCCTTTATAGCACTTTCCAGTACCTAAAGGGAACCAAGAGAGACTTTTACAGTGATAGGACTTTAACTGAAAGGGGGTAGGTTTAGATTACTCATTAGGAAGAAATTCTTTACTGTGAGGTGCTGAGGCACAGAAACAGGTTGTTCAGAGAAGCTGTGGATGCCCCTGGTAGGCCAGGTTGGATGAGGCCCAGAGCAGCCTGGTGCAGTGGAAAGTGTCCCTGCCTCTAGCAGGGGTTGTAGAAAGAGGTTGGAATTAGATGATCTTTAAGGTGCCTTTCAACCCAAACGATTCTATGATTATATGAAATATTGGAATTTAGAGCAATGGCATGTAGTTTATCAGCCAAGAAAGCTAAAATTCTTTAAGCATGAGGTGAATACTTTAAACCATACTCTTCACAAAAAAAGCCATCAGTTCTCAAACAGAGAGCAGATTTTTGCCAGATTCCACACTACCAGAAAAGGGTTTTCTTCAAAATACTGTTATGTAAATTATGATTAAATCATCATTTGTATCAGTAAGTAAGAGTTTTGCACCTATGAGATTGTCATTAAAAAATACCAGATGTGCTTCATTTGCATGTATTTTTAACAGAAACTCAAGAAAGCAGAGAACGATTTCGGGAGAAGTAAAGCATGAGCATAACTTTGTTTTTGCATGACTTCAGTGTATAAGCAATACTTCTGATCCTGCACTACTCAAGTATAAGAAAGCAAGAAAGCACTCTCTGAAAGAAGTATTTATTTAATCTCAGGAGCAGTATCAAGGAAATAAAGGAGTCTCCAATGCTAAGCTAAAGGAGCTTTAATGAGTAAATAATGCTTTATGGATATGTTAAGACAGACTGTCTGCTGAGGAATATTTCACCTCCAGGAATTTTAGTTTTGCTCTTCTATCCTTGAAGAAAGCTAATTTCTCAGGAGCTCCACATCTGCAGTTATCATCAGCTATCTGGAGGAAGCACTTGCATTCTGCTAAGAACACATATATAAGAAAGTCTAACAACAGTCAAATTACTGTGCTTCCTCTACATAGGAAATTTCTATTCAGCCTTTGCTTATTACTAGTAGGGTTTAGTGGCACCTACTTACTAACAGTTCAACATCAACTACTATGTTTTAACGAGAAAAGAACAGCTGACCTTTGCCTCCATGTATGAAAATTTATAATTAGACACACAAGGTAATCCTGTATTGACTCTTTTTACACAAGTGTAAAGTGTTAGCATAGTACAGCAACACTTAAGTTCAGAAAAAAAAGACATTTTAAAGAAGTTTAAAAGGAGTGAACCCAAAAACAACCCTGTTATGACTCACCACAGAAGGGGAGGGTAACCCAGGTTCTTGTTAATAAACCCTTTGGGGTGGATTAGAGTGAAACGACACTGAATGATCAATGTTTGTAAATATATATATGTAGAGTTCATTTTAGAACAATTTTGTTTCAAAGGAAAACAAGTGTGTAGCCTTTTTAGTTGTTATAATTTATAATAATTACATGTTAAGCATAATAATTTTTATAGCCTATCCTTCAAAAAGACACAAAAACCCATCAGTTCCTGAGTTTGGAGAACAGAAGACAGAGTTTGAACAGAAATAGAGTTTGAAGCCTGAGTAACAGCTAACAATAGTAAATCAAGCAACACCATTACAAGGACAAAGTCATCAGCAATAAAAAAAAAATTAGGAGGTGAAAGTCACAGTCAGAGGGATATAATAGATATGGTGTGTACTGACAGAAGAAAGAACTTCAGTAATCAGAGATACTGGAATGAAGCAATAACAGTGGAAAACAGACAATTCCACAAGAAGTGTGGAAATTGGAAAGCAAGCAAACTAGATAAAACAGAAAAGGTCACAATGAACAAGAAAGGAGTTTTACCTGGAATAATCCAAAACAAAGTAGTTAAATACAATCTTGCACAAAAGTACCAAACCCTATCCTGTCAAAAAAACCTAATTTGAGACCAAAGCATGTAAGTCAAAAGTAATTTTGGGTGAGAAGGCTGCAAGGCATCCATTTTTTTCAGATTTGGAAACGGGTGGCTTATGCCAGTAAGGAATAATGTTTATTTCATAATTAATAACACAATCTTCCTTCATTAAACAATAATTTTGTATTCTCATTAAGGTATTTCTTCTTATGTATGGGGTGGGGAAAGAAAAGTCGCCTTTCACAGGAAAGTCAGAATAGTTTTAAATAAAAAAAACCAAACAAACAAACAAAACTCATAAAAGCAGCAAGGTGTGTCCCAATCTGTAAAGGACTCTCATACTGCGATGTTAACATGTATGGTTACAGAAGTTAAGGCCAAAGGCAAGCATGTACAACACAAAGTATCCAAGGCACAAAAGGCCAGTGCATCCTCATACTCAAGAGCCAGGATCAGCTCACTACAGCTAGGAACAAACATTAAAATATATCTTACACATATCTGAAAGATCACACAAACAGTTCTAACTTTCAAAACCTCTAATGCCATTTTTTCCTGCATTTGTTTTAAAGGGTATAAGAATTCAACACTTCATTATTCATTGAAAAAAACAGCAGAACAAGTTGTACTGCTGCCTTCTGTACACAAAAAAATGCTAAAAAAGACCCTGCAAAAATTATTATCTATCCTCCTAATACAGTAGTTGTGCACACTTTTTTGTATGGAATTTTACACAGACTTTGGCTGAGTCACTTTAAACCAGGTTTTGCCATTAACCTGTTACACAATATCTCTCTCCTGAAAGAGTTTCACAAGTGTCATAAAGAAATTCATCGGTAACAGTGGAAGATCAAAGTGCATACCTGAAGGATCCCATAGGACCCTTAATGTAGTCCAAATATTTTCTAACTGCAAATAATTCTGAGAAGAAGTGATAGCTTTTCTTTTAACACACTGTAAAACTTACTGTATACCAGTCAAAAGAAATCACAGGCCTGAATCTGAATCAAATCATACTGAGCAATCGCTGTAAGCTTTTGTTGTACTCCTTTATTTGTACAAGAACAAAGGAATATCTCCTACAGAGCTGTTCAGTTTTGACATTTGTGAAGCTTCTAATTCAGTGCATTAAGAGTTTAAGTTCATAGAAGTGGGTAGAGTTTAATAATAAAGAGTTTTAAGGAGGAGTTCTAGCTACACATAGTGAATAGTCAGCTCCCATCCTAATCTTCCCCTTAACAGGTGACTATCCTTGGACTTTCAAGATTCTCCTGAAAGTACTGGTGCCATTGATATTGACTGTATGAATGGCTTAACTTTGTTCTGAACATGTTGACACATTTACCAAAGTTTTTTTTCTGAACTCAAGAGAAAACAGCTGCATTGAGTCTGATGGTTCAGACCAGCTAGGGAAGTATTTCACAATGGTTCCTGAAAGAATCAATTTTGATTTAACAAAATTCGGTATGACGTTACCAAGTCCAACAAGAAAAAGAATTCTGGTATTAATGGCCTAGGCCACAGGGATTTCAAGAGATTGGCACACAAGAAGTTTCCCACAATACATACAGGCTGTTATTATTTTTTCATCTTTATCTAAAAGTAACCAGCGGTTACACACCAGACTATGATTTGGTCATAGAAATGTAAAAAGTGTCATAAATAGATGTCTTTTTTGGGGGGTTGGGGGGTTAAGAAAAATGATAAAGAAGAAAAAGAGTTGCAAAAAGATGAAGTAGTTTAGCAGGAACACACAGATCACAGAATGACCAAAATCTTGCCTGCTGCAAAGTGTGAAGCTTTCACCCCTTGTTTTCACAGAAAGGTCTTCCAGAAGGTCTCTGTACACATGTCCTGTAAAATACATGTTGTGACTAGATTTAACCTAGCACTGACTGGCAAGTGTTTGTTATTTGCAAGGCTAAGCACATGGGTTAGGTAGGTGTACCTGAATTTTTCTATTTTGCTAATAAACGGAACAGTGGTACAACTCACATAAAAATAGGTTAAAACCTGTTAGCAAGAGGAAGCTCTGAATAAAGCAACACACACTGCCTAAATTAAATGTGAAACACATACATGCAAATTCTTCTAAATATGACAATTTTATGTAGTTAACAAAACAGAATTTCTGTTAAGAAGCAAACTGTCATGTAACAATTTCTGGATCAACCCTGAGACCAGCTAACAAATGCAACAAAGTACTAAGGAAAGGGCTTGACTCCCTTCTGACTTACAAAACATTCCTTCTTCTCCAGTGAAAAATTCACTACTGATTTTTCAACAGACACTAGCTAGACCTCAATCCCATTATCTGGCCCTTTGAGTAGTCTAAATTCAGTATCAAAGGAGTATTAGAAAGTTTGGAATATTAATGCAATTCTTGAAGGGATAAAACAAGAAGGGAGAGAGGGATATAGAGGTACTTTGAAGCTCACAGCTTACAGGACCTCAGCTTTGCTCAAAGTCTTAAGGAATGGAAAAGAGAAAAGGAACCAAAGTGCAGTAGGAGATGCTTCCCTTAAGGCCCTTGGCAGGAAGGACAGATTCTACTGATCAGCAAATACTGGTGGAAAAGTACAGCTGAGCACAAAGTGTCCCTCAAGACTCTGAATGTGCAGGTCAGATGCAGAATATGGAGGAAGAACTAAAACAAAAAGTCTTCTAAATGCACGCAGTGGAGGGCTGTAATAGTGAGAGCTGAAACTCACTGGAAGAGGAGGAGACAACACCATACACACTTCACAGTCACCCCAATGCATGAACTTCCACAATGGCATTTTAATATTAGTGTGGCTTTCAGCTTTGCTGTGGCCTAACAATATATTTTTCTAGAACAAGCTTTTACTGCTTTTATCCCAAAGATGGTAAAGATGGGAAACCTCAGTAAAGCTGAGAAATGTGAGTACTTGACCTCTATGGAAAGCAACAAACCCAAGCAGTGTAGGCAGCAGCTCACCTGACACCCTTAGAAGTAGCATATAAAGGAAGTAGCACATGTACTTGAACAACTCCAGCTTCAAAGCCATGATTTATATACTCCACGAGTGTAATTAATCTGATATCATCTCCTGCTGTGCTCTGGTATATTAAACACTCGACAGTAATATTTCATGACATGTAGCATACATGACAAAGAGACTAGAAGTATATTACACACGTGGTTATAACTGTGGTAAATCACTGTAGCACAGCTTCTCTGTCATTCCAGCCAGAAATGACCTACACAACATGACCAACCCTTCAGAGGAAAATAAATCATAGGCAATGAAAATAGTGCAGCGTCCTGCAATACCTCAGCTTACCAATTATCGTGTTCTAATGAAAACCTGGCATACAGCTGAGTTAATTGCAAAGAAAGGGCTCCCAAGGGTTCAGCTAACCTACCGTGACTCGGCTCTCCCGAGCGGCTACCAATGACACATTAGCAGAAGACGTGATTTGCAGGAAAAACCTATTTAGGATAAAAACCCAGAAGAGACCGGAATCGTAACGACCACAGAGATAATGACCAGGCACAACAGTCATTGTCCTCCCAGAATAAGGATACGAAGAACCATTAACGACATGACAAGGAAGTCAGTCTCTACCCACGGCTTTCCCGCTCGGGCTCGGGGCTCCCAGGCCGCGGGACAGGCGGCACAGCCGCTCCCTCCCGGGCCAGGAGCCCCATGTCCCCGGAGCTCTCACAGGGCGGTGCCGGCGGCACAAGCACCGGTACCGTGCACAGAGCTGTGATACGAACGTACCCCATAGGCACCGAGAGGTCGCTGTCTCTGTGCAGAGATCTAATAGGAAAATTGCTCCTATGTTTAAAAACAATGACTATATAAATATATATATATATATACACACAATACACGAGCCACGACGTAAACTCCGAGAAAACCCAGAGAAGCTCCAGAGAAGCGAGCAGAGCAGCGCCCCAGAGGATCTGTGAGGGGACCGCCTGAAGTCGGAGAGGCTGATCTCATCGGGAGATGAGATCCGACAGCTATAAAGAATTTTCCTTCACTAAGACTAAAATTAAGCAACTCTTCTACCGACCACAAAATACCTGCGTGTATCAAGAACCGCACGGCCTGAGGAACAGCACCAGCTCTTGGGCACAACTGCCCTCGCTCCTGCGAGCCCCGGTTTTAAAGGAAGCGCCAGGCACTACCCCAGCTGCAGGCAATTAATCAGTTGATTGTTAAACAGTTAAGGTTAATTGCGCCCAGGTGTGGCTGAGCGCACCTGAAGCTGTGGCAGCTCCGGGCACCCAGGGCGCACCTGTGGCACGAACTCGAACCCGCTGAAATATAGTCCCAGCTGCCCCTCAGGGAAGGCACACACCACACACCTGCACCTCCAGAGGCCAGGCAGTCACTGCGGGAAGGCAAGAAACAAATCCAAAGAATTACAAAGCAAAACAGAAGGGTTCTGTCTTCTGATACCTTTTACTTTAAACAATACACCAAAACAGATTTCTTAAAATGTTTTGAGATATGTCACTTAATTGTTTTGTTATTGTCAGAATCACAGAGTACATTATTATGCAAATAGCTTGTGGGACTACAAGCTGGCTTGTTCTCTGTAGCAGTACCACAGAGATTTTACAAGGGAAAGAAGACAAAATTGCCGTGCCTCATTCCAAATTTGTGAGAGCCTTGTAAATTTTCTGACTCATTTAGATCTTCTTTAGAAATGAAATTCAAAAACATTTCATAACAGGATTCTCAGAGTTAAAAAGTGGATAAAATTAGTTATTTCCACCCTAGAGCACGCATTGAGAATTTTATGTGGTCACTAGTGCATAAGCATCTCCAAGAACATGTGGGAGATTCACCTTCAAGAATAAAATATTTTTATTATTCTTCCAGATTTACACATAAAATTCTGGAAATCAAACCAGATATTCTGACATTTGTCATCTCACTGATGCTTTGTCTGCTGTGTTGGCCCAGTAAAGTTCCCCTCGAATAAGAAAGGGTGAGCTAAGTTTTATTGAGTTTTTAATATTGCAATGCACCCTACACTCATACAGCACTACTGCTGGCCCAGTGAAAAAAAAATTGACTTGAAACCCAGCTGGAGAGGAGGTTGAAGTTTTAAAAGGCTTTTACTGCTTGATCCCTTGCTGCTACCTCTGCTTCAAAGTATGGGAAAAAACTAGGGAGAGTCTAATAAAACAGAATCAGGCCTCTTGAGATGAATGTCTTATATTTTCTTTTACTACTTGCCCTTTGAAATTCCTTGATGGATGGCATCAATGGCATAACAGATATGTGGCAAACAAGTGTGGAAGGCAAAAGAACCATTTTCTGTCCTATTCATATACCATATATGGGTAAATGTTATGAATGGATGAGTATCCCTGTAGCTTGGCAGGTATAGCTATTGATTAAAGTTCTGTTAAACATCATTAAACATATTTTACACTGACACCTACAGAGATATCTCTTTGATGACATGTTGCTAAATGCTTGCTTAATACAAAAGAAATAAATTAAATGCTACTAATGAAACATATTCTTTCTTGTTTTATACTAATTTCAGTTAGGAATACTCATACAGATATAACCAATAGACTTTCTCTGCATAAATATGACAACAACTTTACTAAAAAAATAAAATAATGAGATCTTTTAATAACCAGTGCTTAAAATATACAGTTCATGTTTAGTGTAGTAGATATAAATCATTGCAGGTTTAAGATTACATCACAGTTGTCAGGTAACAGAACTGGCTTCATTGTAGAGCCTATTTGACTCACAACCCCACATCAAAGCCACAATGATTATTTTGAGAGCCTTCTCAAACCCCTTGAGTATTTCCTTCTTAAATAGGAGACATTTTCCTGAAAATTTCATACAGTGTTCATACATTTCATACATTTCCATTGTAAGAAAACTTTTGCATCTAGTTAAATAAGCAAAGCAAAGGTGAATTTATTGACTGCATGTCAAAGATGTTTAAAAAATCCTTTTTGAATGTCAAATGGTCTTTCATTTCCCCACCTTGAGATTCCTGTCTCTATTCTTTCTCCATATTTCATGTCTACTTGTTCTTTCAACCTCCTTGGAGTGCAGCCAGGCTCTACAGCCTACAGTATGAATATGCCTGCTATATTCCTGTTTGATCTTCCTCCCTTGATGTGTCAGATTCTTTGTGGCCTGCCTACTTGTCAAACCATTTTCACTCTTCAAAACTTTGTATGAATTTTTAAAAAGCAATGCAGATCTCAGGACATTTGATGAATTTTTCAAGAGCCAATCACACTCAAATACCACAAACATTGCTGTTCATGTGTTAATATACTAAGGACAAACATTTATTTACAAATTTCTGCATCTAAACCTGTCAGATAGCAACAAAATACATTACAAATACACTGAGTTGTAGGTAAAAGGGAGAATGCATTCCTCTTCTAGCTGTAATGGAAGTAACTGATTGTTAAAAATGTGAAAAATAAAGAAGAGTGTAATTAAAAGTATACAAGTAAAATACTGAAGTAGAAAATCCTAGGAATACAAAAGACATGCAGAAGAAGAAATAATAAGCAATCCTCACTTAAAAAACCCCATATTTTAGAAAAAACATAGAGTGGTAGATTCCTTAAGTTATGAAATGGCTTCATCCTTCTATGATATAAATAAAGGTTTCTTTTCAGCTTTACTGATGTGATACCCTTCACAGAGTAGTCCACCCATATGCATCCATAATGCACGGATCATAGATTAATAAAAATCTGTTTGCTAATGGCCATAAGACATTATTGACAACACATTTTTTGGAGGTTGGTGTGCTTTTCAGACAGCTAAAATTACTTGTGTTATGAATGAGTTCCTCATACAAGAGAAGTATACATCATATACATCAACATGCAATGTTCTCTGTGTTACATAAGTAAATAATTCCCTAGAATAGTATAACAAAGGATGTCTAATCCCTAGACAGGAAACAATTTAAAATATTGTATTACTGAAATTATAAATAACATTGTTTCACTTTTAGACTAGAGTCAGGAATACCATCAGGCAAAAGCTATGAATTAATCTAAAGTAAAATAACTAATTATGCCCTTTCCCAGGGAAGTCTACAAGAAAGCATACATAACCAAAATGCACAATATGAAAAGGTATAGCTAATGTTTCTTGAAGTAATTTATTTTGTACTTCAATGATATGGAATAAGATAGGATAAGTGAATACATGGGAAAACAGATATATACTAAGTTGCACCAAAGCAGTTTTTCATAGAGAGAGTAGTCCAGCCAGGAAATGCTCTACCCTTACAGAACCTGTTACATGCTAAACGGGACAACACATTCTCAGTCTACATGTCATGGTTTGTTACTTTCTAGTTATAACATGGCATTTAATGTTACATATTCTATAAAACCAATATTACATTAAGGAGCCTTCAATATATTAACAAAGTTTACATGTCAAAGAATCCCTTTTTTTTTCCCCAGTCGTATCTCAAGATTTTCTGTCCCAGCTGTAGAAGACACAACACAAAAATCATATTGTTTTTCAGATAACTTTTCATTTCAGTGAGACCTATGAAATATTTCTTGCTTTATTTTATTTGGATTTTATTTTCTATTTGAAAATGTAGATGTTGGTGCATGATCATGACATTTTTGTTCTCTCATAAGAGGGCTTCAGTACATACACTAATGTACTGAAAACAGATTTTAGTTTTGAATCAAAGAACAGTTCCTGGAAATGGATTAATTAATGTCATTGTGGACATATGCCCACATTAGCATGTCAGTACAAACTCAACATCTGTCAAGACTGAAATATATTAATTTGCCTGGTCCATTTCACAAATGACTCTGACATCTGCACCTTGAGGGATCAGATTCTCAAAGCCATTGAAGTTACTAGTTTTCATGGAATAGATACGAAGCTGCAAAGAAATTTTTACAGCAAACTAGATCTGTGAGTACTTACTTTAATATCCCACCAGAAGCAATAGCCCCAAACAAATATTTCACAGAAAAAGAGAAGATTGATTAGGTCAACTAATAGTTCAGTTGTCACAAACCACAACTTGAACAGACAGTTTCAGGGATGCAATTCTTCCAAACTCAAAAAATCATCCTAAGTGAACAAAGCATAGTTTTAAAATTATTATTACATGTTTACTAAACAACAAAAAGTTTGGTCTACACCGTATTTGACACAGGTGAAATGTATCAGGACCCAGAGAGGATGCATGGAAGAAGAACCTAACTGTTAGTGCATTTTACACTACTGAATCACCTCTTAATGGCTCCAGGGATTTGATTTTCTAGCTTATGAGGTTAAAAATAGTTACCTTTAACAGGATTTGTATGATCAACTTGCAATAAATTGATTTCAAATTGTCCTGTTACAAAATGGAATAGAACATATTTAGAAGGAAGAGAGTGTAGATTTACATCTGTATTGGCTTCAAGCACTCTCAGAAACAGCTGGAGGAGAAGCATAAAGCTTCCAGAAAAGGGTCAAATCAAATAACTGCTATATTTTGTTGGAAAAAAGTTGGCATTTGAGACAAAGATATTTATGAAATTTCTTAATTTCTTAGCTTAGAGATTGTTAACTAAATTTTAGCTCATATTAAAAAAAAAAAATTACAATAAAAACAACCTTGAGAACAAAAAGTTTTTTAGAAACCTGCTGTCTCTTAGAAGGTTATTATTAATCCAAATCCTAGGAAGTACCTGAGACAATATTAATTTTAGCTACGTGGATTCTAAAACATTCATTAGCCTTGCTTATTGTCAAATAATTTCACTGAAATTCTGCAGTAGCAGTATATATATAGGATATCAACAGAAAATCATGCTCTGTTTCACTCATCACCACAGGTTCTACATGCCAACTACATAATTAAACATTAAATATCATTAGAAATGTTAATATTTTCCTTGCCATGGTGCTGTTGGCAAAGGCAACTTACTGCAGTGGGGGGTTTGTTGCGTTTAAGACATCTATGACAAGAGAAACATTTCAAATGCCTTAGAGGTGTGTGGGATGTCTAAATAGGGACTTCACATACTCAAGCCATTTTTTCAAAGGAGGTAATTTTTTGTCAGTTTTGGAAGACCAGTGATGGCAGGTCATTATGGGATTAAAATGTTATGAAAGTATTGACTGTCAGAAATATCAAATCTGAATTTCTTTCATTTTGGTAGTAGCTTATACAGAAAGATGTTTCTCACTGTGCCTTGTGATGTGTAAACATTTGTGTACGAATACATACTTTTAGGCAACTTGTAAAAGAAATCATTCTTGTAAAGTAAAAAAAAAAAAAAAATAA
The DNA here is from genome assembly GCA_013397135.1 of Pachyramphus minor. Lineage (NCBI taxonomy): Eukaryota > Metazoa > Chordata > Aves > Passeriformes > Tyrannidae > Pachyramphus > Pachyramphus minor. Next base: position 1,286,534 of record VYXB01001331.1, on the reverse strand, counting down.
AAAAAATATAGTGTTGGTTCCTTCCAGTTATACTATTTTTATGAATTATTTGTTTCAGAGCACAATACCCAATATTGAATAAGTGGGATGAAATCAGCTGACAGTCATCATAACTCTGAAAGTCCTAATAAACAATGAAGCTGTTTCCAAGCCATGGATGTCAATACAACATGTATTATAATGTAGTGTTCAGGCATAAGCAGCTAGACTGAAAAAACCTGCAGATGGTAGGTTACGTCTTGTCATACTGTATTTTTAGAATATTTAGCTTTATTTCATAAACCAACTGGTTTTGCTCCTACTGTCATTTTTTATATTACTATTATGCAAATACAAGAAGCACTATCCAAACAGGAAGTGTTCACCTTTCTGCTGCCTACACTCAACCAGATAGACATTATTTAATGCCTACGTTAATTTCCAAGTTTTCTGCTGAATAGGCATAAGAGCCTACACACTGTAGTAAATCAGGGCCAGAGTGTCTTCAAACAGAGCTGTGAAAAAATAGATGGGAATAAAACTGTTCTATTTTATCATTCTGCTTTTAAAGAGTAGGCAAGGCATTTACTAACTGGATGAAGAGGGTGTGAAAAAAAACCCACCTAGAAGATGAAGTATGAAGCTAAAAGAAAAATAAAGTACAGCAAAAGATACAAAATGGGAAAAAAATGGGAAAATGGGAAAAAAAGTAACCATTAAAATAAATGAATACTTCCCTGCATTGCTAAAAGAAAGCCAAAGTTTGTAAATTTGTCTGTGTTTTTCTGTGATTATATTACTTTTCATGTATATGTGCCTACCTATAAACAATAAAGAGAGGAAAGGGACATTTCAGTAGGCTTGTACAAAGAATTCAGAATTACCATATTACTGAATTTGGGGTGCAAAGGTAGATAAGAATAAAAATCCAGCACATGCAAATATTGCTTTTTTCCTGCTTCTAACCATCTTTTTGTTATCTTTTTTTCCAGCCAAAAACTGAGAAAAGCAAGCCTATAATACCTAAACATACTTCCATAAATTTAATCTTAATGTTGCATAGCAAAACAACCCACTGTGAATAAACTATAGAATATAGTTTTAAATTATTACAGTGTTATGCTGTCTAAGCTGACTAGTGGACAACTTGCTAACAAAATAAAAACTGTGTAGTTCTTTTCAAAGAAAACTTAGTTTTTCCTTTTGCTTTCAAGTTGGTTTTATGTTGGGAAGAAAAAGTAATGGTTGCAATACCATAGACAGATGGATCTTCACAAGAGGCAATGGACCCCCTGCCCACTCACTACCAGCCAGGAGGAAGGGACCTTAGGGATGGAGGGATGTGGAAATGGGTTTCTGCTCTGGGTGGCAGGAGAATCCCCTCCCGAGCTACCTCACCTCCCCAGGTGGCCTTGTACAATCGGTATGAGGCCCTGTGATGTTTTCAAGTTACTCTAGCTTCTTAACCTTCCAAGAAAACTAAATAAGATGAGAGAATTTTATTCTCTATAACACAATTGTGAGCATTCAATGAAATCTGTCTCCAATTTATTATTATTATTCCTTCCTTATCTCTTTGTTCTAAAAATTCCACACTGTTTAAGATTACTATATCTCAAAGTAATTTCATCATAAAAAGCCTCCTTATAGCCTATATTATAGTTCTATGCTAGAACTTGTATTTTGTTGAGCCAGCTAAGGAGAATCTGCAGAATGAATCTCTCTAAAGCCCTTCACATGTGCATATTTCCCTACTGACATGGTAGGACAGGGTTTCATGGTAATGTGTCTTTTCAAATAGATCTTGCAGACGTAATCTCAATGTAAAAACTTAGAGTGAGAGGGGAAGGAAAAAGAATTTACTATAGGTTTAGTATAGGTTCAGATAATGCTCTAAGTTATCTTATTAAAGTTCTAGAACTGATCTGTTTCCAAGGATTACCATTTATAGTGAGAAAGTATTCAAATAAGGATAATCCAGTGAACTTTTCATCTGAAGTTTGGCAGAGTCCAATTTTCTCTCTTTGTCCTAAGGAAAATGGATTACAAAAAGAAAAAAAAATCTTAAATAAGATCAGAAATAAACTATGAAATCAAGTCATAAAACAGACTCAATCTTTATGCTACTTTACAATATAAATCCATGGCAAAGCTGTTCCTGTCTTTATAATTTCACAATCCTCTTTGGATATTTCCATGTTACTGTCATAAAATGATCAATAAAAATAACAAACATTTGTTATTGGTTTTTTGAGCTGACCAACAAATAGATCAATACAGACAAATATTGTAAAAAATAATCCAGTCCATCAAAGAAAATTCTGCAACATCAGACTGACAGTTTACAAATTTGTGAACTCTACTGAAAACAATTGTATTTTTAACTTCAAAACACCTTTATTAATGTGTGCTTTTGAACAATAAGGCAGTTATTAATATACAATATGCTTTCAGAATTAGGGTTTGGAGATTAAAAAAATCATCTTTCCAATTAAAATGTAAGTTGATGCAGATCTCTGGGTTCCTTGTGCAACTTCAGATCTTTCAACTAGAATTCTGAAATATGTCTTTTCAGATCTTAGTTACATAATAAGTACTGAGAACATCAGATTTTTTTGGGGGGAAAATTGAAAGTAATCATGTAAGTGGGGAAATCATCATTATGTAAACACACAAAGCACATAGAAAAATGGGAAAATTTTAAGGTTGCAGATTTGTTTTGACATTTCCAAGCTATGAAGTACTTAATTGCATACTTCCAATAGTGTTTATACTAACTCCATAGATTAAAATGGTTGTCACCTCTGAATCTTTATCTTATATTACTTCTCAGTGGTGAATAGCACAGATGGTACCTGGTGCCTCATCCTCATTGCTTTCTTTTTTCTGAAAGTGTTTAATAAACCTAAAATTCCTGGTTTGATCTAGTTTCTACTGAAGAAAATGGGAACACTCATTTTGGCTTAAGTGGTAGAAAAATGACGTCCAATCAAAAACTAGGAAATACATCAGTATGTTTCTTGAAATATGATCCAGCTAATAGTTACACTTTAATTGTTCTCTACTACACCTTATTTATTTATTTTTCCTATACTGTTAGAGGAAAGGGGAAAAAAATCCACCGTAGGCAATTTAGAGAACTCTCACCTTCATCTTGTAAAGTTACTTTTGTTTTCTTCTTTTTCTAAATGCTTATAGTCCCCATGCCTGATATATGCTTCCAATTCCTGTAATCATGTCATCATAACTCAAAAGATACAGAACCACTATAGTTAACTGTCTAAAGGCAAAAACCCCACCTGCCCCAGTCTGAACTAATAAACAACAAAATAACAAATGTCCCAGTCTAAGCAACAACAACAAAAAAGTCTTATATTTTCTGAGGGTTTTTTTTCCCCTAACCAATGTTTCGATATTCAAAATTTCCTATGTATTGTCACGGACTAAATCTCTATCAAAATAATGCAAGAAAAATTATATTAACATATTAATAGCAATATTATCTACACACAAAAAATATGATTCACTATTTACAAGACCTGGAGATAGATTAATATCAATTATGATGAGAATAATAATTACAATTTCTATTATTTCAGTATATCACATTTTTCCCTGTCGGGGCCAGACCAAAGTCAATGCAAACCATTGCTGAATCACTGGATAGTTAAATATAGTAAAAATATTTTGGGGGGGGGGTTATGTCCTGGGATTTCATTCTGATACCATATAGATTTTTCTTTTCTGCAAAAATGACAGATAATAAAGAGTGGACCTACCTTTATTTTACTGAACAGAATTAGCTTACCAAACTCTTTATTACTAATTTTTGAGTATAGCTAACATGCAATTAGTGCAGATTTGAGGAAAGAGGAGGTCATGTGTCTGGGTTTTAAGAAAGAATAGCACCATGACTTATGTTTAATGCATGATTCTCGACATTAATTTCTTGTTCAAAGCCCAAAATGGCTATTACATTAAATTCTTTCAACACCTCAAAGCAAAAAGGACTACAAAGCTTAAGAGAAAAGGGAAGTACATGCTATCTTTTTCATGGTCTCATTAGTGCGGCATCCACCACACATGTTGGTGTCCAATCTATACTACGAGATATCAGGCATTTAAAATAACCAATAACCTATAGTTTGACATCCACAGCTGATGGAGTTAGAGAGTTAAACAGATAAATTTATCCTATGCCAGATCTGTATCTATTTTGCGAACACTGCAACAAAGCATGTGCATGTGTGAAGCGAATCCGGTGCAGCACTTGCCAGAAATACTTCACAGACCTCTGATTCTGTATTAAGGCTGCACGTCATACCTAAAATTAAAGTACATTTTGCCCACTAAAGGCCACATGGGAAGAGTGTGAGAAATCAGCTGTGTAGTCCCCTCCTCTTATTTTGAAGAAGATTTTTACTTTATAATGTGCTTTAAACTGCAGCACTGACATTTTTCCCTGGCCAGAAATTGTATGGATTGAGCCACAATTTCCCTTCTGTGCCCACTTGGGATCAGTGGGAAGAAGTAGGCTCTTCTTCAACAAGGCACTTTCACATGAGCCCTACCAAGACAGACATGGGAGTGGAAACAGCTGACTGTGGACCTCCCTCTTCATTCCCACCGGAAAGATGGAAGAAGTGACTTCTGCTTCCCTGAAAGACACCTGACAGCACTGGAAAACTTTGGAAAGTGTAGCAGTATGCAAACAAAGTATTTCCAGACACAAAACAACCATATTAAAGACAGCCATTCAACTACACAACCTCTTTTTTCTGCTCTCCTGTAGGCCAAATATTGACCTTCATTTATCATAGATAAATTTCCAATCTACAAAATGTGAGTTGGTTAAATATGTGTTTAAGCGCTCTCCTGTTCCTGAGGGAAACAGCTTTTCTAAGAATATTGCCAAGGAAACTGCAGCCATTTTCATGCAAAAGGCAGACTGCTTGGAAAGGCAGAAAACCAGCACAACAAAAAGCCCTTTGTGGGTTTTTTCCTACTTCTATAGCGTCAACAGGCTAAGTTTTTACAACATCCAAGTGTTGGTGAACAAAACCTAAAATGAATTAAATTTAAAATTAAGTGAGAATTTTTTTTTAAGAATGATATATATTATTTAGCAGATGAATACCACTGTTTGGTTGTTTGAAATAAGGAAAAGCTGTCACAACATTCAACAACATAAGAGGGTTAAAAATTAGATCCTACTTAATATATGCAAGGAGGATATTTCCAATGCAGTCTGCTATCAAAACTTGTCTGTCTGTAGCTTTTCCAGGGTGCAGATTATGCACAAGCTTCTGAATATTAGAATGTGATTTGACCAAAACAGTGAGTTGATCCCTTGTGCCTTAACCTCAGTTTTGCAAATATTAATGCTGAAAAGACTCACCCAAATCAAAGGAACTCCAGAAACATTTCTGAGGCTCTTCAGGTGTATATTTGTTTCATGATGTTGTTTTGCTGTATTCAAAGATGCTGTCAAGGCTTTATTCTGGTCCTGGTTGTACTGGTGTAACTATACATGATACCCACCGATGAATCATGGTATCGGGCTTAACATCAGTAAAGTTCATACAACATCACAAAACCACTGGTTTTAAGGGCAAAATATAAGAGTACTTTGCCTTGGAAAAAGAATAAGGAGCAAGCATTTAACATGGCTTCAAAATATGAAAGGAGCTGTTAAGTTGCATTTTTTTTCATTATTGGGCATTGAATGTACTTTCCAATTAATTCCCAAAGAACATATTTTAAACATGAACAGACTGTGTAGTCAATGCTTTACTCTCTGTGAGCCCAGAATTCTAAGGTAGGCTGTTACAGTTTCCTGCTGAGTTGTTGCAGAAACATTTCCTTTAAATTCAAGCTCTATGTTAATTTATGATGGAAAATAACAGGATTATTAGGGGCTATTAACAGATTAATCTCTTTTTAAATGAAGATAAATCTCATCATGATATGAAACAAGATAACAAAATCAACATTTCCTGGAATATTGTGTTTTATCCTAACAAGTCCAGTCTTGCGCTGGAATTCAGAGAGGTGGGGTTTTTTTCACTTTCTGTCNCCTTTTTTTAATTGAAATAAAGCAGCAGCTTTCAGATCAAGGAGACAAAGTTTTGCCAAAATTCAATGTATATTCTTTGAAAACCAAGAACTGTGAGAGTGAAGTTTGTAGAGCTTGGTACTTCTCAATAGCCACATTAGTGCTACTTCCCTGGAGTTATTTTTATCATGGACTTCTTATTGTCTGCAAATTATTTCTTTTCCCTTCTTTTTAAAAAATACCAGTTTTCATAGTTGGTCACTTGCACTCAGGCAAGCACATGGCCCTCAATGTTCATGTGACCACTCCAAGTACAAAAGCCTAAAGTAAATGATAATATATTGAGGGGTTTTAGATGTGGGGGTTTTTTTATTTTCACTCTAAAGTTTTTGAAAACTTAAATGATGGCCACCTGAAAACAGGCATGTCTGTTGTATATAGGCACTACATACAGGCATTCAGGAGACTTGCCCCTTTATGTTTGATTCTTGATTGCATTTCAAATCAAACATTGCAGACTATGAAGTAAAAACACTTTAAACAAAAAGAATTAAGATACAACACATTATAAATTCTATCTCCAAGACCCGACTTGAATCAATGCTCTAATCTTTTTTATAACCTTCTAACTCATCAATATTACCCAATGGGGCAAATTCCTTGCTCATTTCTGCTTTTCTGTTGAACATAAAAACATATTTTTACCTATTTGAGGTTGTTACTTGCAAATTACCTATCACTATTCCACATGCAACACCTTTCTTCTGGAATCCCTTTGCTGGATTATTCCTTTGTGTTCTTTTAACCAAAGTACATCAACACTGATGTTTCAGGTCAGACCAAAACTGTGTTTCTGAAGTGATTATTTTTCTTTGTTGTTGTTGTTATTGTTTTAATAAGTCAACATTGTTTAAAATTTTAATGTTTAAATTTTAATGTCTTTAACAATGTTTAAAAACATTGGTTTTAGCCTCGCTTTTAGCTTTTCCTGGTTGGACTTTGTGGCTTTTTTGGTGTTACAAGGTATGGAAATGAAATTTAGGATAAAGTCTAGCATGCAAATCAATATAAATACTTCATCTGAGTAAATATCTCAGTACCGGAATATTTTCCTTCAAAAACCCTTTAATCTCAATCTACATTTTTGCCCTGCTCTGTTGGATAATCATTCCATAAATTGAACCTTATTTTTATCAGCCCTCAGCTAACAGATGGCAAATATCAATGCCACTGAGAACTGATACAGTAATAAGCTACAGTAAAATTTGCCCTCAGTATGGAGCTTATCTCATGACTAGCTCTATGCATAGCATGTGCCACAATTTGCACTGCTCTATGACCAATCTGGAGTGCAAAGGCACATGGTAGAGATGAACAACCCTGTATTATGCCCTGTCCAATGCCAGCCTGATTTTTCATTCCAGCTGTAATTCACGCTGATGACTCCTGTGTTGCTGCTGGGTTTTCCGCATCCTAATCAGGTCAAACCCTTATCAAGCAAAATCTCCTGTATTTGCATATGATAGAGCCATGCAGTTTCTGGTAATCAGCAAAGTGCATGCACTGCCTCGTAATACACATTCAAGCTTATTCTATCATTGCTTCAAGGTGAAAAGTCTATTTTCTGCTCCTCCATTGCTCTTTAAGTCTCATTTTGATCAAGGTCTGTTCCCTTTTCATGACCATTTTGTGGCAGACTGTTAAGGCATTTACCAATTAATGAATATATATGGCAATATGCCAGCACATAAATAAGTCTCATTTTGCAAGTATTTCCAAAACTGTATCCTCAGTTAAATGGTTCCTAATCACATAACTCCCTTTAAATTACAACTCTTTGTACATCTTCAGATGTGGCTACACCTGTTACTGGTCCACACATATGCAATTATCAATGACAATTAAGAGAAAATAAAATTCTCTAAGTTACACTTTGAAGCCTACTATTAATTCTTAAAAATATTTCCAGAAACATATATCAGACAAAATTTTTAGTTAGATTAATAGATAGATTAATATTCCAGAATGAAAATAAAGAAGATAAATAATAATGTGGAACAATAGGAGCACTGCAGGAAGAGGTAGAGGACTCTCAGGAATCTTTTACTCTTCAATCTCAACTTTGAAGATACTGACTTTCAATAAAAGGACAGAAATTAGCATGTAATCACTGGTTTTGTACATAAAACCACAGTCATCTAGCCTGTTTAATATTCTTGTCATGGAAGAGTGGCATTGTAAGTAAATGTAAATAAATAACTCTTACTCAGATAATACTTTGAAGACTCAGAGGCCCAAAGACCAAAGCCTTTGTCACACAACTATGTACAGACTTACAGATCTCTTCAGCTAAGTCCCAAGCAGAGCTCTGAGACAGGAAACTGTTAGAAGAGAGTTGTGAAAACAGAAAGAAATGTTTGTCACTCTGCTGAATTACGTGAGAGGCTGTGAAGTTTAAACAAATTTTATCAGAGGGCACACTCAGACAGCCTGGGGAAGGCTTTGACAGCAAAAGAGAGAACCCAGCAGTTTGCCACATAGACATAATATGCTGCCCTTCCCCCCTTTTATAAAAAAAAAAAAAAAAAAGAAAAAAAAAGCTAAATATATTACTGTAATGGGGAGGCAGAGATGCTGGTGAGATAAATCTTCATGGTGATTTTTAATTTCTGAGTCCAGCCAGGCTGGGATGCAGAACAAGACTAACATTCCAGGGTCTTAATGCAGGGAGTGAAGTAGAGAATTTCTTGTGAACATATTCTCCCCTTCAGAACAACTAAAATTTTTTTTTTTTAGATTTTCAGTCATAAGAGCATTAGAAGTTTTGCTTTCGTTTTGGCTCCAGGAAAGTTTTTCCCTTTCTATGTTGAAAAGCGTATTTATATTTATATTGTTACCTTCTTCTATCAAACAATAGCTGTAGGATCTACCAGAAATTTAGCACCTTTAGGATTAGTTGGAAGAGGTTTTTTGCTATCTGTCAAATCTGTGATTGAGGCTGCAAGATTAGAAAATCCCATTTAAAAGAATTTTCACACAAACGTATAGTACTTTTAGAGACATGCTCATTTTTGGAGATATGCTCGTTTCCAACATTGGGCTGTCTTGAATTAGTTTGAGCTACAGTGGAATTAAAGTGTTCTCTGGTAAGATTGTGGGCTTAGTAAAAAGTGCTGAGTCTACTTTCACCAAGAAATTCTATTAATAAATAACATTATTTTTCATAGATAACAGCAAACTGAATGTAGTGCCAATAGATGAAGTCTAAATTTGACTTACTGAAGCATTCAAGCAGTATGAAGGACTGATATAATAATTTCAAAAACCTTTCTGCACTTTAGCTAAAATATTCACAGTTTGGAGGAAATAAACCCATTCTAAAATCAGATCGCGTAATAAAGACATTCTAGGAACAAAAAAGAAGGATCTTAGTTTAGTATTACCAGTGTAGTTACAATGGTTAATGACTGTGCAATTGCTGATAGCCAACCAGTACAAGCTATGAAGAATTATCAATGTAGTTTATCCATTTTGAATCCAGAGAAGAGAAGCTAAAAAAAAAAACAAAACAAAAAAACCCACATATTTTTTCTCTGATGAAAGCAGGGAGCCATGGAAAAGCAATTCAGTGCTAAATGTGTTAGTTAATTGCTTATTATGTGGTTCTTTTCCTAGAAACACTGGAGTAAAACTAATCATAGTGAAATTTAAAGCACTGAATTTTTTCAAATGCTATTGAAACTATAATTATTTGTTGGTATCAGAATAGCCTTTTGAAACTCCATTACACAAGCATATTCACATAGCATAGTTCCTCCCCACAGAATCTTGTAAGCTGGAAAATGAAACAAAACAGAAGAGGCAGATGAAATTATTGTTGTTTGGTAACATGAAAATGGGACCAAAACAAAGGAAAATTGGGACACCGGAATTCAATTATCTGCTCACGGTTAGGGGAGGAGTCAATAGCAAATCCAGCAAAGAAATGCCAGTTCTTTATTGCCATTGCACCCATCCTTCCCATTCAAATATCTTGCCATCTATATTTGTTTAAATGAGTTTGATGGAAAAAGGAATTGTCAACTATCACAGCCTACGGGTTCTCGTCGTTCTTTGTTATTTCTATACTTTGTTATTATTAGGCAACAATAAGTCTAGTTTATTGCAAATTTTTTTTTTACCATCTTAAAAAATGAATAAACAAACAAAAATCAAACTCTGGCCCCTCCCTTGAGCCTAGAGACATCTGGTTTTTTTCCACCTTTAACACTTCTTTTTTTTATCACAGTACCTGAGAATGAGCTCTTTCTCTTCTGCAGCTTCTGGGTAACAAAAAGTGACTTAAGATGTAGAAAGAGTAAATAACTTTTTCTGTAAACACTACTCTAAGTTGCTTCCATTACTCTAAAAGGGCTCATGGGATCAAACACTGTGCACCATTATCCTGTAATACACAATTACAGGGCCTCATCAACCACCTACCAGAATGTGTGGGACAGGTCTTTATTGACTGTCAGGGTCCTTTATTTGCAAAAACCAGCCAAAACCCACCTTAAGCTGCTATTAAGCAATTAAGTACACCATCCTTCAACTCTTTCTGTCTGAAGAACTTACAAAACTATAAAAGTAGCTTGTGATTTTTGTGCTTCCTGGAACACAGGAATATTAAGTGAACATAGAAAGCAGATTAGATAGTGCATCTAGAAGGGCGAGGAAAGCAACTCTGTTTGAATATGAATATATCCTTGGCTGTGTGTTTTATGAAGTATTTAGGTTACTCTAGGGTGATTTAATACCATTAGCTACTTCATATCTCAAACACAGAATGTATGGTCAGTGCACATATTCACCAGTGAAAAATTAATTTTACTACATGGTCAATAACATATTAAGCAATTAGGTAATGAACTAATTACCATATACTTAAATACTATGAAAAAAGCTTATGAAAGATTGTAAACATTAATACAGAAATTTCCAACAGCATAAATATGCAGAATTCTGAATATTTAACTTGTATTCTTTTATTTCAGAAGTGCCAATAAATTATAGGAAATTTTGTTTCACATTACTTTATATGATGAAGTAGTACATCCAAAGCCCATCAATTACAGTGATAGAAGTAATTAGGCTTTCAGTTCCTGTGAATTAACAACACGTCATGTTCTCAGTAATAAGTGGCATGCATGATTATCTCTGATTGTATCTATCTACTTAATTTTTAATGAATGTCATAGTATGTATGCAGACTTTAATTGACAAGAAAAACAGGTAGATTTATTAGTTGTTTTCAACTCTTTTAGTTAAACTTATTGTGCGGTGTTAATGACCCTTATGATGGCTAATGGAGATTTCTTAGCATATTATTGAATGCACTCAGTGTTACATACTTGGACATGGTGAGAGCCATGACAATTAATGGTTAAACTGCTAAATATGGAACAAACCAGCTGTATTCTGTCTCTGCATTAAGGTAAATGAGAATCTATAATAAAGTCATAAAATGTCCTGTTGCAGACAATGCCAGTGCTAACAGATTCCCAGGAAAGTTGTTAGAGTTACACTACGTAGTTCACCAGTAGTTCAAATGGCTCCTTCTCCTTCCCCCAACCCCCCATATAATACAAATACAAGGCATAATTTGTTATACTTTTATACAAAAGCTTTTAGCCTTGAGTATTATGGAGAATCTGAGTGCAAGAAGTGGAGATTTTATACAACCTAGTATATGTTGCACCTCTAATATCTTAAACATAACATTTAAGTAATAATTTATTTTTTTTTCAGGATTATAAGGCTGGGTACAAAAATATAAAATTGGGTCTATTTTGTCCCAATGGACAGACTACTCCACTAATTTTTTTCCTCAGAACTAGACAATCCTATTTTATAGAATCATAAACCAAGGAAGAACGGTTTTAGCACAGATAGAGCAAATATCTTAAAATATCAATATTAATGTTAACCTTGACAAACATGCAAACTGTCATACATTTCAATATATATATTTATTTATATCCATTTATATATTACAAAGTGTGACACAAAATATGACTTTCCAAAATACTTGTTTCCTTCCTTTTTTTTTAAATTAAATAAAGACTGTTCACTCTCCTGACATGCACAGACATATACACTGTTATAACCTTGAACTTGCTGTAATAATCATTTAATCAATATGGTGAATCAGTGCTACCCTTTTTTCACAAGAACTGGTGAACGAGAACTACGGCCTCATTGAAAATGTACTAACAATTCAGCTACAATTGCTATTGGGGAACTGGCATTAGAGTAACATCATTAGTCATAACATATGCTTAGGGCTTTTTTATTTATTTAAGCACATTTAATTAAAGGATATAAAAGAAAGGACACACAAGTAAAGGTCTATTTCCAGAGAAAATAATGAGGAAGATATTAACATAATTTTGTTTTTATTTCTGTACTTGTATATGTGGACTGACATTCCTTTAATAGTTTCATGTTCGCTCTGATGTTTTCTTTGCCATCCTTCATTTGCAAGCCTTTTGGCACCTAAATCACCCTGGGCAATAAACAACTTTCTAACATTTGTCATCTAAAAAAACGTGTTGCATTCAAACACTAAAGGGCCAGAGGCCACAACCACATGAAAGTCACACTTCATTTAACATCTATTACACCAGTCCTACTCCCCCCTCCCCGTCCTCCACCTTACTTTCTCTGTCTCCAGTAGGCACAGTGGCAGTTTCCATTGAGAGTTTATGCACCCCTTCAGGGAGAGTTTTTGGACTCTTTTGCTATGTCATTCTGCAAATTGATGTTTGAATCAACTCATTCTTTAAAAATTCATGAATTTAATTAATGTCACATCCTGTTCCCTTTTTCACTGGACGTGGAACATTCACTTAGTGTTACTGGCCATAGCTTTTTCCCATTGATAGCAGCAGTCAAAAACAAACTGCAGGGGTTTTTTGTTCTTTTGTATATTTTCTTTTTCTTATTTCACATCAAATAAATAAGTGAAAGAATAAAATTTGAAGTCCCAACCTGATGCATATTTTAGAATTATTTGTAACTGAATGCGGTTTTTCAAGATAGGTGTCTAATCAATTGTCTGAAGGTATAATGCAGACCTCATTATTAAATATTTTCTACATAAATTTGTTCTATTACAAGAGAAACAAAATTTCACAGAATTATCATTTTTGTTTTTAAATTGATTACCTAAATATCTTTCTGAGACCTAACTTCTCAGAAAAAAAAAAGACAAACAACCCCCCCCCCCCCACAGTTTATCTTCTCATCTTCTGTTTCAGTGCCCTTTTTCATCATCTTATCCTCATTTTCTTCTTTTACATTTGTTTTAGAAGGTGTGGATTCTTAAGATCTTGGCAAACCACAAGGAGTGTATGCAGTGGATGCTCAGTCCCAGTGTACCATCAAGTGTGGGCACTACAATCCAGTACCACTGACAGACACAGGGCTGCTGGGCTCTTGCTCACAGTTTGCAGTGATGACACGGCAAGGTTGTTGGGACTCAGTGCCACAGTATTCTCAATTTCTTCATAATAAAGTAAAACATTTAGAAAATCAAATTATAAAGCAGTATATGTTGGAGAAGGCAGCGTCAATGTTTTTAAAATAAGTTTCCTCTCTACACTGATAACCCAACTGAAACATTTTAGGTTAAAGAAAAATGAAAATACAGCTCTTACATAAAACACATGTTATTTAAGTAAACAGAAAATAGGAACCCAGTGGGAGTTATATTGGAATTTAATCACAGATTAAAAAAAAAAACCTTTAGAATTTCCCAGAAAAGGTTTTAGAGAGAAGATATAAACAAACCTCATCAAATTAATCTCTTCATTGTTCCTAATCTCATGTGCTGTCATAAGATTACCAATGCTTGTTCTCATATCAGATATTAAATTTTACCCCTACAGAATGGCTTATTGGAGAAAGGGGTTGTTTAGCAGAAGACAAAATAGAACAAATTAAATTAATTTTTTTGTTACTTCCTACTTGAGATTTTCTCTCCTAGCCCATCATCGAGTAGCCATATGAGCTTCTCTGAAGCAGGAATTGATACAAAGAGTATCACAGGTGGAAGACAAAGTTCACACTAAATAAACTATCCTAGGAACATGAACAAAAGCATTACATTCAACATGGATCAGGTCAAGGAAACAGGTGATAGTTTCACATGTTTACTGTGAAGATTTTTGATTACAAACATGATGCAAGATGGGCACAGCAGCATGTTCATGTTCTGTGTTGCTCACCCTTCCATTTGTTTGAACAAACTGGGGAGGGAAGACCAGACCTGAAGTTCCGTGATAGCCTGGAAGAGCTTATGAATAGTATAAAATGATAAGAAATACACCCCCATATGCAAATCTATTCTCATATTCCCTGGAAAAGCCTGCTATAGCCAAGGTTTTTAGTTCTCTGTTTCTGGAAACTTTATGGTTGCATCACTCTCTCTCCTGTAACCCCTTCATATCTTCTTTTGTTTTAATTCCACATATTTTTTTGCTAGGAAAGAGCATAGTATTTCCATCTCCATTTTTGCAGGAGTAGCTGTCTTTGTACCTGCAGGTCCTGTAGATTCTGGGAGAATGAATGCTGCTCTTCAGCAGCCAGAGAGAGGTGCAAACAGTGTGCGAAACCAAGAATGATTACCAGAAACCAAAATAAAATGTAAAGAACAAAATTAGGCAAATATAAGAACTGTAGAGTTATATTTTTTAAAATCCATTCAAGCATCTCAGGTTGACATTAAGCACAAATCATCAGCCTAACAGGATAAGATGAAGGCACCACATAAAATATGTATGCTGTATGACTGGGCTATTCAGCTGCAGGTCAGAGGAGAAATGCAGTGCAACTAAATAAGAAAGTTTTAGATTAAGTCTTGCTCTTTCAGCTTGTGTTTGACAACAGATACAACACTAACAGGCAGAACTGTGTTAACACATGTACCATTTGCATTTGCATTCTGTACTTTGCAGTGGTAGTTCATTTTAACTATTTCAAAATAAGGTAAAACAACCAGAAATACTTTTAGAAAAGTACTCTGGGGTTTTCAGAGTCACTCTATCATAAGTCTGCACAACTGGAAAGTCTTCTTTTTAAAAGATTCTCAGATTAGTCATACAAAATTTCAGTCTGCTCACTGCAGCTCCCTGATTCTTAAATGAATTTCAGTTCAAGAATCCTTAATGCCTAATTAAGTCAGACTCCTGTTTACAAACACATCATATTTGTACAGATTCCTGGACTCATTGGTGGTACAATCCCTAGCTTTTTTCTCTGCTAAAGCTTTTTGAGTTCTATTTTACACTTTTTAAACACAAGCTTCTAGTTTGTTATTTGCAGAACTTCAGTTTCAAAGACTGTCAAATAACCACAAATCTTTAGCAAGTCAAGGCCTGAGAGATCTCTGAGCAGGACCAAAGAATCCTCAACTTTCTTCCACAGTTATGGTCTGACATTTACTGCAAACAGGAAGCAGAGTAGGATTCTCATACACAATAATGTCCAAAATGTTAAAAGATGGAAGTGTATTCAACAGTGAATGATCAAGATTGCCTGATCATAAACTGAACAGTGGGACGATAGAACTGTGAAACTTTTTTTCCCCAGTTATGGACACAAACTGTCTGACCCTATTTGCAGTATTTCCTTACAAATTTTCATAGAAAACATATAACCAAAAGGGCAACTTCATAAAAATACCTTTTGAAGCATCACAGTATTTGATAAAGGAATTGGATCTGAAATAGAAAAAATTTGTAACTACTCCACTGGAGTAATAAATAGTACACGTATTGTTAGAGGAATATTTTTAGCTGTCAATATGAAAATCATTTAAAGGTAGAGGAAATTAAGAATCACTATATTTAGTCATGGAATGAAAGATTCTTTAGAATAACTACTTAAGCAGTGTGAAATATGCAGATACATGTTTTCAAGTACATAAAGTACAAGAAAACATCAGAAAATGAGGGACAAGGAAGGAGGAAAGGATACTTGAAAGCATCTTGGTATGGATCCTGACTAGGTTTGTGCCAAAAACCTATCAACCTAAGAGCAAATAGCTATTCAGCCAGCTGGAATGAGGGTGTTTACTGATGGTACCTCTCTGTGCATTTGTCACAGAAAACTGCGGGGTTCAATCACAGGAGCATAACAGACAGGTAGATTTAGGTGGATCTCTGAGTTAACAGTGATTAGATGCCTGCAGAAAAAAAACAGATACAAGATTAGAGCAGAGATTCTACTCAGATACATTTTCAGTCCACTGACTAGAACAGACATTTGCAGACTCCATCACTTACTTTGAAGAGGGGGTTGACTGTTCTCATTGCTGCACTGCTTATTCTGAATGCAGAGAAGTGGATCAGCACAGACTGTGGCTCAACAAAAGTAGTCTGACTTCCTTTTACACTGTGGTATGGGATTCCTCTCCTCTTTATAAACAGTTGTGATTCAACTTCAGATAAAAGATAATATTTTGTCACGAAATAAGTGTTGGCTAAGAGTCATAAAACTAGAATTGGTCTGGTTGAAGTTTGTAAAAGCCAGATAATCCATCTGTAAAGCAATAATTGCATCTGGGAAGCAATGACGTCATTTACACATTGTTATGTCCCAAACAAACATTTAGGCAAGTTGAATGTCATTATAGATGGATTATTCAGAAGCTCAATTCAATGTGCAATAAAAATTAAAAAAAAGAAGGGTACCAGGCAAAACAATGTGCATATTTTTCTAGGTTGCACCTATATTATGAATTCCAGTAAGAACAATAAGAGCCAATAAAGTAGAAAGATATCAACATTGGAAACAAAGACAGGGGAATACTTCTAGCTGATTACATTTAGTCAATCAAATCCATATCTTCAAGTTATCTTTAGAAGGGCAAGCAGTGCATACTTTCCTTTGCTCACAATACTTTTGTCAGTCATCAAAAACTGCAGACCCAGTAAGTGAATAGAGTTTTTCTTACTGCAGTTTAGAAGGCAGGCAAAATAGGCAGGAATAATTTAATTCAGATTATGCATCTCAAAGAAGGACCACTACTTGACCAATGATTTAGGAAGAGTGAATTGACAACATAAACAGCTCTCCTAAGATCAACAAAATAGAAGAATGAGCCTCCAAAACTAAAAAAGGACAAAGAAACCAAACCCCAAAGGACTTCTACAGGACTTGATTTTCTGTTGAGTAAATCTTAGTCTCACACATGGCAACAACTATTTCAGTGTTGTAAAAAACCACCATTTTGTTGTTGCTACTATAAACTGGGAAGGCCTTACTAACATGAGTGGATCACGGAGATAAACCATGTACCCTAATAATGAGGTTTAAATTTTCCTAAGCAGAAAGGCTATAACGTGAAAGGGATTTAATAGTTTTGCAGACTTGGTTAGTTGTCGATCCTTTCCTTTTCCTGAATTTTTTCTCCCCTATTTTGATATCTGGTTAGACCCAGATTTACTGATACAGGTTATTCAGTCTCATTTGTACTTCAAAATCCTAAATAATATAAATCCAATTGTATTTTCTTTCATATTTAGGGTTATGTTAATTTTCTAAGTATTAACTGTATGCAAATGTTCATCTTAGTATTTGAATCTTTATTATTAGGAATTAAGCATTAGACTAAATTTTGTTCTGCTAAAATCACCCACAAACATACCAGTTCATAGTAACAACAAAAGTAAAGTTTCTTATTTTGTGAATCATTAGGCTAAAATTCTAATTCTCCTGCTTGAGTTAGAATGGAATTCCTGGGTATGCTACAAGCTTCTTTCAATAGCAAGTTAACGAGGCAGTGATCCCTGACATCGGAAAACACTTCGAATGGTTTTTTCCCCTTAAATAATCCCTCTAAATACAAGGCACTGGAGCCATAGAAACATAACTAATGTGCTCTACAGAGGTATATTTGTACTAAAAAACCCTTCTTTCTGTTAAAGTTGCATGATCATTCATTTCAATTGCTTTTATAGAGAATTCATACAGGAATATCAAATTTGTTTACCCTTAAAGCAAAAATATTCTGATGTTTCATTTTGTTCTGCTTAGTTGCATTAAAAGTTTACATAAAACAAATATCTTTTTTTTAAACAAAGAAAACTTCTATACCAAAACATGTTTTTTTTTTTTATATGTTCTAGTCAAGCATATCTTTTCAAATATGTATTTTGCAAGAATAATAAGTAGGAATGAATCTACAATAAGGTCTGTAGAGCAGTATTAGACCTGGACTTCTTTAAACTGAAGTTGTCCTTTAAACATAATATTCACTGACTACACTTAGCCTTGTATATGTGAAATATCATAAGGAGAGAGTTCCATGTCCCTTTGCTAAAATTGTCTGAAACAGCACATCGCATCTTGCAATCTCAGTTTGAGTCCAGGGAGTCAAAATAATTCTAATACTCTTTTACTGTATTTTTGAAGTCATAGTTATAACTTCACAGTATTTCTCACATGAAAAGAACCTAAAATTAAGCAGTTTTTAATTAATTTCTGCCACTTAAAATCTAATGAAGATAATTGGTTTAAATTACAGAATTTACCTTAGGAATCAACATCAGTTTAACATGTCTGATAGATCAGGTTTATCATATGTATATTTTTTCAATATAAGAAATTTTAAACAAAGCAGTTTAGAAAGTCATCTTAGCAGTAAGGAGGAATGTGCAGACTTTTGTACTTAATTTCTGAGGTTCAGGGCCTCTAAAACATTCAGAACTCTAAAATCCCTTACAAATATTGGTATTTGAGAAGTCTAGACATAGTGAAATATCTCAAGTTCTTGGCATATTTACAAGTCCTCTACCCTGACTTAAGTATGATAAGGGCAAAAATTAGATTCCTTTTAAGTCTTTTGTCTTCATTATTTACATCTGTAACCTAGAAATGAGGGTGAGCTAATCTTTCCCTGCTTATTTATGATTCTGATAATTGAATTCACACACTAAATTCATACATGAAGTTAACAGAGCCATCTCACTGTTTGTTTTCATGTCCAGATCAATACAGGGAATCTTATTTAACTATTACTGGAATAGTATCCTGAATAATAATAATAACATGCTTTCTTCTTTAAATCTGTCAGTCTTGTGCTCTTCAAAGATAGGCATGGGGGGTGAAGGGTGCTTGGAGGTGAGGATGTTATTGTTTAGTTGTTAAGGAAAAGAACTTAGATTTGTTATGGAAAATATAGCTGTTACTCACTGGATATCTGCAAGATATTAGAGTTTTGAAACAACATCCTCCCCTTAGAAATAATCCTGGCATACAAAATTCTTGTTTTCAACATTTAAGAAAATGTGGATCATGGGTGAAGGTCTGAAAATTAAATCACAAGTCTGACACAGTTCCAGCATCTGATTTTCAGTTTTTCAGTTGTTCTTGGGATTTATATTGCTGCAACTGTTCAATCTAATTTTGCATTTGTCTTGTTCTGAGGAAATCTAGGAAAAAAAGCATAGAGCTGCCACTGAGACCAAAAAAAAAAAATCCATTCTGGCTCAGATCAACCAGATCACCCAAGGTGAAAACCAACTATCACAAAGTGCAATTGTAGAACAAGAGGAGGATTAACAGCTCACCTATACTTATGGACATCTCTGAAGCAAACCAGAAATTGATGTGGTACTGCCGTCGGGTCTAGGAGGCAAAGGGCATAGGAGAGACTCTTTGTTCACCCTTCTCCTTGAGCTGTGGTCTGTCCTCTCCAGACATAAACTTCATGAAGAAAAGGTTTCTAAATCTGAAAATATAGTCGTGAAAAACAATGTTACTTTTGTTTGGTGAAATATTTGACAAGAAAACACCCAAACCATCACAACTGAAAAACCCGGGTCCCAACAGTGGTAGCTTTTTCAAAAAAAAAGAGATGTGACAGATCTTAAATTATTAAGAAAGAAGCAATGATGAGATCACCCACATACGGTATTAAATTTAGAATACCACTGAGCCATCATGTAAGAATAGCCCTTGATAACTAATAACCCCTATGTGAAAGGCTCCTTATCCAATTTCAATTCTGTTTTGCCTTCTCTCCTTTCATACATCCTTTCCTAGTTTAGAAAGCAACTTTCATAGGCAACAGGAAATATTCCAGAGAGTTTCATGTATCTAATGAATGCTGATAAGTTATTTTTCTGCCCTACTGGATACCTGGAACTAAGCATCAATCTGAGAGCAAAATAACAGACAGAAGTTCATTATATTCAGAGATTAACATTGAAATTCATGTCAGCAGTTACAGAGAATTGTGTTGTAATAGTTATTTAAAATTTATATTACATCTATTGCAGATGAAGACTTTTCCTTTGAGAATTTCTAAAAAAAGGCAGAAAAGGCAGAAAAAGTTTCCAAAGCCATAGGTCAACAAACCAAACTCTACCAAAGTTAATTCAAAATTCCTATTGTTTTACTTGAGCAAGGGAATTTTTTTGAGCAATCAGCACAGTAATACACACTTTCGGTGCTCATGGCGAGGGATAGATAGCCATTAGCCTTCTGTCTTACATTACCTTTGGCTAAAATCCCTCATTTCTCCATGCTAGCTGCAAACATCTGTGGTAGTGAATTCTGCTGCCTCTAACTGAGCAGTCCACTGTTCTGACAGCAGACCTCCTGCAGGCTGTTAGCATCACCATAAGGGTAATCAAAATCCACCTGTTTAAGAAATCACTGGGATGTTTTTATTCAGGAAAAATACACAAAAAAAACCCCAACCCAAAACAAAACAAAACCCAATAAAAAAAACAAACAAAAAACCCCTAATCACCTAAGTCAGAGCATCACAATTAAGCTCGGTGGGGCTATAATGATCAAAGAAGATGATCTAGTCCTTAGATGATCCAAAGCCCTTACAAGAACTGTTGGTAAAAGTCTAGTAAAGCCTGCATCCTTTTCCTCTCAGGAATTCACAGGTCTGCAGTTATTACCATAAAGTGGAAAACCTATAATGCCAAAGTAACAGAAGACAACATCAGAAGGTCCCATCAATGTCAATATAATATTGATAAAAATATTGATATAAATATTGATGGAAAAATATTGATAAAAGACTCTAAACACAATTTGAATAATAGTATAAAACTTTTAAGTCATTAAAGTCAGACACAACACAGTCAGGTACTAACATGCAAATTATAGTTCAATCTAAGCATTTGTAAATCTAAGCTTGTAAAATACATATTTTTGCTTGACTGCTTAGAGATTTGTGCAGAAATGCATCCTCTGGGATTCTGCTTAAGAGATTTGTATTAAAAATTTGCTAATAGAATCAGTCAGCATATACATGTGATTTATACCAGTAATGTTTATAAAAAGCACACTTTAATATGCTCTTCCATGCAAAACTGGGGGGCGGGGTCAGGTTGGGGAGTGTGGGAAGGCGGAGAACTCTATCACTGTTTGGGCAAATTGTTTTTCAGGCTTTCCCAGGAAACAGGGGCACTCCTTCAGCTTGAGGTTTAACAGGTGCAAATTGGTACAAGGCATCACGTGCAATAGTTAAGAGAGGTGATATGACTCACAGCCCTTGCCCCAGCTGTTTTAGGAGTGCAGCTGTTAAAATCTGTATTCCAGGGAGCAGGGATTGACAGACATGCTGCAGCACTTCCAGTGTCAAGGTGTCAGACTGCACTGCCCAGTGGTGTGTTGAATCAGCTGTAGGGCCAAGCTGGCGCAGTGGGATTTTGATGCTCACCTCTTTGTAAAGATCTGCTGTTTGATTTCCTTTTCATCTTTCCCTCAATCTCCCTTTTCTTATTCTTGGTCATTTCACTGAATCCAGAAGCACGTTCACACATTCTGCCCTGTGTTTTCCCCTTCGGCACTGACAACCTCTGGGTGAAGCACATTTAAGGCCCACAGCTATTTGCTAAGCAACACATGTCAATACCAGAGCTGAGGCCAGAAAAATGTTTATTCTACAATGAAGCTCAAGAAAAAAAATTGATATGAAGGACACATTTGGAAGCATGTAGTACAAAATTCTAACAGCAATTTCTTATAATTTTAACATCTCTTAGAGTTATCCCGTTACCACAATATCCGAACACTTTTACAAAAACATCCAAACCCCAACATTACAGGAAAATTCACAGAGCTGCTAAAATTTTCTGTTGCTCTGAGGGAATAAGTTCTTACTAGCATGTTTTTGTTATGAGAGGATTGGACATAAGACAAGAAGAGAATATACCCAATAAGAAGAACCACTTGAGGCACTACAATTTAAAAAAAGTAGCATTTATTTTACAACAGAAAATGCTGCATTCTTGGTGTTTGGAACAGCACACAAACAGAGTTGCTTCTCTCAGAAACTAAACATGAGAGAACTACTAACTCAAATATATACTGGACATCAAGAAGAGTGAACAATGCAGTTTCCCTTAGGTCCACTGTGCCCCTTCCTTTTCAAGTCAAATAATAATAGATTTTCTTATTTATGGAAAGAAAAATTGAAGAGGGAGGACAGAGGTGTGACTATGTTACAGCTCTGCAGGCAGAGTTGCACGGAGACATCCCCAAGTGAGGGGAAGACATGACCCTGTCTGCATCCCTTGACCTCTGGTGCTCTAAGTGCCTTCTCTATTCACCGCAGGTAATGACAAGCTCAACATCAAAATTCTTTCCTCAGAAAATAAATCTAATAGCACAACCAATGCAACCCCCCTAAACAGGGCCAGAACCTAAACAAACTTACCTTTTCATAGCTTAAGATCTAGAACAAATTTTGAGCCTATTTTCAATTTATGGCTACTAACACTGTAAAAGTAACCTAGAAAGGTAAACTAAAGAACAGCCAATTTCCTGATCTGAATTTCTTCTCAATCTGCCAAGTTGCTTTAATTGCATTCCAAATGGGGACAGATTTCAGGTGGTGTAGTAAAGCTCCAGACTATGCTTAAGAGTCCAGAGAGGAGATCAGAACAAACCACCACTCTGCAGCTTCTGTATATATACTATAATTAACAGTCAGTGGAATATTTCCACAGCCCAACGGTCTTGAAACTACACATGAAATTCGGCTTTTCTGAACTGAACTTCAGGGTTTTTTCCAGTTGTCTGAGAGAAGATTTCATCCATAAGCACATATTCACTTAATTTATACTATAGTCACAATTCATTTTGCCAAAACCAGACCCACAGGTTGTACAACCATAAATGCCCTTGACCAGCAGGTTGTTTCTGAAATTGTTTGGCAACCACAGCTCAATGTAGTTCTTCAAGCATCTTATATTAATAACATCCAGTCTATCATTGTACTATGGTGCCACCAGTTTGTCATTCTTTTCAGTAGAATAATCATAAGCATAGCAGAGAAAAAGGAATTGAAACAACTGCTAGAAAGAAAAATAAAGCCTTTTAGCACCTTAGTGCTAACCATGTCATTGCAACATCAAAAACCACAACAAATACACCATAACTTTATCTTACTCAAAATACTGCACAGCACTGTGAAATGCTATACATGTTTAGGTGATAGCATACAGTAAATTATTTCAAAACATTAAATTATTATGTGATTAATGATTGAATCTTCGAAAATCAAAATACAGAGAAGTTACCTGCTCACATACAGAGAATTTTCTTTCTTCCCTGATCCACCACCATCAAAATAATGGCTAACCTTTCTCTGGATTTGTTAGAAATTGGGATCTACTTATCTGTTGTGTTTTCTTGGTAAGCCTGAAATTGCTGATTGTTCCTACGTATTCCTGCTTTTATGTCTGTGGACCCAATGCTGCTGAGAGCTGGATTCTTTGTGCGTGTGTGTGTCTGCACAGGTGATCTGTATCATTATTTTCCCTAAATCACTATTCATTACATCTGTGCTTTCTCATTAAAGGGAATACTGATAAGAGATGACTGAGACCATTAGACAATGTAGCTCCACAGCTAAACAGGCACATGATTATTACTGATAATAATTAATGAAAACAAAATAACACAAAGTGAATTTGTTGATCTACAGTGGCTCTAAAACCTGGAAGCTAGAAACTAAAAATATGCCTTAGTTGTAAAGTAAGTAGATTTTCTATGAAAGTTAATGATTGAGAACTGGGCAGAGTCAGTTTTGAAAGTTCAAAAGCACTTTCAAAAATGTGCATTCCATCTTAATGAGGTTAAAACAAATTTAAGATTAATTTATATTATCTTTTAGGTTCTTCTCAGTATGCTAGTCTTGTCTTAAGCTAAAATACAGCTCCCCAACTTTTTTTGTAAATATGAATAGCTATGGATATGTACATATACACATATGCATTACACACATTTAAATCCAACCATCCATAGTGCAGAAAGGAAGGCTCTGAAGATCAGCCTCTGAAATGTTCAATGTTGAGCCCAGTTTAGAACCAGAGGAATAAAAAAAAGCAAACAGAAAACAGACTAAAGCTCCTCAGAGCTCCATTCCCAGTAGTAGTAAACAGAGTCTGCTAAATGACTTCATTGACTGAGTTGGTCTGTGTTTTAGCATGTTGCTGTTACCAAAGCACTACACTCCAACAGGATGTAATGAACAACAAACAATAAAACAGAAAAGTAACAAATATGTTAGTTCTTATCACATTTTTAAAACCAGTTCACCCATCCTTAGCAGGAGATCTCTCAAATAACAAAAATACATAGCCAAAATATTGCCAGTACTAACTGGCTGTGTCTTTGATCACACTGTTTGCAAATCTGTAATAGCATTTCTTCCACCTGTTCTGCAGTTTCCTTCTACAAACTCCATTTACAAAATGAAATAAACTGCTTACGTATTTTTTCCCAAGACCTCTTCCAAAGAGGTCTTCCAGCATTAATGGACAATACTCTGAAATTTGGAGAAAAATAGTAAAGCATTGCATTGGCTGAAGGGGATGGGGAGGGGAAGAATTTTTAGAAGAGCTGATAGGGTCTCGAGGGAAAATTTTAAATAAATATATATCAGTTACCACTCAGCTATTGACTGTCTCTTCAACATAATATACAATTCGTTAACAAAGCTGTCTTGTTTAAAACCTCAATGTAAACAAGTAGCCAGTTTTCAAAAGAAGTGTTAAGTAGAATTCCACACAATATCAATAATAATTTTATGGTAAAGTTATCAGTAGTTTCTGAAATTGGAGGAAAAAAAAAGTTTCCTATTGCTCTAGGTATGACACTGCAAAACAATTTGTATGTACATTTACTTTAAAAAGCCCCCTTAGAAAAAGCTCAGAATTAGCACAATAGAATCATTAAAATTACTTTTATGGTAAGTCTTCTATTAAAACTCTTTTTAAAGTCGCGTATGTGCTTCTGCATCTGTTTGAAACTCATGTAAAAAAGCCATAGATGAGATTTCATTTCCGTTATAATGACACTATATTTTCTATTACTCTTATTATTGTTTAAGTGTGGCACTTAATCCCACAGGCATATCTAAAATACTAGTAATTTTATTATGCATTACTACTAAGTAAGGACCTAACACTTCAAAGGACTCAGTAACTGAGCAAATACTCCAAACACTTTTAGAATTAAATAACATGGCATATATGAATATAATATGAATATAGTTCATGTTTCTTTCTTCATTTACAAGATGCAGTGAGTCAGAAGAGCAGCGTTTTCTGACAGCCTGCTCTGCAGTGAGTAGTGAACACTGAGTCACCATCGCCACCCCAGCACAGCATCATTTCTACTTGATATTTGCCATTCTATAATTAGAACAAATGACATTCTTGGGACAGAGCAAAATCCTTTTAGTTAACTTTCTGCTTAAACCCATTTACAGAGTCTTTACTGTTCCTGCTTCAAAAGATAAGGTACACAATCATGATCTGTGCTATCTCCTTTTTAGAGACAGACCTATTATTATAAAAGTAAATGCCACCCACTTGCTAACACTGAAGACCAATTAACTCTGCAATTGCTGCTTAGTGATGAGGGTAAAAACCATGCTACCTGTTCCAGCAGATATCTGTGGGAACAAGCTGAGTTACTCTGCACTTGCAGTTGGTTAATCAGAACCAAAAGGGAGGACCAACCTTGTCTAAGCGCTTTGAGAGAGACAAGTTTCATCTCAAAGCGGAAAACCACTTTAACCAGCCGGCATGATAAGCATGTGTTTTCCTCTCATGGCTGAACACAGCCACCACATGATGTGGGTGTGAATGTGTGGGATCAAGGCACTGGTCTGGGACAGCCCTGGGAATTCCAGTTAACTAACAGAAAAACACTAGGTGCTGTTTACGAGAGAATGTGAAAAAAGGGGAACGCCAAAGAGGGTTGGTGGGCAAGTCCCGAAATTGAACTCTGTGAGGGCAGCCTTTTTTTCTCCTTCAGTGCTCATACTATCCTAGAAAATCATGAAGAGTAAGTAATACTTCACTGCCACCAAACCCCCAATTCCTTTTTTCTTTCTCCTTTTTCTTCTTTTCTTTCACTTTTTTATTTTATTTTATTTTTGTTCATCCTCTGACACATTTTTTTTTTTGAAGTTTTCTCTTTTATAAGCAAGTTCTTGTGAGCAGGTCAGCTAGGGAGCTTTGATTTCAATAGCTATACTGAAAACTGACAGCTATATAGATCCATTAACCACACAGTACTGAAAGGAAATCTTTCAATCCCAACTATTTATGCCAGATTTATTAAAATAAAGCTCAGTGGTTTAACTTGCACATCACCATCTATACATCTGTTTAAACCAAACTTGTTCACAACTTGAGTAAAAATTCCAAGAAAATGTTAAATAAATATGCAGGTCATCCTGCTTATGTAGAAACTCAATGCCTTAGACAATAGTGTTTACTTGGGCTATAAATAAAATTAATGCTGCAGTATCTTTTGGTCAGTTATTTCATTACATATTTACACAGCACCAATAACAAAGACACCACCTAGATAAGATCTGTGGTACTACAAAATATATGAATACATGAAAATAAAAGAATTTCAAACAAGCTACTACTATCTAAGTACTTAATTTAAAATTATTTTTTTACTTAGTGTCAACTGTGAGTTTCAGATTTTTTTTCACAGCATATCTGTAACATTTATTAATGTAGATTTTATTTATAATTAAGAAACTAATTTCCTTTCAAGTTTTCCCCCATAAACTGTAGTTCCATTTTCTTTTCATCAAACACATGTAAGTTCTATTAATGCTAATAGGAGTTTAGTCTGTACATCAAGAGAAGACAAAGCCCTCTTATGTTGAACATTTAATTAAAAGTTCTTTAAAGAGTTTCATGTGTGCTATAATGTGCTAATGATTTTCATACCTAACAACCTAAAAACTTGACGGTGAATAATAGAACGTATCATTCTAATTAGAAAATAAAAACACTCAGAATGTGCATGTAAGTTCAGAAATATCCCAGATTCATGTAGCTACAAAATCGGGGCACAGAGGGTGATATAATTCATTCTATGCACCTCAGATGTGCATCTGCCATATGATCTCTGTTCAGATGTCCCAAACCATGTTAGGAGGTGTTGTAGAGTATGTATTGTTAGACTGGCTGTGTAGTCCTCTCTCCCTCTGTAAGAGGGTCATGGATGGTCTTTAGCAGTACTTTGCAAATCACAATGCACTTTGCATAATTCACAGGAGACATTGATTTTGGATAGTTCTGCTGTCCAAAACAATTCAGCTGGATGGCTGCTACTCCAGAAACAGAGGCAAAGCTGACCTGCTAACAAAGGGTCTGATACCTGTATCCACTCCATGGTATCATAAACTGGAATTGGGCATTTTTTGCTGTGTGTGGGAGGAAATGCAAAGTGAGGATTAACTCACTTTGCAGATATGCAACTTCATGCAAACATGATAAAGCCTTAGTGGATGAAACTGATTCATTCTGCACAACTCCAAGAAGACTATAAGGAGTGGCTGAGGGAGGTCTGAAAGCTCAGAAGAAAATATGGCTGTGTCCTAACAGCATCAAACAACAATGGCAGACTGCAGAAAACAACACAAGAATTAGAACTGCCCTATGGCTACGCATCATATCTGATCAAATGTGATACAACTATAACTTTACTCGTTGTTGTAGATGTTAATATACCAGATTCTCAAGCTATGGATTGTAAAATCACACAGTAGTTGACTGTGCCCCTCTACTTTCATTTGGAAATGCCATGATAAGCTGTAATACCCATTTACTCTCACTGTGGGGGTACCCTTCCCCACCTCCCTTACAAAGCAAAGGCTAAGCAGTCAAAAGGATCTCCTCAGTCAGCAGGCTCAGCAGATGAACAGCCTACAGCACTATCAAGTTTAAGCATCATGATCTTAAAATTTGCTCCAGACTGTGAAGGACATTTGATACATTTTTTAAATTGTTTGTATCTAGTGGCAATTTTTACCTGCAGGTTTACTCTAGAAACTTGACACTAGAAGTGAAGTCACAGGAAGTGCGAATGTTGACATTGGCAGTAACAGTACTTATTATAAAGTGGGAATAATAAGGATTATATACAACATTGTTATTTGACCAAGTGTTGTTCAACTGGATTCCCATGTGTCTGTTCCAACAGGAAGCCTTTTGCCTCGCTTGTATCATCTGTTCCCAGGTTGAATATCCAATTATTTATTTTGACACTTTTTTTGAAATGGTAGCTAATCTAAAAGCAAATAAGTCCTTTAATTTTGTTTCTCTGTGAGAGCTGGGAAGCTGAGTCTTGACCAAATTTCTAACTGCCAAAACTAATAACATTTGAAAACACTGAAATAAGAGAAAGAAGTAAGAAACCATTAGGACATATTCCTTAACCACGTGGCAAAGGACAGAGGAGAAAGATAAAGTGTTTGACTTGCAGAAAACAGATCCAAACTCACCTCCTCACAGTGGATTGGCCCTATCTCTTCATGCAGGAAGGGTACATAAAAGGGATACATGAAGACTGCAGGATCTATGATAAAAGAAGTCGCTACAGAGATGCTCAATCTTATCAGAATTACTAATGTATCTTTTCATATCTAAACAGTAACAATACATATCCAATTATCTCCATTCACAAAAAACCACTTGCGAAACAAGGCCTTCCTTATTCTCTACAAATTAAATGCAGCCCTATGTTATATTTTGATAAAATCTCCAGGCAGTCTGAAGTCTGCTACACAGTCTACCCAGCCTTCACCATCTGACACAATCTCAGTCTCTCTATAGCACTACAGCCCTCATTCTCTGGAAGACAAGTAGAAAGCAAAACTCTCTTCATTCACCATCATACATACTATTTCCACTAACAAGGACAGTGTCTCCTTTTGAAGTTTGATTTACAGGTGCTATAGAACCATGGTGCTGACTGCATGCCAGTCTCCAAGGAAACTAGTAGCATATATATTCTAGAAGCATCCCTAGAAGAAAAGAAGTGTTATCAAAAGTATTCTCAGCATAACCTTTGCTACGAGTAGAAGCAGAGTTCAAGGTCTTCTCTTGAATGGTTGAAGGATGCTGTGTTCAAATAAAAGGCTCCTAAGGAAATAATAGCAGGTCAAGCTGTGGATCTGGCTGTTGTAAAATCTCCAGCTCTGACAGAGTTAGAAATTGAAAATTAATCTATTTAAAGCTTTAGAAAATCTTGATTTTTTAAAATATAATTCAGCCTAATTTTAGGTTGGCATCTCCTCTATATACTTAAGTATTAGCACTTTCTCTAATTGTCTTTTTTCTACTATTACACTTCTCAGCCCAATCCATATAAGATTGTACATCTGTATTTTAAAGTTGATGCTGAACCTCTATCTAAATTTTTATATCACTCATTTAAAAGACTGAACAGAAGCAGAAGATACTGTATCTTAACCAGGAGAACTGCAGCCCTCTCTGCTCCCAGGAGCCAAGAGGATGGGTGCACTGCAGCTTGGACAGATATTCAGTGTGGTAGAAAGGCTCTGCTACTGCAAAAGACATCACATCAGTGTGCACTTCCATGATCATTACAAATTTTCTGTGGCATTTTCAGAGTATGTGCAGTAGAAGCTATGTCATACCTGAATTTTAAATGAGGAAATAAGTGCCCCTTCCCTAAATTCCCCTCTAAGTTCCCATCTGAATAAGACATGCTTTACTCTTTTTTGTTTTAAGCAAGTAAGGATTATTTGATCTTAGTGAAAGTTTTATCCAGGAAGAGCTGAACTAATCCAAATATAAAGTTACTAAAGCACTTTTGGGAACACGTGAAATTAATGCTACTACATAACATGAGATTCAAATTATTGGTGCTGTAGTACTGATGGTTAGAAACATAGCTGCTCAATATTGAAACTCATTTCCTTTTTTAGTGGCACAGTTCAGTATAATCAAACAAACAACTACAGTAAACAAAGCCAGTAAAAAGAGTAAAAGAATGTCACAAATGCTGTGAAGTTTTGTTCCCAGCTTGGATCCAAGTGGACCATGCTAATTCAAATCATTTTCACCAAATAATTTAATTTCCTTCTATCAAGAAGTTGCAGTTTCAAAACTCTGCCCAAGTGTGTATCCAAACAGACACATATATCTTCAAGAAAACATTTGAAGACTGAAGAAGGAAGGTTTAAGCATCAGCAAAGTTCAAATATGATATTTAGTAAATTAATGGCTCTGGCTGGGAGCAGAAAATGGTTAAAGAAATTTCACAGATGAAAAAAGAGTTAAAGTAATCAAATAGGTATTGCTGGCAATTCCTTTTGTGGTTTCCTACTCTTTAAAATGGAAAAAATAGCATGTGATAGAATTAAAGTCTTATTTGCCCCTCTTGTAGTGCTTATCTTACCTGTCATATCTAAAAATCCTTAGGATGCATATAAACAACAACTTCAGTCATTCTAATCACAGAGAAAATGCAGCTAGTGCAGTACAACAACACAGTCAATCTGTAATTTTCTATAGCAATTCTATCAGACCCAGAAACATAAGCTTAGTAGGATGAAACAAGAGACATATCTCATTTACAGAAAAAGATCCTTTTACCAAATAACAATCATGCATACACCTTAACATGGCTTATTTTTATTTCTCAGAACTGGCAGTAGCACAAAATAGTATTGACAAGACAGTCCTGCCAATACTTGTTCCCAAATCCCCCACCTCTGGGACATCATCTGCAGTTATCATTGCATTATCCTCCCATTATGAAATATGACTTAACACGACACTGTGCAACAAGAGAATGTTTTCAAATCCCTATGCTACCCTTTTGTATTTCCTATTGAATTTGTCCTGCATTTGCCATATCGATAGACTTTTGTTATTTGATGTTAAAACATTTTACGTAAACACATATATTTTTCTATTGATTTCCAAATCCCACATGAAAACCAGATTAAATTTACAAGATTCTACAAAATGTTAACACTTCATGTGATATTCGATGCTCAAAAAAATGCATCCAAAGTAGACAGCAAAGACACACTGCCAGAGATATAATAGCAGAAAAAAAAAAGAAATCAAAAGCCTTTTCCCCATGATTTGCAGTAGCTTTCTTATTTTTCTTGAAAAACATTTTGCAACAGAAACAGGTGATGAGAATTTGGTATTCATATACATAAAAGCATCAATGTATTGTATTTTCCTTGATGGAAAACACAAGCTTATCTTAGCACCAGAAAATACAGATGGGGAATCTGACATGCTTGCTTAGAATCATGGCCAAGGGTGGAAAGTATCGAAGGTCAGATATTCATAAGGGCCCAATCTAATAAAATAAGAAATACATTCAGAGAAATTGCCTATTCCTCCTCTATCTGAAAGGTGATCAAACCATCAAATATCAAAGGAATAAAAGAGCAATCTGCAAATTTACCAAAGTCAAATTCTAAGATCTCTGGTGAGGGAGACAGGGTAATTTTCACCACCTGGAAAGGTTGTAGATTTATGTCAATATCTGAAAACCTGCTTGTAACAGTATGAAGAAATGAACCTGTATTACTAGCAGTATTCTCATTATAAGTCACCAAAATGAACGATAAAGTGATCTAAAGAACACAACAATAGCTAATTTTCAAAGAAATCACAAAAAGGCTATATGAAACTAGCCTCATTAAGACCCATTAACATTTTAAAATACTTGATGGCTTTATGTGAAGAAGCACAAGAGATATGCTTTTCAAATTGTAGTGATGAAAACATAATGAGAACAGATTTTGCCTCCTGCTATCATGTGCAACACAATACTAGGGAGATAATGAGTGTTCCTTCAGGCATCTGACCATGTCATATCTACCAGCCAACCTTTCTTTCAAGCGCAATAGAAAATGCTTTTCTATTAAGTCCAAAAGATTTGAGAAAAACCCAAATCATTCCGTAGGTGAGTTAACTTCCATTTAAGATGTTTAGTTAATAATTCCAGTCCTTCTCTATGTACTTGTCAATTACAGGAAGATAAATTTCTTTTGCAGTTCTGTTGCTAGTTTGAACAACAAAGCCTTAGTTCTTGACCATGTATTGACACAGCTCTGTTGTTGAAACCCTGAGTGCAGCAACACTGATCGGGTAACTTAATCAAAAGCTTAAAACACCTTTAAAGCTGCTGATATTGACAAATGTATCCTGATTAATTGTATAATTTTAGTATTTTTTTTATTGTGACATTGAAATAAAGAAAGAAAATAATCTTCACAGTTACAACAGTAATTGTGCACAGCAGTGATAAAGCAGGGAGTATAAGGTTATGGATAATTTGAGAATAATGTGAAATTACTTCAGGAGTTATCCTAGGTTTAATTTTTTTTGTTTTAGATCTATTTAGAGAACTGATCCTAAAAATGGAGACTTGTGTATTACTCATAAAAAATTAATTTGTTATTTCTCTATTCACTATAATAGAGGGCAATGTTCTTTTTATCTTAATTGTATAACATATCAAACAATATGTCTAATACTTAAACAAAAAGGAAAAATATAAATCCTAGAAAAAATGGTGTAGTTGGTATGAACATCTGCTGACTTCTGTATAGAATGACTTTCCACTGTAGTTACTAAAAACCTGACACATTAATTATTTAAGCTGAGAGTATCATTGTCTGGAATACAGTTATTTCCCTTATTTTGTGTTTATTTACATAGATTACATATCCTGACCAAAACAATTTGCTAAGTAAGTGATAATATTGCCTTCCAGAAAATAGATGTTAAGGTGATGAATGTCTTTTATTTAGTCTCAAGATTTTCAAAGGTTGGAAAGATAATCATAGGATCTAATTAATTTTATGCTCAAAATAATCACTATTAAAATCATACAATTCCTGCTACAAGTATTAATAATAAATGGAGTACGTCCTCTCCAAGTTTGTGAGAGGCAGACAACATGCACTGGGCAGCAACTTGAGGACATGATTTCTGCCACAGCAAGTTCAAGTGTGCCATTCATTTAAATAGGATGATGGGCCCTCTTCCATTGGGAAACACAGTCTCAGAAAACAGGACTCTCTTCTCCACCTTTTGGAGAAATAGCCTTGTATGAAATAGCCTTTCTATTTCAGGACAAAATCATTCAATCTGAGTAGAACAACTTCTGAAAACCAAACAAAGATGTAATGCAAACTAAGATCAAACCAAATCTGCTGCTACGTTTCCTTTTGTTTCCAATCATTAGACTTCCCTCTTTGCAATTCAGCCTTAAGTATGATCCTCAGTGAGAGGAAGATGTATGATCCTGCCAACTTCACTCTTCCAATTCAGTTGAAGACTGGCTTTTCATTTTTTCTCCCATTAACAAATGTATCAGTCAGTGACCAGCAAAGTCAGGAAACACAAGACTGTAAGCAGAGGCACAGCCTTCCACACAGCTCAGAAAATACACTTCATGCTACACTTGTGTCGTAATCACTTGCCCACACCAGCAGATATTGCAAATTTCATTTCCATAGATGAGCAAAGGAAAAAAAAAGACTGATATCATCAGCATACAATTTCCACTTTTCAACAGAAACGGGATTGTAATTCACATGTTTGCAATGGGAAACCAATGTAGTAACCACTTAAGAAGCTGAGTTCATGCATCTGTGAGAAGCAGATATCCCGTTTTTTTCCAAACCTCTCCCCTACTTCCCCTCTCTCCTCAGTTACTGTCTGAATTTCAATAACTTGAAATGGACTTCTACATATATATATAATACTTTTTTGTCACATCTGTTGAGATTTTTTTAAAGTAAACATTCTAAAACATTTCATTCACCTGTTGAAAGCTACTGTTTCCTGACAGAAAACATTGTATGACAAAAGACAACTCCTATTTGAAAAGGCATAGTAGTTAAATTTACAGTTTTACTGTCTGTGATATAACATTAAAGCACCATGTTGAGATCTTTCAAATTAACTGAGATAAAGCCTTAGATCTCCCCATAAGCTTTTAAAGAAATTTAAAAAGAAGAGACTAAGGATGTGTAATGTTTAAGATTTCAAAAAGGTAGTTTCTTCTAGATCCCTTCTAGACCACTTCTAAGTGTCCTGATTTTTCATTGTATTCCTATCTCAGAATTTTTATAAAGTTATTTTCACTTCTTATTTACTATATATTTATCTTCATTCTTATTGCTTAAATTCATATTGCTGCTCCCTAGTTACCTACAAGAATAAGACAGAAGCTGTCATTATAAAAACTTCAGCGACCTCTCAATTAACAAATATTCACATTCTCAATTTTACACTTCATTAATGTTTCAGGTGGTGCTAATGGATGCTTCTGATGTGTGCACAGATATTGCAAGGTTAGCTCTATTCCCTGGTCTACAGATGTTTGGAACTGTGGCCCAAGAAACATCTAACACAGACTAAGTACAAAAAAAGCTATTGTTCCCAGATCTCAAGCACCAGTCATGAAAAAAAAAGGAGTCAGGTCTAATCCTATCCAAGGAATTAGAGCTTTATCACAGTTTTGTTTCTTTTTTTTTTTTTTACAAAGGTCTACAGTACCTTCCCCGCTTGTTCAGGGAAAGGAGATTTTTACTGTAATGAAATAAAATGCTGTGGTGGTTGAGACAGCAGTGTGACACCTGAGAGATCAGAGTTAACCAGGGAAGTTGAATAACGCCAAGGATATGAGTGCTGATGGGCAGGGAGTGCTGATTGGGGATTCAGGGGAAGACAAAAGTTACAGACACAGGTCTCCCACATGAGAGGTAAGTACCTCTGCTACTCCCTAAGGGTTCATTCCTTTCTGCAGGTTTTATAATGTCGCTAGATGTTTAAGAGTTAAGAAATACAATAAATCTTCCTGCCACTGGTACACTTCACTAGTTACAAAAAGCTTCAAGAATCTATCCAGAAATCAAATAAATACAGCTAGAAATGTACTCAACTGTTGATGACATAATTTATCCTTTCAATCAGTATCAAAACCCAAATACTGTATTTTGTTTAATTACAAGGTATTTAAATTTGGTTTGCATTTCCTCTCTGTTAGTAAGTCTAACTAGATAATTAGATATATTTTTTGCAAATACAAACCCGAGACAAAAGGTTTACATATCCAGGATATACAGTAAGAGTTGTGAAAGGGTCATTAAAACATCTCTTACATACCAACAAAGTCACTCCTACAGATTTTCACATCACAAAGTATACCTTTGTATAAGAAATGTATTTGACACACCATATGACTCTTTCCTTTCTAGAAACGAACGTAACCCTACTCTTTCTGCATCAGGCATTAGGTGCACCTGTCATTTTATTCAAATTAACAAATCTTCATCCAAGTTGTATCAATCCACCTGTCATTAAAATGTAGGACAATATTATCAACATCATGCACAAGGAGTTATGCATGCAAGGTCCTGCAATTCAAAATTATTCAGTACCCATAAAAATATTAAAATATTAGGAGTTATAGTCAATGCAACAGTTTTATGTAGCTAATGTTCCACAGACCTCCCTGAGGTTTTCCTCAAAGCTTGAGAAGGAGGAACATTTCACAGAGCAACCAAACAAATGAAAAACCCACAGGTTTTTTTTAGCATGAAGCTGTAACTGCCATTCCCATATCCAAAACCTGCTAAATCAGGTAATTATTACAAAGGAAATATTAATTATTATAACAGCAGGAAAGACCTCATCTGTTTTAAAAGTACAAGCTCTTTCTGTAAACTGGTCTCATAAAACACTTAGAATTCATATTTGGCAACCACCAATGCACAATAAAAACACTCTAAACTTTTACATATAGAGGAAATATGTATTCATAGATTTTTTTACACCTTTTTGTATCAGAATATACATAAATATATTTTAATAATTCAACATATCAGTCCATTCTAATACAACACCAAAGGTTATTTGCAGGTACTGCATGGAGACCATGTGTTTTTGTTAGCTGTGTGCGTTATTTAAGCCCAGGAGGTAGAAAAAAGTACTCCAAAAACCCCACTCCACATTTACAGTATCATTCAAATATGTCTGACTTCTACTCAGAGAAATGTATAACCTCTTAATGATATTGATATACAGATGGAGAACTTTAGTGTGAATAAATGGAAGAATGCACTGGGGGAATGTGACATTTTCCACATGCATACAAATACTTAGGAATGATGAAAATTTTTTTTCCTGTAAGGAAAAAGTAAATACAGGAGATCATTGGTAATGGGCCTGACCTCTTTCTAACAGAAAGTAATAGAACTAAACCCAGGGTTATAACAGGTAATCTAAGTGGTACTGTCCAAAGCAGACTTTTCTTTTTCTGTTTTTCATGGTGTTATCTGGTTGTCTCCAACATCAGATCACAAGCATCTAGCACAGTTTTGGATACTGTACATTAGCTCTCCTACTGTAGATTAGATCTCCTGCCTCACACTCCCTCTCCAAGGGGACAGAGGATAATCTGTGCCCTGGGATGCAGCCCTCTGCAGGCAACCTGGATACCAAAGCCATCCAACAAGGTACAGCCCTGAGGTTTATGCAACTGACTCCTACCCTGGATGGTGGTGATTTGTAGAAACCAGTCCCTGCCATCAGGTGTGATTCCCTGTAGGTAATTGCCAAATGGATAGCCTCTCTGTTGCTCCATAACTTGTTTTGTATTTAAATTTTCTATTAAAATATATTAAAAATTAATAAAAATTATTTAAAGTTTTGTTTAAAAAAGACTAAATAGGTCTCCTCCATTTAAAATTACTGAAAATTACAGCCTAGAAAATTTGCTTCAGCTGAATAGCCAAAGATGTCTGACATAGTGTCCAAGAAATAACTTTCTGCAGGCTGCAATCTTCATTTGGATTAAAGTCAGTATAAGTCTTTCCCCATTTGTGTATGCTCATTCAGTGTTTTGAAATTAGGATGTTATAAATTTTGGTAAAATATAAGCTGCTGAATAAATGAAGGGCTACTTGTTTCTTCCTCAGCATGTTTCAGTCACCAACTGCTGGGTCTTTGGGTTTTAAACTTTAGCATATTAAACATCAGGATGACATGGCTTCTGGTTCCCTGCTGAAGTCTACTCCCTGCTTCCCAGAAAATCATTAGATGCCATTGTAGCTCACTCTATTATTGTAGGATTCTGCTGTCAGCTGGGTAGGAAAACGGAAACAAAAAACTCAGAGCTACCTGTTGTTTCTCTAATTTTCATCAGTTGATCCCTGGTGCCAAAGACTTCTAACTGAATGAATCCAGTACATTTTCCATATTTAGGCCCAGGTTTGAACAGTTGTAATGAAATGCATAACTTCTGCTCTGTTGCAATAAACACTTAAAGCACAGTTACTTTCCAAGGTTCCTGTTGTTAGGGATGATTACAACAGAAGGATTAAAGGAGTTGATCTTTTCCCTCAACTATTCCATGTCTTACAATAAAGGACAAATTCAGATTAAAAAATAGGCACAAAAGTCATAGCATTGTGGCTTTTATACATACATACACTGGCCATCAAGTGTGTTGCCCTTTATGCCACACACTCCAAAACCAAATCAAGCCCCTGCTTTGACCACAAGCGCCAGAAGGTTTGTGACACATTGTTGTAGTCCCCTAATGCTGATTCATTGTGAATGAGCTTCATTTGCTGCCTGGGTATATCCTTAGAGAGTGAGGGAGGAGTGAGATCATATTGGCCTACCTGATGCTAGACCACTGAAAGTGATCCCAGTGAAATCAGAGCAAGATGCATGAGATAAGAGCACCAGGTATGAGATGGAGACTTGACAAGGAGAGGAGAAGGCATCAGCACCATGCAGAAGACATCCACAGCAGTCTAGTCCAAAAGGCAGAATTTAGCCCACCTACAGGTCCTTTATAAAGTTTTGGAGGAGTTAGCATTTAATTAACAAGTCATTAAAAAGTTTTGCTAGCTTTTTTAGAAGTGTAATGAGCAGATAAAACAAAATTACACAGTAAGCTATAAAAACAAACCTTAGGCATATAGCAAGACATATTTTAAAGAAAAACATTAAAAGCAAAATCCAGTCACTCTTTATACTAAGACTAGAATTGAGATGAAATATTTTAAAGTTAAAATTGTAAAACTCTTCCTGAGTACACAAATAAAAATGTCTGACATGTGGATTTAGCAGTATTGAGAGTTATGATTTTGGCATGTAAGGAAGGTAGAGAAAAAAATTTTGGAAAAAGGAAGAAAGGTAGCCATGCACATCAAAGACTATGACCTGTGATTAAAAGAAGCTTTAAAGGTAGCAGACAAATGTGACTTGATAGGGTAATAACAGATCAAATTTTCTTACACCTGCACTTTTATAAAGACTTTCTACAGCACAGCAATATCATCTTAAAAACCTCATGTTTCATGTCCTGAGCAATCTGCTTTAAAGCCCTAAGAAGAACTTTAATGATGAGCAGTCTTTCAAAAGAAAGAATAAAGTACATATTTTACAGCCTCCATAAAGTCATTGTGCTATAGTTTTCCTTGCTACAAACTGGAAAACTTGAGTATCCACCAAAATACACCAAAAGTCAGAGGAAAGTTGCCAGCTGATACAGAAAGCCATCAATATTAGACATTCTAAAAAAAAAATTATATTGAATTATAAATGGCCCACATTGTAGCAAATACAACTGCATTCCTGTTTCTTTGTCATCTCCTGTCACACTGTGTTTTTCTAGACTATTCAGTTTCATGAAGCAAGGAATCATCTACATTATATATGTGCATGCAAAGACTTTTTTTTTTCAGTAATACTTTTTTCAGTGGTGCCTTGGCTTGGCTTTGGCTGCAATAGAGTTAGCTTTCTTCAGAGTAGTGGGCATGGGACTACATTTTAGACTTGTGCTGAACACAGTTCGATAATATAGAGATGATTTTGTTATTGCTGAGCAGTGCTTACACAGAGCCAAGGCCTTTTCTCCTCCCTGTAACACTCCACCAGTGAGGAGACTGGAGGTGTGCAAGTAGCTGGAAGGAGATACAGCCAGAACAGCTAACCAAAATTGAGCAAAAGGATAACTCAGACCACACAGAGTCATGCTCAGCACATGAGCATTTGTCTTCTCAAGTCACTGTTAAAAGTGATGGAATGCTGCTTTCCATCACTGGGAATCGGGATGGCTGAACACCTGCCTTCCCAGGGGAAGTGGTGAACTAATTTCTTGTTTTGCTTTGCTTGTGTGTGTGGCTTTTGCTTTACCTGTCAAACTGCCTTTATCTCAACCCATGAATTGTCTCACTTTTACTATTTCTATAACACAAGACTCTAGTGACTCCTCATGATGAGAAGTTACTCTGTTACTTACAGAGTTGTCTGAATATTCATTGAATGGGTTTCTTCTTTTAAAAAAATTCAACACCACATTTTTAATCAAACTCTGTGAGTTAATACTGTTTTCTATATCACACATTTTTGAATGCACAACCTGGATTTTATAAATGATAATCCATATCCAGATCCACAATCTGGATCTTGCTTTTACAATGCTTTTACAGCGCTTTTACAGCATGAGTGGGAGACAGAGGCAGTGCTAATGATGTCACAATTGAATTAGATCTCTCTGAAGAAATTGGTACTGAAATCTGCAAAGCATAAGATCTAAACAGGGTCTTGAGCAGACCTCTGAAAGGTCCTTTTATACTTCTCTGTGCATGAAATTTCTCTGGTTTTAAACACAGACTCTAAAATTGCATGAAACCGAATGCACAACTAAAGAATTCAGAAAAGCCTGGTTACAACCAGATGCGCTGCTTTTATAGGCTGACAGAGACACCTTGAAGTCAACAGGGTTTATGCCTTATATCATATGTTTCCAATATTTAGCCAAATTATTCTCTCAACACACCATGGAAGGAACTGAATACATGACTATTGCCTCTGCAGTGCCTGTGGTTTAATTTTCTTTTGGCACATTAGCCTGCCAGACTTCCAGAACTTCATATAAGAGATTTTGGAGAAATTGTCTCCTTTGTTCAACAGCAAATGCCTGGTATTTGCATCCAGAATTCACTCATTTTCATTTCAGGCTACACCATTATTTGTAAATCACTAGCACAAACAACATATAGCATGCTGTGTGGACTGTGTTTTTCCATTCATCCAATCTCATTGTAATAGTGACCTGTGACAAAAATTATAGAAAAAGTGGTATATAGGATGGCTCTGTTTATGGTTCTTGTGGTACTTCAGGACAAAAATTAAAAATATAGGTCTAAAGATCAAAAATGATAAACAGTTGATGAAGTTGGAGGATTTTGAAGTTTTTCTCCTTTTCTTGGGTCTCAGCCCAAAAAAATTTTCACTACATGGAAATTACATGTTCAAAGATTTTTCTTTCCTTTCAATGTATGATAACATTATCTTTAGCAAGTAGAGTTTTGCTGCTTTTTCCTTCTGCTTATAGCATTCCTTTTTTTCATCCAGAACTCATTTCTTCCTTTCCTTCAGACAGTATTCTCTCTCTGTCAATTGCATTTTTATCTAACAAAAACGTTAAAAAATCAAGTTTAGGTTTGAGGCCATTGACAACACAAAAGAATTCCACCATAGGAAACCTGCCAACTTGATTCATCCATTCTTACGTTCTTCAAATTGTATAAGTTAGGCTGGAGCATGAAATGAATTAAAATGGAACAACTAAATCCTCCTATTTAAATCCACAAGGAACAGACACTAGATCTCTTGCCATAACATCTTCAGAGTAATAGTACAATAATATTTCCTACCAACAAACTCCCATCTCTCAGTATCTCAGGAAACATCCATTTGCCAGCCCATTTGACCTAGATTTGTAATGCTATTTTACTATGGCTGCTGTTCATGCATTTAGCATGGGAAGCTGAACAAGCCTCTTGCAAGCCTCGAACTTGTCTTGTGTCTCTTCAGTTCAAATTTAAAATCTGCAGACTATTTTCAGTACAATAACCAAGAAACTGAAGTCAAAAATATAAAAAGCATCATCTAATGTTGCTACTGTTCTAGTAGGGCTAAAACTCAGAGATCTGTCAATTTTCAAAATATATTATTTAGAAATGGTGGAGGAACAGCAGCAGAACTGGCAACAGTACCACAAAGCAGTACTGTCACCCCTGCTCAGCTGAACTTCAAAGCACCACAGGAGCCAAGACAAACAGCACTCCAGCTGATCTCATGATCCCCTCTGTGCACACTTACCATGCAAAAAAACACATTAAATTTTCTATATCACCACCACCAGATTTTAGAATTTTAGCAATTTGACTAAATATTATGCAAACACTGTAGACTTACAGTATCATATGTTGATAGAAGGTTAATCCCTACTGAGAAGTACATACTTAGCTGTGTACACACATACACAATTATAGAATAGGTAATACAAGCACTAAACTATGTTGCATAATGAATAGGGAGATTAATTCTTCCTGTACACTTGTTCCACATAAGAAGAATTTTTCATTCTGTGCTAGAGAAAAACATTAAGGGAAAAAAATAGATGTGTAGCAGACAATTCTACTGAAACTAATCAGTAAAAAAAATAAATCTCACTTTCCCCCACTTTATCAGAAGGGAGCAAAGAGGAGGGACACAGGGCAGAGGAGTAATTTGAAAGATTGCCTGGGGGTCCTTCAGAAAAGAATGAGCCCCCTACCCACCCTCTTGCAGCCTCGGGCGCTGAAGGCTCATAATTCTGCTATCTTGTGTCTACTGTATGAGAAAGGTATCCCATCAGAAATCCTTATCTATCCTCTGCTGCAAAGGAGAGTGGGTGCTCCTGTGGAAGCCCTCCACAACTGCAATAGTAAAGAAAGCAGATGCGAGACAACAAGCAGGATGAAAATTTGGTGCTAGGACCCATAGCAAGATTTATTACTAATTGGCAGCTTTTTTCTTCCAGCTAATGTTTCTTTTTAATCTGCTGATGTTAAAAAAAACCCCAAACAACTTGATACCTTGAATCATAAATGTCACCTACAAGCTGAACTTTGCTTTCTGACTAAAAACTTCTCACTAGGCTACTTAACTGATAGCTAATGATTGCTCTCAGCCTGTGTACCCTTGGAAAGTTGCATGCAGGTGCTAATAAATCCTCCTTCTCCTCCACCCTCATTTCTTTTTCATGTTTTCCACAGGTTTTTTCTTTTCACTCTGTGCTTCTTTCACAGTCCTTTCTAAGTGGAAGGCAAACTAAATAATGTTTGAGTTAGATGGTAAAATCCACTTTGTTAAATTTATTTGGAAATCAGGCAAAACAAGTTTGACCCACTTTATTCACTGCTGTTGAACTATGATTTCAGAGTGGAAAAACATAAGAGCAAAGAATATTTACTTAAAATGAAATAATCCCTTTACAGTTTTCTTCTGCTGCTCTCTACAGAGAGCGTCTAACTGGGTAGGACAATGGCCATTTAATGGAAAAATAAACATAAAAATGACTTTTCCGAGAAAGAAAAAGCAAGCTGCCACTGAGAATACTTGTCCACTAAGAAATGCCCACATCATTTCTGATGCAAGGACCACCTTCCCTCTGCTTTCATTCCAACCACAAGTCACACATCCAGCTCCAGTTTCGGACTGCTCTCCTGAGGAAAATGCTCGTACAATTGATGTGCTTTTTCCCTTGTTACCACTCCCTAGGTGCCCTGCACAGGCTTGCAAGCCCCTTTGCCAGTCTGGGACAGTCAGCAAAGCAAAATCACTCACTAAGGTGAGAATCTTAGCATTAGAGGACTTGACATACGGCATTTGTGGAAGGAATTCAGTTACCAGCCCTTTGTAGGATGCCCAAAACATTAACAGTAAGCAAACATGACAAGCATTACAGTAAGCAGACAAACAAAACCAAAGTGTGTAGCCTTGACTGAAAACTCAAACAGGGATAGGGAGAGGTTCCTCAGGCTAGCTTCGTCTCCCAGACCACAGCTGGGCCCTACTGCTGCTGGACTCGGATCCCTGTGTGGGCACTGCGTACAGCCTCCTCTGTCAGGTTTGCTGTTCTCTGTCAGAAAAAGGATAATGAAAGTACAGGCTAATAATGGGGTTCATTTAATGTTTCTGTAGTAGCTGGAATGTATCAAGAAAACTCTTGAAGTAGCACCCTCCCTGCTCTGCCAGCTCCCAGGGTGACAGCCCAGGATTACACTCAATTACTTTAGGTCTTTGTTATACAGCAAATGGAAAGGATGGAAATTAAAGCTGCACTCCAATTAGATATAAAAGTAATTCCAATTTATTAAATTATTGCAGACCACACAGTTCTTGTGAAGCTACTTCTGAAGAGTGTGTCTTGCTAAATCTCTTAAAATATATTGACTTTGCCAGCTTTAGCCCACATGGCAGCTCTTCCATTCAGTAACCAAAGTGTTTCATGTAGAGATTAACCCAGTGATCCCACACTTGAAAGGGATCGCTGCAGGACTTCATTCATATTCTAACACCAGCATTCTATTGGGAAAGGCTAATTAGTCCACAGTAATAGTACAGTGATGAAACCTGAAACCTGAAGGAACGGCTAAAAGGTGGATCTGCCAAGGTGCTTCAGTCAAAACAGTAAATTTTATATGTGTGTTATAAATAAGTTATCGTACAATATAAGAGAAAATATGGGAAATGGATGACTAAATCATTAGCTGGATATTATATTCATAAGTGGCTGCTAAATGTGCACCACGTTTGGCATGGTGTTTGTGTTATAGCACTGATCTCTCTGTGAGATGCAACAGTCTGCAAGAGCTAACTAGGATTTTTCTATGGTAAATTAAACTGATGAAGAAATTTTTCTTTATCCTTGAAAGTCAAAAGATTCTTTAAAAAACCTTCTAAATTGCAAGAGCCATTTCAAGAGAATCCAGTCCTCATACAAACTTCTGGTTTTGATTTACAGCTTTACAAAGAAGCACAGAAGTTCTGAGTGAACATAACTGTAAATTTGTTCTTTGAACTCCTGTAACAGTGAATAATCGTTGGGACCATTTCTTATGCACTTTTTGTGAACTACAATTTAAAATACCAGCACATATCCTTAAATTCCTCATATCACAGATTCGAGCCACAAACTTTGAGAGAATCACTAAGGTACCTAATTTTGCACAAATGACTAATCTCAACAAATGCAATCACCTTAAAAGATAATTATTTTTATTTGGGGACCTAATGTAATAGAAAATGTCTACCTTATTAATGCTAATATTTTAGAAAATGGATTCTGACTCCTTTTATTTGCCATTTTCTTGTCCTTGATAGTAACCAGAATGAATTTCAGTTCAGATTTTCCCGATACCACATTTCCCTCTTTCCAGCATAATATAATTAGACCCAAAAGTCATATTTAGACCATCTGCTTTAAACAACCAGTTTGCATGCAGTTCAGAGCATTGTCAGGGAGCCTACTTTCTCAAAATATTACTGGAAAGAGAGATTTCTCCAGGATACAGTTTTGAGTGCCTTGGG
This sequence comes from Pachyramphus minor, assembly GCA_013397135.1. Classification (NCBI taxonomy): domain Eukaryota; kingdom Metazoa; phylum Chordata; class Aves; order Passeriformes; family Tyrannidae; genus Pachyramphus; species Pachyramphus minor. The sequence continues at coordinate 1,241,723 of VYXB01001331.1, read as the reverse complement.
TGAGACAGAGAGAGTACTCCCAGCTGGTAAATACCCAAGAAACTTGGGCATTCACTAGCACAAGTTTTATTAAACTGCATTTCTCAAAGCCAGACTCCTAACTGCCCTTAGAAGACAGAAATTTCAGGAGGCTAAAAGTACACACTGGAAGGACATCTGTCCTGAACAGCCTCTCCTTTCTGGGCTCATGAACGGGTAGGAAAAGAACTTGAAATGTTTTTCTGTATTTAAAGAGACTATCTGCAATATTATTCTGCAGTGACTAATCAAATATTTGTATATAATTCATTAGAATTAAGCAATATTGCATTTCTCTGAAATTGTTCACAGGAGAACAGGGACAAATATGTTTACACTCCTGACTTCTCGACAAGAGCTGCTGCGTCAGAACCTGTGCCACGACTTCGCAATGGGTGCGAAGTATTTGTCAGAGAAATAGGCTGCCTAAGGATCACTTCACCTCTCTTCCCCTCTCTCACATTTGCTTCCCTGTTCAGGAGAGTTTTAGTTTAAGATCTTTAAGTTCAGTCAGAAAATGAAATTCTGCGTAAAACTCAGAGGATGAGAGCGAGTGCGACTGACGCCAGGGACTGTTTGCCAAACCACTGATTTTCACACAGTTCTGAACAAGCACACGCAGCTTTGTCCAGTGGCACCACATCGTTGTCTTTACTTGAGCAGAAATCATTTGCCTGTCTGAAATAACTGTACAAACCAGATCAAACAGCTTTCTGTGAATAGTTTCAGTCTAGACATTCTTCCTTTCACCAGGCCAGGCTGCAGAGATCAAACCAACTCATTCTTGCATTTCAAAAGCTAGTACAAATGATTAGATTCAGCAGGTAAGTTATTGGATAGAAGAACTGTATGGGGCCCAAGAATACAAAGGGATTATGAGGTGGGGAACAGCAATGTGAATCAGGAACCGGTATTCCAAGAACCAAAGAAAACAGCACTTGGGGAATGGTCCTGTGTACCTGCTATAAGCCTGACAAGGTTTGACTTTACACGGGAAAATAATTAAGGTTTTTCCATTCTTCTAGGTGATTAAAGTGAGACCAGGAAGTGGAAGCTTCTGATATGGTTGTAGAAGAAAAATTCTCATCAAAATCGTGTCCTCTGTAGAATGGCTCAGATCAGCCAGGCCAAGTTGATAAAATTAGGGAATAATAAATAAATGCCTCAACAAACAGATAATTGCCTTATTCCTGTTCTGAGACAGTACACTCAGCTACACTGCCTTTAAAACAACATTTAAATACTCCTTCTGGAAACCCTGAAAATAAATAAATACTATTTATCTCTTCTCCAAAGCAGGAAATTGAAGTAATTAGATTAAAATATTTTTCCAAATCTACAATCCAAGCATTTGCAAATAGGATTAGATCTCAAGATCCTAGACCAGCCTCCTGCACACTAGAATAGATGAACTATTTATTAAGCTTTGGGGAACACTTTCTTAAAATAAGAACTAAAAAAAAAAAATCACTTTGACTAAATCTGTGTGTTAGACTGTAAATGTAGTAGTAAAAACAATCAATACAGCTAACTGATTAGGAAAGGATTATATGTTGATTACAAAAATCTGATTAGATGGCTCCACATATTGTGGATCAAAGTAAAATTTCTTACAAATTAGAGTGCAGGGGCAGGTGCACCGGTTATCTTGCATAGCATCAAATGTAGCACTTAGTTTCACTGGTGCAAGCCTTGATTCTGTGGGTAATCTTAAAACAGTACAATGTGGGAATTTTTTACCTTTCAGTTATCCTTGTTTAGTAGGCCTGATTCACTGTAATCCAGGAATTAATATTAGTTACAAGGAGAAAATGAGAGGAAGAGAGAGAGATGCTTATCAGGGTGTTCTGAGGCTTAATTAATATTTGCAAAGCTCTTTGAGCTACTTTGATGAAAGAAGCCATAGAGGGGAAATCACTATCTTTTTAAAAATTATTATTATTATTAATTAGTTTTCCATTGAATTCATTGTGTCAATATATGAATTGTTGAGCCCACTTGCTTCACTAATTGTTATACTGTGCTCTTTACAAGTGCTCTTTACAGGTTTCATTGTTAATTACATTGAGAATACAGGAGGAAATAAAACAGAGGATAAATAAGTCTACCTACAATTTATAGAGACAAGTTTGAAAAAAGTGTTTTCTCCACCAATCTAGAAAAAAAATTGTTGTCATAGCAACGATGACACCCGATTATGCTGACTATTTCCTTAGATACTGATATAACTGTCCCTTTAAACACTGAGCTCCTGCATGCTTGTGTGTACTTTGCCAAAAAAAACCAAGAAACTTTTCCTTTGGAGGTTTACTTATGTATTACAGTTTTTGCTCTCTAACCTCACCATAAAACTGCTTGGTGGGTGTTCCAGCAGCACAACTTCAGGCTGTGGTCAGAGGAATGCCAAAGGCAGCCCTGCAGATGGCCCTTCCCACCCCTCTGCCCACGCACGTGCAGCTGATTATGAACCATTCATTGCCCCTGTATGGGAACAGGGTATCTGCTGTCTGTCATACGGGGCAGATGTACACAAGCAATACAAATTTGTACTACTGATCACCACCTAAACCCCCATACAGTAAGTGAATAATTGAAAAGAAAATCCACAGCTAGAATTCATCTGTGATTCAGTCAGAGCTGATTATGTATTTAAAAGTTAGGGTTACTTCTTTGGATGCCCACATACTTAATTTTTAACACTTCTTTACATCCTCCCTCTTTTCTGTAAAGATGGAAATGTTAATAAAAATATTAATTTAAAATTTCTCCCTTACTATGTTTCTTTTTCATTAAAAATACAAATCAATCTCACCACAGGGTCATTTTGAAGTCTATGGCAAATAAATTTTTTTAACTCACTGTTATATACCTGCTTTAACTTCAGGGAGGAAATCTGAAATCACTGCGATTGTTTATAATTGTGGGGTTTTGACTCATCTATTATTGTTTTCCATTGCTGGTGAAGTCAAAGTCCTGGTTGCCAGTTCATGTAAATCAGTGTAGTTCCAATGGAAGTTCATCTTCCAACACCTAAGAATCCTTTTTCTGCATACCAAATTCAAAATTTTTTTTCAACCATGTGATTTACTACCAAGAGAAAAGTTCTCCCTTACTGTGCATAGGGCTATTCAAAGGCTGAGTTCCCATTTAGAAAACCCATGTTTATACAGTTTAGGAAGCGTGCATTGATTTATTTCCTCAGTCAAGGATACTGAAGAGCACAGACTATGGAAGTAAACTGCTTTTTCAAGGGTCACCACACCAGCCTCTCTTCTGCCAATCATTCATTTCTATCAGTCACTATTCCTGCAGTCATTTCTGTACATAAGACAGTTATCCTGTTAGACATCAAGCTTGCCTCCATTGCACAGATTTGTTTATAGCTCACACTTCCCCTCTTTTCCACTCCCCCTACTTGTGCCAGAAACAAGCTGCATTATTTTTCTCTTTGTAAGGACATCATTTAGTTTTCACTCAGCCTTTAACAAGGTTATACTCCCATTAACAATAAGTATGTTTTGCCACCAATAGATTTGACTGCTGGAACATACTCATTTTTTAATTTAATGCTGTTTTAAAAAAGGAAGGCAAAGCTAAAATCATTATTATGAAAATTAGACTAGCATTTGGAAGGAAAAGACAGGCCCTTTCACAGCAAACAAAGAGATTTGTAATAACACATCCCAATAGTCAGCCAAGTTCTTTGATTTTTTTTTTTTTCAACAGTCATTTTCTTCTGTTTATAAATTTGGGACTATAATGAAAGATGGCAATTGAGTAGGTTACATTTTTAAAAAGAGCTGCCAAGAGGAATGGCAGTGAGAGTAGTGAAAGCTACTATGTGAAATGAATAAATGCTGTGGAGAATACATAGAATCTTTTATTCTTTGGAAGTTTGCATAAAACTTGGAAACCAAGGGAATACCTGTCATTGCAGGCTGGAGAATTGTGTGGTGATACCCAAAGGTGGTCTGTCCACAGAGCTCAAACCCAGACTTCTATTCAGATACATGTCCTGCAGTGAACTGCTTTCCTTAGGAAAACATGGCACCTGACTCCCCAGCATGTCGTTCAGTGGGCTGCTTAGCACAGGGATGTGCTGATACACGGCTCGCACAGGCACGAGCTTTTTTTTTCAATTTTACCTCAGAAATGCTTGCAAGCATCTGCATTGCATTATAGACATTCTAAGAGGTTTGAGGCTGTTACGTGCCTTGTTCACACTGATTTTGTAACTCACTTTGACTTCCTTGATTTTCAAGGAAAGTCCGTTAGGACCAATCTCATTTGTTTCTTTCCACTGACTACCAAATGTGCTAAATCGTTCTCTAAAATGCTTCTCAATTTTATTACATAGCATGTTTTATGACTGCAATAATTGCAAGATTTAGTTCTTTAATCTTCAACACATCATCTCAATGAATTCACTTTATTAGATACATTGAGGGACTAAACTGCTTTTGTATTGAAAAACCCTGAAAGGTGTTTGAAATATCAAATCTTATTACATAATTGCATATAATATAATAGCTACACCATTCAAGAATACATCTCATTATAACGTTTTCATTCTCTAAATGAGGATGAGAGCAAACATGTATCTTAATTAACCATTTGATCATGTCTTTATAGGTCTTATTGCTTTGAAGCCTAACATGAGCCTTTCTAACAATTAAAAACCTGGGCAAACAAGATTGTTAAGGCTGCTGTTGCTTTTAATCCCTGAAAGCTGGATGGTGCAATCCTCAAAGATCCTTACCAAATGGAAATACTGTACTCAGAACTTGAAGAAATATTTTTCACAACAGTGCAGAATTTTGGCTCCTGTCCAAGTAACATTCCCTTCTCTTCAGCCTACTTCTCAAACCCTGTAGCTGTTCTTAGCAACCGATAATATCACCTGACCTTTCCCTCTATTCTCACTCTCTGAGGTATGTTCATATTTGGAATTGAACATACTATTGAACTGGACCTGATATTTAATTCTGAAATATTAATCTTAAAAGAGAAGCATGTGTACTGACTGGTCCAAAATGGATGACATGTCTCACTAAGGTGGCTTACACATAAAAAGTATCAAACTTTTCTGAAAATACACAATCAAGAGGTCAATTACTCTAACTCAAGTAACATAATCGTATACTTCACCTACTTAGGTTTTTGGGTTTTTTTTTCAAAGGCATTAAACACATGTCCAGCTTTATGTACAAGAATAATATTTAGTGAGATGGAATTTCTTAGTGCTTAATTGTTTTGGTGAAATTATTATAAAAACTTAGAGCTTGGTATTCCCAGCAATGCAAGAAGCTGACATATGAGTGACCTCTCAGGATAAGGACTTGCCTGCCTAGTTGGCACTATCTTGGAAGGTGGTCAACTAATGTTGTCAGAGGAAAATTTTAAAACCAGAGCAGACCTACAGGTAATTTTCCTAGCATGTCTCCCCAGTTTCAAAATTAGCGTTTCAGAAACTACCTCAGGCAGAAGTGATACCTCTAGATGTAAGAACTTTTTGTATATATTATAGCATATATACTTTGGTCTTGTTGCTGTTTGCTATATTACTGTTCAAATCCCTGTAAAGCTTTCTTTCATACTGATGTCTCAGATACCGCGACTTTTGCGATTGCTAACAAAATACTCAGATGACATAAGTATAAGCATTTCACTCTCCCCCAATGATTCCTGCATTTTTAAATGCTTTGAAACAAATCTGAGCTTAGTAATAAAAGCTAACACAAAAGAAAATAAAATAACAACTTAATTGTGGAAACTTCAAGTACTTTGAATTTTTTTTCAGTTTCAAAGAAGCATTTATACCACTTCCATACCCAGAAATCCCAAATTATTTTCATTGTTGTGTGAATTTTGTCAACAATTTGTATAACACCAAATATTGGCTGGCTTGGCGCAATGGAATTGTTTTTACTGCCTTTGTTTAATTCAAGTAATTTATGCATATTTGCCCCCCCCCATCTCCTTAATGGGCTTTTTATCTAACTGAATCATCTTTCCTGATATCCTGTAGAAAAAATAACTTCATGGAAATCAGATTCTCTGAAGTAGTTCTTATGTTGACAGATTTATTTCATTGGGTCTCTAAACACATTATTCCTTTACAAATGCTAAGTATATAATTTCATAGGCCATTTACCTTTATAGTTATGGACATTTCAGGACTATTGAAGTATTAAAAATACTAGATCTTAAGCTTTACGCACTGTAAGTCTAATGACAAATAAATAAGCTGAGTAAGTGTATATACATCCCCCTCTCTGCACACTATATAAGGCACGTACTTGCAGCATGAGGTGGTATAAAGATTTTACCAGCACAAATTTAGAACAACTTCACTAACTTGGAGTGGTGAAACCCAGAAATGAATTATGTCTGCCACACTATGAAAACCTATACAATGCCAGTAAAGGTATTATAGGCAAGTTTGGCAGAAATGGATACATTTGATGAATGCTGTTTTCTTGATAACCCTTTGCACTTGACATTGATACCTTAAAGTAAAAAAATAACAATAAATTTCATAAATCCAGTCAAGATAGGCTGATATTGGTCTACATCACAAAGTCTGACATCTTTTTTAATAACATTTTTAAACAAGAGTGAAATACTAGTTTTCTAATGGTACCTTATTAAAAAACACCAAGTATTTCATGTCTAGGTCAGCAAAATTTCTCATTACTGCTGTAAAGCAAATGTATGTATCTAATTCTGTCTACATATTATGCACCAAGGAAAACCCAAAAGACATACCAATTCCATGTCTATAAATTAGCAGACATGTTAGAGCTGCTCACAGAGAAAACACGAGCAGTGTAGCTTTGGCAGCACAGGGCACGGTCTCATTGTAGGGTTTCATTGAATATTCTTGTGGTAACACAACTTGGTCTATATAAGCAAGTTTAAAGGCAGCTTCAAAATATATACAGGGTATCACTTCACACTTGTCACTCTTGGTTGTGCAGATGGTAACAGAAGCCAAAACTTTATAATCATCCAAAGTCAGAGCCAGCTCTCTATACCTCACAATCTCTCACACGGCAACAACTCCATGGCAGGGATCTACATTTCTATCTTCACCAAAACACATTATGTAAGAAACTCTACTTACACAGAAGCTACAGGGCATCCTGCTGCAAGCCTTTCTGGTAGAAATCACAGCACTCCTCTGTTCCATTTTCTACACAGGGAAGTAAAAAAACCAAAACCTTGTAAGTTTAGAGTAAGGTCAGTAATTTTAAAGCCTTCACACTGGCATGGGTCAAACTATCTTGCCGTTTCTTTTGTCATCCATTACACTTTCTGGAAGTGGTTATCATCTAAAGTACTGTGGTGAACATTCCCCTGAGAGGCATTCTCCGGAGCAGAGGGCAGGCTGCTCTCCATCAGAGCCCACAGCTATGAAATTTACTATACTATGGCAGAACACAATGAGCTGGAGTCTTTACTGAAGTCCCAGGGTAAAATTAATCATTTTGAGCAGACATTTGTCCATTAAATCACCAGACTGATAGCCCAGTTTTCTTATAGAAACAAATTAAACTAATCTTATTTGAAGGAGCATTTAAAGAGTATTAAAAAAAAAAAAAGAGGGAGAATAGCATTTACTTTTTTATTTGTCATTTTCAATATAGATAGAGCTCACAGAAATACCCGTAGTTAATGTAAGAAAGTGCTTCTCAACATAACTGTCTTGCAGTTGCTCTCATTACACTACAATTTAAATATTTAAGTTCTCCCTCTGAATGTAATTTAAAAAATAGTTTCAGAAAAATAATTACTCCATTTTTTATACAGGAGCATTTTTCAAATGTAAAAAAAATCAAATGGTTATGAGAAAGCTTAACAACTTCATGATTTGCAATGGGATTTTGCAAAGTTTGGCAGCAACTTGATTTTTAGGATACTACATTGAAGGTCAAATATGCTTTCTACCAATCAGACCTAACTGAACTGCAAGGTTCTGAATTATTATCTGTGTATGCTCTTAAAAAGCAACATCAAAACCCCCTAAAAATTTAATCTGTACTGAGCAACCCCTTTCCTTTAATAAACACGCAAAACTCTAATTTCTACATTTTTTCTTTGGCATTAAAAAATTATGATCCTGGTAAGCAGCCACTACATAATAATATAGAAGAAATACAGCTCTTAAATTTCTTACAGAGAAAGAACCTTACATGAATAAGAAATGTAATTTATTTAGATTACATCTGTAGTCTAGCTTGTTAAAACAGATCAGAGGTTTTTCCCTGATTCAGAGCAAATCTGGTCATAAAAATAGATACTGTCACTTTTCACTTACCTACCAATAGAATTTACCTCTCCAAACCCCTCAAGCTATTTTCATTATTAACAAACTAGCTCCATGTTACTGTAGATGTACAGGTGTTGTACGAGGTTTTTGTTATGATTTTTTTTAGGTCTGGCTTCAGAGGCAGATCTGATATTAAACTAATGCTTATTTAAAAGATAGGACCAGAATAGAGAAGTTGAAGATGAATCTGAATTTCTCTCTATTCCCAGGTTTTATGATGACTGGTTTGATTTAAGACAGCTAATAGTTTGTTATTTAAAAAAAAAAATAAAAATCTCACTGTAGCCATAAAATGAAATCTTTATTAATTACATAATCTTTCCTCTTTATATTGTAACTGACAAAAACTTCATACAGTGGCACAAAATACAACTCTGCTGTCCATGGCAGGATGGATTTTAAGGGCACTATTGAGAGGTATAAATATTTGTGTGGTCTCTAAGTCTGGTTCATCTAGACCAGAGAAGGATTTGTGTGGTGGACAAGGCCACCGTCAAGTATATCCCAAGCCATCCTTTCCCTCAAAGGGGAAGTGAGGCAGTCCTGATCTATTACGATTCCTGGATTGCTCAGGCACAGTGGGGCAAGAGAGGAGTCTTCTTGTCATAAACATTTTACTTACTGCCCTGGGAAAAAATGTTTCCCTGTTAAAAATTGATTTAAAAGTGTATCAGGAGATTTTGAAGAGAAAGAGCTGCAAAGAACTCACCACTGTTACAAGCTTTATTGTGAGTTATATTGTAGTGCTACAATTCAATAATAGTTGGAGATACTATGCTGGTTTGAGGCATAAATTTCCTGTAGTGGTCTCCTGTTCAGTGCTTAGGTCAGGATCATGAAGTCAGACATTCAATAAACAGTTATTATAAAAGTATTAGCCTCCCTGGGTCTCAAAAGGAAGAGAAAAACAAGTGTAAACTATAAGTTATTTTCCTGGCTTAGTAAATCACAGACATGGTTTTGGTTTTAGCGAGCTAAAACCTCAGCAAGGTAGTCCACATGTAATCTACTTTAGTCTTGTCATTACTTGTCCTTTTGTCACATTTTCTGTTAAAAAAAAACCCCACATTTGCTGGCATAGGTATGTGCAAAGTTATGTAATTTATCCTTAAACACAGTAGCACTGATTTACACTGTTAAGAGCAGGCAGGATAGACTATAACAGAGGGAACTCTGGGGAAAGTTTGCTGAGGTTTTTCCCACTGACACCTCCAAAATACCACCAAAGGGAAAGTTCTTGTATGAGTTAGATCTATATTAGGGGCTCTCCTTAGGGTGCAGGTGTGACCTGCTGGGTTGGGGTACCTGGTCTCCCATTTCCTTGCAGATGGTCAAGTCTCCCTCTGCTCTGTGGTGCCCACTGAGTCCAAACCAGTCCCCTGCTGATGTGCTCATGGGTTGCTGGGCTGCTGCAGAGACTTCTCCTGACACCATCTTGTAAAGGACACACATATGGAGATGATGAAAGCTATGGACCTTCCTGCACTCTTTGGGAAGCCAGAAGTAGAATCATAGTAAATCTAAGAGCCATGTAACCCTGTCACTGTGATCCTGCTCCCAGGCAACTTCATATGGTCTGCCTGAGTGGCTCCCAGTTTTAAGCTATGGCTGCCTGGGCCTGTGTATCAGGTGCTGGATGAGGACTAAGAAGCAATAAGAACATTTCTGATTCACCTGACTAGCTCTATGACTTTGGCGAGAAACTTCACTTCATTTTACTTTCATTTGATATCATTAATTTTTGTCCATCTGGACCCTTTAGTCTATTAACTCTTTAAGCAGGGACTGTTCCAGTAAGCTGAATGATTTTTAACACATGATACTATGTATAAAGGGTTTTGTAAAGGCTGGCTGGACTAACAGATAACAAAGCAATTAACAGCATTATATCATGATCACGGAAATATTTTAAACCAGAATATTTACATTTAAGAACCCACTCCAATCTTTCATATTAGCTTCAAGCTCTCCTACTCAGTAATAACAAAATGTCCATAGCTCTTAAACGGCACCTTTTACTGTTTCCATACATGAAGAATGATTGTTCTGTCCCTGAATGCACTTAAAATCCACACAGAAGGGTAAATATTTAGTCCAGTGCATGACGATTTAGTCCTGTGATTTCCATTTACAATAATAGGCACAAATATTTAAAGTATATTTCTCCAGAATGTTTATGCTCAAGTTTGGTGGAATAAGAGTTGTGGGGAATAAAGTATCAAAAAAATACACTTCCATCAAGAATGTTATCCAATATCAGAGGTAACAGAAGGAGGAAAGTAGAACTCTTGCTGCTTTGGAACCAGCACTGTTGTACATACAAGATCCCTTTTCTAGTCTCTTTCAGAATAGACCAAAACTTTGCAGAAACAGCAATACAATTGACACAGCTGAGCTGGTTTTAAATATCTAGCTCAGGTACCAATGGCAACGTATCCATGACAACACAGAAGTCAGCAAGGATGAATTTGTCCTGCACAACCTAATATCATACTGGTAGTATCCAGTTTTCTTAGCAGTTTCTGTAGTCACATACATGACTGCACTGCAGAACAACTTAAATCTCCTTAGCAGAAAATCTTCTTAGCCTATTCTAGGTGTCTGTTTCAAAAGTTGCCTTTTTATCGGGGTAGACAAAAAATAGCATCAGTAAGAAAATACGTGTTAACTAATTTATTTAACTAACTCTTTGAGCTGAAACTCCTTAGGGTGCAAAAGATCAGTCCAACATTTTAACACAGCCAACAGTGACAACACCATCTGAATTCTGTGTGAGTACACTGAGTGGTGTCTCTGGCACTTCTTCACTTGTTCACTTCACATTTCTCAACAGCAGCAACACTTGCTGTCCCACTGTGTTGCGGTGTTGGGTTTGGTGCCATCACATTTAGGTTTAGTGCTGAGCCAAATAGGACTCTGATTTTATATATAGAGTCACAAAGTCCTGGTAAGCACAGACCCTCTATGTCCAAGATATGAGAACTGCTCCTGGTTATCCCAGTCAGGTGAACTTGGTTAATTAGCACCAGAGTATAAAGACTAACACCACAAGAAGCCCTATTTTACTTCTCCAGACCACAGCCTTTAAAAAAGGTTTGCACCGTAGTCTCCCATCAGCACTTGGTAAAATCACCTTGAAAGTCACCCAGATCTACTTTATTCTTACATGAATTTTCCTTTCAAAGTCTTCCCATGACGAAGACCCTTAGGGAATAATTTTTCCTTCTTCCCAATGGAATTCTTCTATTCAGTGTGCCTCTATAATTTCTAACAGTTAGTTCCTTTTTCATTAAATTAAAAGGTGCTGGGATTATTTCCACTTGCAGTCTGAACTAAAATGCTAAGTGAATTAATGATATTTATGGCAGAATCTCAATTAAGTGCTAGAAAAATTAACAGTAAGTTAAGAAATTCCCTAAATGACCCCAATTCCATCCACCAGACAGAGTTACAGTGTCTGCTGTATGCTGCACCTACTGGGCGTTGTCCTGACATCAGATGAACGCAGTTGCCATTAGAACTGCATTTAAAATAAAACATTCACTTTTCTAGCTGTGGACACTTGCTGTCCAACATCTCTCCTAATCCACCTTTTTCAACTCTCAATTCTCCACTAGGATCAAGGATCATATAAAGCCAGCTGTACAGATAACATAGTTGCAGCCAACATGAATTCCCACAAGTCTTAAAGCTAAATTTCCATTTAACAGTTTAATAGAAAAAATCTAGGATTATAAGGATAGAGCTAATAAGCAGCTCCAAAGCACTGTCTGGAAAAGAACCAATAAAAGATTAAAACTGAATCCAGTGATTAAATAGCAATATATATAATAAAACAAACACAGTCAAGCTATTAAACTGGCAGCATAGCAGAGCAGCTCTTCTCTGAATAGAAGAACAGATCTTTTTCACTGGTCACTTATGTTCTGTTTCCCCTAAAGAGAAAATGAAAACCAAAGACTACAACCTTAAACCAACAGATAATTCCCATCTAAATGGTGTTTTAAAAATCAAACCCTTCAGGTATCTGTTCTACTGGGAATGACACACATGGGCAGACTGCAAATGGCTTAACACTTTTTTTTGCATCAGTGTAAGAATAAAAACAACTAAAGTACTGATATGGATGTCCTTGATTTTGTTCCTTTGTCAGCAATTTATACTTTAGAGGAACTGAATTATTTCAACTTTTTCCAAACCAATGTGAGAAGATCGGTTCTCATACATACCAAGAGAAAATTTGATGATATACAACTTTATCACCAGGGTTTTTTTCTAAAAATCAGTAATTTTCCAGGTCATTCTCTGCCCTCTCATTTCAGAAGATGTTTGAAATGCTAAGCTGGTCCTTTTTTTTTTCAGTCCTCAGTCTGGGATGTAGGAATGCACTTTCTCTGTACAATTTCTGCAGTTATTGTACAGATAGAACTTTTCTTCAAAAACTCAGTAATAATGTTTTCCAAGTTCATCAGTTAACCCATGCAGCATGCTCTATAAAACAGACATTATGATGCCCAATTTAAAGATTGGAATTTAAAGTACGGAGAAATTTTGTTTTGCATAGGTACCAAACCTAAAAAACAGCTATGTCAGTATTTCCAGGCTCATTTAAACTACATGATCAAAAAAACAAAATAAAACACAACAAAACCAGAGAGATAGAACAAGTCAAATCCAGTTTGAAATCTCGATTGTTTTTCAAATGAGAATGGATCATGGGGCCACACATAAGGAGACCACATAAAAACTACCTAAAGTAGGAAATGGAATGAAAATATAAATACAGATTTTTCATTGTGTTCCTCTACCCCTTTCTGCCAATATCACCCAGATTCCTCAGTGGAAATAAAGGACCCTTCAGCACACATGAGTTAGAGGACAATTACATCTCAAATTTTTAAAGCTGACCATTGGTAATGTGACATTCACAAGATGGAGTTGTCGGTACAATTAATGGATGATTAACTTAAATATTCAGATGTCTTTGTCTTCCCTTCAGAATAGATTATTTAAAAAAGAAATTACAAAACCAAGCATATTTCAGTCACAAAGCTTCTTTGGAATTTCTCTTTGGTAACAGTAGTATTGCTGCCTACATTATGGTTATGGATCAGCTTTGGAGCTGATCAGCTAGTAGGGTATACTGCCTGCTCCTGTGATCCCTGGAGTCTTAAATAAAATGCTTAATCAAGAAGTTATTGTCTATGCATGGGTTCAGGTGGGGGAAGGAGAATAAGAAAATGTGACAACATGGGATTTAAGGCATTTAAATTAACCCTTATCTATTTTCTCCTAGACATTGATTTACTTTCTTCCTAATTGCTGCTACATAACCTCCAACACAGGGTAGGATGCCTTCTTACGAACACATAATAAAAACAAAGAGCCTTTTCAACAGATGAAGTTTGCAATACTACAGATATAAATTTAATATTTTCCCGCTAGTTAAGTAAAGCAGACACAGGCAGTATCAGTAATTTGCTCACAGCCAGCCATTGGGAAATTCAAAAATTATCCATGCATTTTTAAGGTATTTCTTTGCTACCAAGACCAAAAGACCACCCTTTCCATTTTACAGAAAGGTTAGGTCCAGAGGAGAATTTAATGTCTCTGACTTCAAAAAAATCCTAATTTCATTCAAGAAAAAAGGAAATTCTTTCAAAAAGAATGCAACGATCTTAATTGGCATCAATTTCCTTCAATTTGATCACAAAATGCACAACAATTCTCACATTTGTTCAGTGTCTCAAATTTTTTCAGTGTATCCAATTAAATGTGTCTGCAATAAACATAAATAGACCTTCCACGCTACTGTACCCTTCTAGCCAACAATCTCACAGGGCGTCAGGTTTCCTATCATCACAAAACACCCAGGAAAGTGTGATGTTAACAGCTGCTTCTGCATTTCAAACCTTGACTTTTTGCACCTCCCACACATAACACACTTTTTGTGATTTTTCACAAGGTGAAGATTATTGACTGCTCAGCTCCTGGTGTACAGCACTGGACAGAGCTCCTTAAGAGATTATGGGACTGATATATGGGTTCATTAACCTAAAACAACAGTAACCAAGCCAAATAAACAGAGGATTTTTGCTTTCTGATGGAATTCTGCAAGAGAAGAATGATTTTTTTTTTCCAGATTGTCAAGAAGTCTTGGTCTCAGTATTAAAACCTACCTACCTTGAGCTTTAGTGCCAAAAGTATTCGCCAACTGGATTGATTATTCTCTTCAGTAGGGTTTATTGATTATTTATGATCCAAGTTCTTGTTAATCGATACATTGCTAGCAATGACACCTTCCTGCATTGATATGGATTGCCTATCCAAAATGTTCAACACTTTAAACAGAGAAAAAAAGAAAATACAAGTATCATGCACTGTGCAAGGAAGGCTAAAATCCTCAGTTGCAACAGACCCTTCCGTGTCTGATAGTGAAACTGTCATGTAGTGATTCCCTATGAACACTTTATTTAATTTCTAATGATGACTGAAAGTCCAAATTCTGTGTGTATACCTAGTGCAAGCCCATTGACTGCAGGAACACATACCTGAATTGCATTTCTGGTATAAAGACCCCAAATTCAGTTCTAAATGTAAATATTTTTTCCTGTGTTTTGCTGATAACCCATTACTCTAAACCAAGAGCAGATTGCTATCAAGTGGCCTATCCCTCAAAATCAGCAAACATTTTGTATTTGGCAGTCAAGGCCAGGGAGGCAGTTTGATGAATAGTGTAGAACACTGTAATAAAAGAGCTTGATTCATATCAGGAAGAGTGTATTTGATGGGAAGTGTTGTGTTTATGTCACACTAACAAGTATGCAGATTGAATAGATAGTGTTAGCAACTTCATCATTCAGTCTTTTCCACGCCAATAAATGATGTTGTTCTGTGGTCAACAGAACTGTTTCGCTGCAGTATCTCAAATGAGTACATAAACATTTATACTTACAGCCACACTGGTTTCCTTCGTAAAGGAAATTAGGTTCAATCCTATTATTTGTTTGCCATGAACTCGCCCAAGGTCACTAAAAAGGCCTTTTGGGAGATCCTGGAAAACAGCCCAAGTTCATTGCACGTAAATCACTGAAACATTCAATCCACAAAAACTGCTGAGGAGGGAAATATAAAATATAAATAACTTTAAATGATTTTCCCCGTGCAAGTGGCTAAACCACAGGCTGGCTTTGGTTTAGATTTGATCTTTTTAAATTTTATCATTTAAATGGTTAAATATTTCTTTCTAATAAATAATAAAGGAATTGAGTGTTTCCTACCATATTTCAGCAATATATATTACCTATGACTAGATAAAAATACATTAAAAATGGATTAGAATTATGACAGAAGACTAAGTGACATAGGAACTTGATTTCTTTAGAAATACAAGAGGAGTCCAATGCCTGACTATATTGGACTCTACTAAAAAACTCTCAGACTTTTACCAAAATAGGTTTCCTCTTCAGCTCTGTGTCTACCTTAAACCAAATACAGTGGCTCTTTTGTGCTTCTCTGGAGCTCCAACCAGATTATATCTGGCAGATCTGAAAGTACCCCTCAATTTGTATAATTTTCAGGATCTCTCTTCTCCTTAACCCTTGTACAATTAAACTATTGATGTCTATAAATACCAGAAATTAATGTAAAAAGCAATTTGTGTAAAAAGTAAAAACACTGAGGTAAGTACTGCTAAGGTTTGAAATTTAATTTTACAAAGGCTAGGGACCTTCGGTCCTGACTTTTCATTTGAAGAGCCTTCTGTATGAGCTGAAGCTACAAAGCAAGACTGAACTCAGAAAAAAATCAATGAAAATAAGGTAAACTTACAATAGTTAAAATGCTGCTACTTATTAATTAGGAGTAAAAAAGACCCCAAAGGCTAAGCTGGAGGAAAATGAGACAGAAGGGAGCCAGAAGAGATGTTGATAATGGAAGGGTTAATTGGAAGTGTCAAGGGGATTATTATAAATGACTTTTAAAGAAATGAAAGGACAAGCTGCTTCCATCAGTAGATTAGTACCTTCCTGCAGGAGAACTTTCCTCTGCCTCTGTTTTAGTGGGGAGACAAACAGGTGAGTTGAGATCTCCAGTGGAGTCGGGCAGAGAAGGGATCACAGAGGTTTAGACGGGTGCATTGTCAACAAAGACTGTAATCTAGTCCCAAAGAGATCCCTCAAGTCATGTAAGATTTGGGCAACTAATCAAATTTGTTTGGGGTGGGAAAGCAGGTCTGTCGAGGTGGCACTGGCCTTGATAGCAACTGTGAACTGAGAGGCATATCCAGCCCCTGTTATACCTCAACTTCAAATATTTTCTTTGTTGAAAAGGTGTTGCAGAAAACTTTTCCTAGCCAAAGCCCAGATCTACAGCTTCCCTTACAAGTTCAGAGAAGACAATTTAATCTGGACAGCTCCTAAACCGCACCCTTACAGCAAATGAATATTGTTAATTTGGGATGAACAGGGAAATAATATGCTAAGTTTTGCATGCACATAACAGTTCTTATTACACAACGTTCCTTTTGGCATTCTTGGTCTTTAGCTGCTGCTTAGAGACTGTAAGAGTTCTAGTTGGAGCTCAGCTGCTGTCGTTTGTGGGACCACATTTAGCCACTAGACTGGGGCCTTTGGTAATGATTTATCTGCTCTAGAGCCTTTAGGTAGACCTAAAGGCAGCATATTCCACAACTCCTGCTTGGTATTGTCCTATAAAATAAAACTATGGACATTCATAGCTCCAAGCAAATTGATGGGTTGCACTAAGAACAGAGAGAAAACATGAACTACTTCAAAAAAGCTGAAATCTTCCTCAAAGACTTTTTCAGAAGAGCAAATAAATAGATATACTAGCCCTGCAGAGCAAGTTTCTGGTTTGTGCTGAAAAAATGACATAAAAATACGCAAAAATAATCAAAAGATCTACCACAGAAATAATTTCAAAACCATATCAATTATATGCTGTCTCCTCCAAATTGCAATTAGTGATGGAAAAGGGTCATTAAACAAAATATTTTAAGGATACCTCCTCCAAAGGCACGCTGGTCAACCACCCTGTGGCACCCAGAACAAACTATTCCAGAGAGAGTTAACAAATAATGTCTCAGGAAATGAACAAAAAGCAAGACATAAGGTAGTAATTCTCCATTTCCATCTCTGTTTGCTCTTTAATTACACAGAGTTCTTCCTCTACTGTATTTTTCATATTGTTGAAATAGAGCACAAATTTATTTTCATTTAAGTAAGCAGTTGGCTTTTTTAAACTAAGGGTTTCTTTATATATAGGCTAAAAACAAACAAACAAACAAAAAAAGAGTGTTGTTTGTAGGCAAAATGAACAGTTCCATGCAGAAATGAGGACTGGCAGCAATATATAGAAACTCAGGGCCAATGTTTTTTATCATGTAAGACTACAGAGAACAAATAATTCTCCTAAATAAAGTATAAAGTGTTAAACTTATCCTGTCTCAAGCAGTTTGTAGCATTCTCAGAAACCAGGAGATAAAACCTCAGAAGATGTGCAAATAGTTGTAAAAGAATACATATCAAACCCAACATCATTGTAAAATATTTCATTATAGGAAGAGGCAATATGATATTGTAGCTGTATGATATCATAACTGTGTATGTGGCAGCCTAAAAGACAAACAGAAAATTGCCTATTTAGAAAAGTCCTAGAGGACAAACTGAGAGAATGAATGCTCTGTTAATAATGAGAGATTTCAAAGATGATTCCTGGCAAAAGCAAATTTAATATGGCCCAAAGCAACAGAATTAACAAGAGCAATGGAAACAGCAGAGAAAAAAACCCACCAGATCTGCTCATAGAATGCAAATAGTCAAACTAACTCAATCAAAATGTGAAGCTAGGTGGTAGGAGTCTAAACTGTTCGTTTTATTTACCTTTATACATTTTAAATGGTCTCATGCTTTAAACAGATGTTTCCCCAAACGAACAAAAACACACAACCCTCCCCCCACAAATAAATAATAAAATCCTCCCAAGCAGCAATATTCCAAAGATTAAAAGCAGTCACTAGTCTTGAACAAGCAGAGTCTCTGAAAGAATAAAGGAGAGCAACTGACTTGTGGTTAGAGAACAAACTAAAAGCTGGAAGAAAATGGGACTTTAGCACAGTAAACAATGATTCACAATAGTGTATTGGTGTGACAGTTTCTCTTAGCAGCTATTGTATATACAATATACATGTACACATGTACATATTTCTACTGCTACTGAAAAAAACCCAGAATGTGATGATGTACAGCAGTAAGCCCTGCCATCAAGGGGCTGAAACACGTGACACATGAGAAAGGAGTGATATAAATGGGTTTGTGTGGTCTTAAAAAGAGCCTACAGAGAGACCTCATTTTTATCTTCAACAAGCCAGTGAGAGGTGTAGAAAAGATGGATTCACACTCATCACAAAAGTGCACATCGCTAGAAGGAGAGACAGACATCAATTAGAACACAGGAAATCTTGATTTATAAGAAAACATTTTCACAATGAGGATGGTCAAACTCTGGGAACACACTGTTTAGAAAGGCAGTGCAGCTCCCACCCAGGAGAGGCCAAAAGCCTGGCTGGACCAAGCCTGGATCTGCTTTGTGCAGGAGGCTGGACTAGAGATGTCTGAAGGTGCCTTGCAGCCTGCATGGTTCAGTGGTAAGGACAGAGTTTTACAGGACGGTGAAAAACCACTTCAGTATTTAATATCTGTTTCCTCGTTTTGTTGTAGGTTTTTTTCAGGTTCTCTTTAAAGGGCAAGCAATGGTTCCTCAGCACCAGTTGGGGCAAGATGAGACAACATTATAGTAGCCAACAACAATTCAGTTTACTGTAGGGTCTGTGTTACCACAGACTACAGACAGTGAGGGACTGGTCATTCATCTACATATAACAGGATTTTGTGAACTACTGATACCAGAAAACTGAGGCTACAAAGGGATGGCAGGTACATTTTTAAGTTATAGCTGGATGACTTAGGTTTTAGGAAGGAATGAAAGCCTATTACACGTCGACCACATTCAAGTATATCTGGGGCAGCTATCTAGGTGAACTGATTGAAGTTTGTTTCTGGAACACAGACCTTAAATTCTTATATTATACGTAAATAATTATTTTTTAATTAGTTTTTTATTACTTCCTTATTCTTAAATTACACCATTTTTGAGATAATGTATTTTCATTAAGTTATAAAGATGCTTTGTAACTGCTCTCCTAACACTGTCTCAATAAAACAAGCAAGATGAAAAGCATGAATTCACTTGATAAATATGATGACCTTGCTCCAGGCACTCAGAAGTGTGCCTTACACCCTATGCAGCAGCCAGCAGTTGTATTCCTTTAAGTCTCCACTATTGATTTTAAATCTGTGGAAAGTAAGCTCTTTATCAATTCTATCCCACAGTTCCTAATGCATTCCTGAAGAGATTGATGTTTTCTGAGTGTTCAGGTCTGGGCATATTGAAAAAAAACAAGAAAAAAAATTTAAAAAATCAACATTTCAGAAGCAGCCAAAATATTATTTTAACATGGTTTGGCTTGAATATTTTTCATTTATTCTTTTATTGTTTCTATCTATCATGCACAGCCATGTGTGATAAGCAATTACAAAAGATCCTTGATGAAATTGCATTATTTTGTGTTATGCTTTGTGCTATATATATGACACAAGGCATTTATCTCCAAAAAATCAAATCAATTAAAATATGAGACGATTGGAGGATAATAAGACCTAGTCATACAACTATTTGGCTTGTAAACCATTAGACCTGATTTTCAAGTTGACAGAAAATGTAATAGAATGCTTCTTTTATTTTTAGTTTTAGTTTCTAGTTCAAAACCTTAGAAAAATCAATAGTGAAAAGTATGACAGTGATGTTAATTACATTAATCCAAAGCTAGCCTAGAACTGGCTAACTCATCCACCAGATATGCAGCAATTTTTTGTGTGGTTTTCTTGAAATGTGCACCAATTAAATATATTCAATAGATTTTGTCTCTATTATTTTAACCATTGTTACTAGCATGATATATCATGCTGAATTTTGTAACCTGACAGTGTGAAGTCAAAAATAATTCTCTTAAATAAAATCAGTGTTTCCATTCCTGGAATTAAAATGCCACCCAAAATTCCAGCATTTTGCCTGAAAAATTACAGAACTTCCCACATTATCCCAGTCATTTGATAAATACGAATTCTACCTAGAGTCTAAAGCTCTAGAATTCAAGTAAGATAAAGATCAAACCACTTTAAGGAATATTTGACTACTTTGGGATATTTTCACAAGTCTGCTTGTGGATTGATGCATTTCTATGATACCTTCCTGTCTTAGCAAGAGAGAAATGAGAAGCTGGCCCATTTGCTCATATTTTTTGTAGATGACACCTCCCCCTCCTCCTTAATAGACGTTCTCCAGGAACATGATAGCTTTTTACACAACAAAATACATAAAATATCTTTGCAATAGGCAAGAAACCCATGAGAACATTTATTCACAAGTATTTAAGGTCCTGTTCACTTATTCCCAAAAGGCTCACAAATATTACTCACAGCATTCTCCATAAGCAAACCTTTTCCTCACTGTCATTCTGCTTGAGAGCCCTATCCTGTGCATTATGTCTCAAGAGTCTCAGCAGTCCTCTACTTTCCAAAAGTGTTTGCAGAGTTATCTTTTTCATTCTTAAAATTGGAAGATGTTTCTTCACCATCCTCCCATGTGGGCAGAATAACTTAATAATTCACTTAACATCTATACTGAACTGCCATTGTTTCAGAGGGCTAGGAAGTAATGAATATTGTGTTCTAGTTTTCAAAAATTGTGCAAATATACCATAGAATTATGGAATTATATGTGACATATAACACATATCAATACAACATACGACAAAGTTTTACATATGAGCCTAGCCAACAATTATAAGGGCTCACACTGATTAAGAGAAATGAAATATCTGGCATATCATGATCAAGTGAGGTACAACTAATAAAATAGTTTCTGTAACCTTAGATTTCTCAGGGCATGAAACACATCAAGAGAGCCAGGTGATCTTCCAGACTGAGACTTCCAAGAAACCTGTGAAAGGTTCATAGGTTTCACAAAAAAAACTAGTAATCAATAAAAAGGAAACTTCTTTGCCGAATTACCAGAGCAGCATGAGCAGTGATTTAAGCTTCTTGTAAAGAGTTTTCTACTCCAGATCCAAAACAGCCAATGAAAACCCCTCCACACAGCACATCCTTCCACCAACTGAACATCTGCACTGCAGTGATGCCAAAGACCTGCTTTTTCAAAGGGCCATTTGTTTAGCAATGTTAATTGGTTTGTTTCTTTTACTTTGAAATATCCCTTAGAAACCTGTCAGCAATTTACTGTGGAGAGAGGAGAGAAAGGAGGAATGAATTACTGGTATTGGAATATTGCTTGCTGGACGTGCTGTAAGACAGAGTGTCAGTGGGCACAAAATCAGACACTCCCCTCTGTATGGCAGTGTAAGGTGCAGATCCACAAGTTGTCAGCTTATCTTGCAGCTGGGACAGCCAAAGCTGGGGCCATCTGGGAGAGCAGAACTTGCAACATCCAGTCTGGCAAAGGAAAGGTTCACAGGATCAAAACAGCCTGAAGAGTCTGGGAGTTCTCTAGACTGGCACTGTGGCATCTGAAAAGGCTGGCTAGAAACTATGCAATCTAGCCAGCTTTCCTGCCAGACCTGGCTTCTGTGGAATGTTTTGATGTAATCTCAGTAACCTTGAGAAAAGGTCACACAATGGAAGTGAAAGCTGCTAGTCCAGAAATGCAGAATAAGAGAGAAAAATCTATTTTACAACCATTAGAATTCTCTTATCACAAAAATCGACACAAGAAAGGGGTGGAATCATCACTGTGCAAGCTCAGTGAAAGTTTCTCTCGAATAGGTAAAAAAATCATAGAACAAAGATATGTTAGGTTGTCCAAAGAGTAGGAGAGAATGCAATATCAAAAATTATGCATATCTTATCATACATCAGTGATTTTGTTAGTCCCTCAAACCCTGTTCCGGTCACTTTGTCACAGAAAGGTTATTGGAAAAAATGAAGGGGCTCAGAACATGATCAGAGGATTGACAAGAAACTCACATAGTAAGACATTAAGTATTTGAAATGATTTCCTATAGAAAGAAAAAGAAACAGAAGAAGCAATAGCCAGTGAGTGAGTTTCTTAGAGAATACGGATCACGTCTGTCTTCCAGGCCTCACCAAAACCACGCATTAAACTGTGGTAAATTCTGGTAAATGCTGGTCAGTGGCAGTTGTAGAAAGAGCAGCCTAAGCAAATATCATAGAATTTTGTTCTCATTATAGTTCACCCTCTTCAGGCTCAAAGTTTGGGGGCTGCTATGGGAGACGTAATTTGGATCTGGGCCTCAAATCTAAAATTAAATCTAATCTTAAATAAATAAACAAACTGTCAAGCAAAAATCACCACCAAAAACCACCAGATAGAGGCATTTGGAAGTTAAAACTAAGTTTTCCAAAATCTATCATGCTGCTTCTTATTTGCATTATGCCATCCATTTGTCTTTACATGAGCTGTAATTTCCAAAAGTCTGATTCAATGAACAATCCCTGACAACTGGACAGGCAACAAAAATTGCATGGCTTCTTGAATGCAAGGTAAAATGGAAAAATTCACATGTAATCTTAAATACTCATCCAAATCCAATAAGTTTTTTAAAAAGAAAAGCTGATAAGAAACTAAACTTGTATTGGCCAGCTAGAGGAAGCCAAGATTGAATACTGACATACACACTACTACTGAAAATGATAGTAAAAGCAAGCTTTTCAAACTCTCAGTCTAGAAGTTCCCAATTCCACAGTCTGTGGATTATAGAGGATGCTCCAAAGACCATTTAAACCATATTTTCAGAAGAACTCAGCATGTATGAAAGGAGCAAAATATGTAGTAAGATTTGTAAAATAACTCCTTGGCAGGGGACGAGGTCTGTCTTGAAATCTGACCTTCCAGTGTAATGGAATTATGCGTCATTGCTTCTGCAAATTCTTTCCTATTCCTTTTGCTGAATATTTAAAACTTTGAATTTGAGACAGTTTGTCCTTTCTCAATTTTTCGCTTACATTATCATCAGTGCCAAATCCTTTAATGTGACTGTAGTCTGCACATCCAATATTCTATTTCATTAAAAATATTACAACCATTAAAACTATACTATGACCTCTCTTCCTTTCTCAACGCTTGCACATAAGACTTGGAAAGATGATGGTTGTTCAAAGAGGGTAACAGGCTAGAGACAAGTCAGTTAGACTCTCTCTAACTTGGTTACAGAGAACTGTGATACATGTGTGGGTAGTGATAATCAGCATCTGTCCGGTGTCCAGTGAGGTCTGTGGGCAGGTGACAGGGCTGCTGCCCTGCCCTGGCCTGAGGTGCACTGAACTGAGCTTGATGTGAGAGGAAACTGAACCTGCATTGAGAAATTACTCAGATGCAGCAAACTGAGACTAATGGCAGAAAAATATCTAGCTGTAGGTTGTTTATTCTGGGAGGAGATCAGGGCAGGGAAAGGGAGGTACAAGGCTGACAAAAAAAAATGACCAGAAATAGTAAAAGCAACAGCAAAGGACATCAATGGAATAATCAGCGCTGTCCAGGAATACCTGTTGGACGAGACTTAAAATCCCAGCCTGTTGTTGTGACCTTATCTCACAGCCAAACCTGCTTCCATGACTAAGAGGACCAGAAAAAGGAGGTATCTTTCCTTTGGTGGGTATGGCTACATCTGAGATGGAGGGGTTAAGCATCCAGGTATAAAGTGTGGCAGCACTCATTCCAGATCACTCAAACATCTTCTTCACCTTCCTGGGCACTTCCCAGCATTCACCAGCTTCTGGAATTTCCTGTAGAGAATCAATGGTTTTCACCAAAAAAAAAAAGAAATATCTGTAATGTGAGAAATATGGAGTTATATCTAAAATGTTCTAATTCAGGAAAAAGAAGTAATCTACTTTTGAACCTTATAGTCTTACTTTCCTTACACAAGAATTCTCCTCTGAGAATATAGAAAATATTCCTCGACTAGTGAACTCAATCTACAGATGAAAACAGAGACAGAAAGCCCAGAGACAGCCCACACTTTTCCCCCCCCTCACTCTTCACTGCCTGTGGGGCAATTTTCCCTTTATCAAATATGCTTTCAGAGAGGCCCCACCAGCTTTGCCCCAGGGCTCAGTGGTGCCCAGTTGTGTGGCTGTTCTGAAGCCAGCCCTGGCCTCCCCTTACAGCAGCCACCCCTCAGCCCCCTCTGCCAGCACCAGGGCCCCTGCACTCAACACACATGGCTGTTTGCTTTCACAAACATTGTGCCATAAAGATAATGATTTATGTAGGAAGAGTAAAAAGGTTGCTTTTAAAGAAAATGAGAAAGATCCTTGAACGCGAGAGGGTAGGACTGGCCTGTCTGCTCTGATGCCACAGACAGATCAAGAGTGAAATGCTGTCACAGGGTTAAGTGAAGCTCTTTACACATAGCTCCTTACCTCATACCCTCACACATTAAACTGTTTGCTCTTGAACTGCTCAGTAGTTCCTGCCTTTAAGATGAAGAATTTCTGATTTTGTTTCTAAGTAATGAAGTACTGACTGCTACCATCATCCTGTCAGTCTCTTTACATGGCCAGGACTGCCCTCCCTGACACGATTCAATTAACCCATCATCAGAGTGTGCCATCGGAGCTGACATGCAGCCACACACATTATAAATGGCTCTCATGGATGCTCACTCAACTGTTGTAGAAGTAATAGGCAGACCTCACGTACAAAGGGCTCACATAAGGACTTTAATTTTTATTCTTTTCTCTGTGCTTAAAGCATTCTCTATAATAGCATTCACTTTGCCTTCTCAGCTCTGGCAATTCCTCTTCAATCAAAACAAGTGACCGTAAGAAAGCATATTAGAGATTTACACAACAGGCAGCAGGCACACTTGTTGCTATTGCTTCAAGAAAAACCCTGAAAATGGTCCTTCAGTTAACATGAACACAAATTATTTTTGTGCCCCTTTCTTACCCTAAAAAGACCGATTGCTAACTGCTTTCCTCATATAGCATCATGCAGTTTGCACACAGATTTCTACATAGTAATGAAACTGGATTTACCCACTGTGAGGTTACAATTCAAAGTAATAAAACATTTGCACTTAATAATGCATTCAGTATCTTTCTTACTCTTGTAACTGTGGAAAGGAAAGACTTTGTTCAGATTAGATTATAGGACTGTCAACCCTACCAAAGTTATTATTATTATCAGCTACCAGCTATGGCTCAAAAACTATGGGGACATGGTCATGGTTGGCTTCAGGAATGTTTGTGGGTCCATCTTCCTTGCTCCACAAGAGTGATATTAGAGATTACATCACTCAGGCAAAATACCCTGGGGGTATTTGTAGCTAACAAAACCATTCACTAAGAGAGCATTAATAACACAGTTGCAACAAACATCTATATCCTGAATTTGGAGAATGAATCTGCTTATCCTGTGGAAACAACAAGAGTTTTTCTTTCTCCCAAAGACAATATTCAGCCCTGTGTGACAAGATATATACTAATATTTAGAAAACTCCATGGATATCTAGGCAACATAGAAAACAAGGAATTATAATACTGAGGTTTCTTGAACATATTATGAATAATTTCTCACATAACAGGCTAAGATAACCATCCCTGCCATAAGCCTCCTACTTTTTTATGCTACACACTCAAAAATACTAAGTTCATCATTCCTTCCCTTTAGAAAGCATTTAGACAGAACAATAGAGAGGACCACAAAAATTGATCATGAGTTCTAGGTGCACTAATCCCAAATGCCACCACAGTTTCATATTTTGATGATGCTGATCTTTACAGGGCTATATTCACTGCTTTCTTCTAACAGTGTTCTCTACATTAAATCCTTTGAATATCAGCGTATAACAACTGGAGCACTGCACATCTTCATTTAAGGAGTTATGGTTAGTTCTCCTTACAGATCCTATACAAAACAACTGGCTGTTCCTATATGGATTTTACAGGAAGGGAAGTAAGGCAGAGAGGAACATGGGAACCTAACCTAGCAACTAATATCTCAGATGACAAAGCGAATTTGCACAATTGCTCCTGAAGTTAATACTCAGCGATTGGGGTCCAAATCCTCCTAAAAGGTTCACAGAATTTCTAATGGTCACAGAAGAAAACTTTAAAAGTCACTGCCTCTCCTGATGCTCATCCTCTTCATTTCTCAAGGCTAGGTACAAACAGTGCTGAAAACCGTGTTCCCAAAGAACATCATCAGTTTTGTAGAAACCCATAGTCAGCTGAAATGATTTGGCCAAAAACTTCTCACAAGAATATTCCTTAAAAGTAATTTCCTAAAGGAGTTATGCTCAACAAGGAAGTTAAAAAATAACCTCCTATGCACTCAGCTGATAATCACTAATTAGCACAAGTCTTCTGGAGGCCAGTAGGATCCATTACAAACAGGTAGAAAAGTGAAGCAGGGTTTAAGTAACACACCCCATCAATGTCTTAACATGTACCCAATATTCAGACTTAAGAGCAAATTTATCATAGACAGAAATTAGAAA
This sequence comes from Pachyramphus minor, assembly GCA_013397135.1. Taxonomy (NCBI): domain Eukaryota; kingdom Metazoa; phylum Chordata; class Aves; order Passeriformes; family Tyrannidae; genus Pachyramphus; species Pachyramphus minor. The sequence goes on along the minus strand of VYXB01001331.1, from coordinate 1,214,754 downwards.
CCTACATTAGAACCCATTCCCCCCCCACCCCAAGTAGCTTGGGAAATTAAATTGATATAGTGAAACAATAAATCAAGATCCCTTTCCCCCACACCACCATTTTTATGGGTATTACATCACTTAATCAGGTTAACGTCTAACAAAATCATTTTCATACACATATGGCTAAAAAAAAGTGGTATGATATTCAAATACTTTTTCTATCTACCTATTCTATTCAAAAGTGAGAATAGTTGAGTTATTAACCCAGTAAATCATAACTTTTTAACTAAAAAAGATAGGCTATTTTAAAAACATATATTAAAAAATTCATGATTCTAAAAACTTAATGATTTCTAGTTCTTCACAGTATATTGCTATGTGGATCCCACTGTCATTTCAACTAGTAACATCTGTAGACTACAAATGTTTGACTTATTGCTGTTTCTTCCCTGTAATAGTCAACAGATAGCATAATTGTTTCTTAAGGTAGAGCTTAACTGTAAGACTTCATTGTAGTAGTTCACCATTTTCAGTTCTGAGTTTGGGCGAGGTGGATTCTTCCTGTCAGATACAAACATAAAAAGTTCAAAAATAGGAGCAGAAAGAAAATAATTAGTTAATTCTCAAGGATTTCCAAGGATATAAAGCAACTATCTTGGGCAAGAGGGATCATTCATTAATGAATGGGGAAAAAAACTCCCACACCTTGGATTTTTTTTTTTCCCCTCCATTCACCATATGAAAAGAATCACCAGCAACAAAAGCAAAATACTCAAGGGCAAAGAGAATTTTTGGACTAAAGAGCTGACAACTGCACATACTTAGAAAGATTTTTGTAATTACCAAGAAAGAGTTGTGAGTATTATCTTGTTCTGGGGCTGTCAGGAAACATGGTTTTAACATGAATAATCACAATGATCAAAAGTAATTTGGAACTCCGATTTTTTTTTTTTTAAAGCAAAACTTTGGTGAAATTCCATTTAGCCTGTAGCACGTTTTCTACCAACCTACCATTTTTCTTGAAGTATTTTAATTCTGTCTAGTCAACACCTTCTGGCAGAGAACAGTCCCACCTATCAGAAAATCCATAAGCCACTGAGTTCCTCCTCAATGAAATAAAACATGTTTGTGTAAGCAATATCAATGTATTTATGATCGTGCCTCACCAATGTCCTCTGCCACCTGATTTAGCTACAACCATTCTCCCAGCTGTAGCAGACAGGAGACACTTTCACAACATGATTCTATTTGGTGCAAAGAGACTGGGAACAAAAGTCACATGCAGTATCCTTAAAAATGCTTCAGATCTATTATAACTGGTGATCACTAAAATAATTCAGTTTAACAGATTCATAGTTTTGACACAGTTAAGCTACACAATATCAGGAAGCTGACATAAAATCTGAGGCCCTCTAAAAATGTAGTTTGTATACCAAAAGGTTTCATAAGTGCCTAAATATATGTGGGAAATACTCTAAGTTTACTGAAGAATTTTCAAAAACAATGCCGGGATGTGAGGAACATTTTAATGTGGTAAGATGAGTCCAGAAGTAAATGTTGATGTTATTGTGATGAGGATATCCTGTGTGACCTTGCAGGAAGAAACGAACATGACTACCAAGATTACCTGATACTTTAGTCACAATTGTTCAAAGGAATGGTTTGTTTGCAAAAAAACCACCAGAATCATGAACATATTAAAATTATTTATCTAATTCAGCAAATACTCAAATTTACTAATAAGTTTTGTCTGACAAAGAGAAAATTTTAAAAAAAATTACTTTCAAAACATATAATTCTAGAAATCAATTTTAGATTAAAGTTCTGGTAATTTCGCTTCAAAATATGAGAGAAAACTCTTCCCTACTCCAAAAACTAAACAACTTCATTTTATTTCATGCCTAAACCATGAAACCAAAACAATTCACTACAACATTACATTTCAGATGCAGGACAATGTAAACCTGTAATTTTTATCCTGAAACCCATGAAAACTCTACTTGTTCCTTGCAGGATGTTACTAACATGAAGAAACAAGACAGAGAAATTAATGCCAATTAACACTGTCTAAAGTGAAGAATGATTGTTAATCTCAGATGACACTAGCAGAAATTCACATGTTCAGTGAAAGTGGAACAAGTCCCCAGGCACAGTAAGGAACCTACAGGCATTTGCTGAAGTTTTTAATTTCAAGCGTTTTAATTGGGAAGTGGTGCCTTTACCATAAATTTATCTAAACATTGCACCAGAAACTGTTTCCTCCTTAAAAACAAGCATATTTTTGTTATTAACCTTCATCCTTTAAATTTAACTGCCTTAATTTGACTTTCATTTCTATAATTTAGGCATGTTTTTGGTTTACATCCAAATTCTCAAATATATAGGAAAAGGTAAAGTCAATTACAGCTGAAGTTATAATTTTAGGTCCAATTCCATGTTGTTCCTGGTAAAAATCTTTCAATGTCTTGCATTTGAACTGCATTTGGCTCCTCAACTTCATGTACTAAAAATGTACTAAAACTAAGAACAGCACAGAATTTGTTTCTTTGTCTTTACTATAGCTGGAATAGATGTATTAAAATACCACAAAATCATCGTGAAAAGAGATTAATTTCTTTTTTACAGCTTCAATGTACAAATGCACTTAGAGTCCATTACAGCATTAAAGATTAAAAAAAAAACCTATATATACGTAACAAGCAATATCACAAGTTCAAATTCAATCCATAAACCACATTTTTATCTTTGCATGGTATTTTATCTTCTATTCTTTAAGTATTTTCCCAGCGACTGCAGATCATTGGGAAAAAGTGAACAATTTACAGCCTCCAGACTCCAAATGAAAGAAGTCTTCTGCTATTTCCCTAGATGATTAATGTATTGTTCTATAGGTCTACCAAGGTTTAGGAAGATACACTAAAGTGTGTGTTGTCACAAGTTCATAGATGAGTAAAACTTATCCATGACAGCTGAGATGTGGGATAGACCTGCTCTGAAATTTAGGACAGAGGCTTTCTTGCCCTATAAAAATTGCCAAAGGAATTGCTAAAAGGTTGTCAGAAAGTTTTAAACCACTAAACCTGAGCCATCAGAAAAGATTGAAGATAAGGCCTTACACTGCAAACAGTAGAAAAGCTGAGCTGATAGGCACTGCTCTACATTCTTTGAAGCATCTCTAGCAACAGAGTGGTCAGAAGACAGCATCCAGAGAGCCACAACCTTGGATCTCGTCAGTACTTTTAATGCCTGGCATCAGCTGTGACCCACTTAAGGCATAATCCTCTTTCCCATATACACACACTAGAATACCTGGCCTGTGTATCTAATCCTCCAATGAATAAAAATAAAAGCCTCTGAGATCACAATTGATTTCATATTAGACCAACAATTTCATGAAAATATGGATGCTTGTTATTCTCTGAAATCTGTTCTAAAGTGATAACCTTGCAAATGGAATACTGCAACACTATAGGTGATATGAAGGTTAGCAGACATGAACATGACATTCCTTTTGGTTTTTTAGCCTCCTAAATTTTAGGTGGGTAGAGGTAGGATTGTTCTATCTTAACCTTTGTGTGATAGATACAGTTTGTCTTTAAAATATTTCTCTCCCCAAGAAACATTTATGGAAGCATATTTTCTGATGCCATCTTCAGATCAATTCTAAAATTTTAAGATTGGGATTACCCTAATAACTGTTCTTTGAAATGGGTTTCTGCTACAGCAGATTTTACCCCAAAACAACAAGTTCTAAAAATGCTTAAAAATATTTAACAAGATGTTGTTTAAGACTGAATTAAAACTGAATCCATCTGGAAACTGCCAAGTTCTAATGCTTGAAATATGCCCATGTATTAAACAGCTTGCAGGAAAAATGTACTATATTTTCATTAAATATATACTTTTATTAAATATATACTTCTATTTTGTTAGAAAAACAGTCTAATAAAAGATTTCAAAAGTTTTTCTAAGGAAGTGTACCACAAAGGATTTAAGAAATACAGAGTTTGTAGTAGGGCAGAGACTGTAATATATATGTAAATAACCAACCCAAATGCAATCATCACTCAAAATAAAGAGAAAGAAAAAGATATGGGAGTGCTTCCATCCCAAGAAATTATTTCACCTCGTTCTTCTCCTCCACATGGCTGGGAAACCAAGCACACCTGAGACAGCAGACCATGCCCTTTACTTTCCTTGTTTATGATCTGAATGCCTGTTTATGGATTTGTGGAAAGGAAACTTTTTAATTTTTTTCTTTTGTTGCTGTTGTTCTTTTTGGGGTTTGTGGGTTTTAAATATATTTCCAAGTCATATCTCTAAATATCATTCACAATTTGAGATTGCTTTTCAGTGTCACCTGCACATATCTTTTTAACTCTTACATGTAATACAGTCATGCAGTCACTACATTCATGTACAATTGTTTTCAGGACTCACAAACTAATGCTGTGATATATCACTGTGAACCAAAAAAATATCTGCGGATAAAACCCTTAGTGAGAGTATAGTCACTGTTATGTGCAAAGTCAAATTAACTCTTCACAAATACAGAATCTCAGAACTACTTTAAGGGTCAGATTTAAGTCAGCATATTGGTCTTCTGTGCTATGCAGGTTACAATACGAGTTTACCTATGCCCCCTCTAGAAAAATTCGCTGTGATATAACACAACTTATTGCAATAGTGCTTGGGGTGATGCCCTTCTCCCCGCCCACCAGGACTGGCACACATCGCATTCAGGGAAATATAAAGGTCATTGGAATTCTTTACTGCAGCACAGCTGATATACCTGTCAGGTCAGCTAAAATATGGGCACAAATGAGAAACTCCAGCAAGGCTAAAGACCAACTGGGCAAGCAGGAAACTAAAAACAGCCCCATAACAACTCTCCAGTGAAGAGTAAAGATTTTGGTATTTTATTAGGTCTCTTAAGAAAGAGAATTACTAAACAAGTTACCAAGTTGCATATAAAGTTTCCAATCCAGAGTGGCATGATGCAGGAGGAATCCAATGCAGTAGGAGAAGCACATAGTGTATTACTTTAAAATCTCTCATAGTCTCCTGCTAATCATGCCAGACTACAGCTCATAATTTAAATTATTCATTGGGGAAGAATAAAAGTTTAATCAATAAAACCAGGGTCAAGTCACCTATATTAGAGGTTCTGAAAGGAGGATGCCTTGAAACTCAGCTGTAGAATATTGTATGTTTTGAACAAAACCTTAGTATCCTCTCTTGCTCCTATATTCATTAATAATAATAAACCACCACCTCACCTGACCTTTGCCTTCACACATTTGAAAGACAGTTTATAAAAATCCTTAGCATTACTTCATTTCTTTATCACTACTTCAATACTTATGGTGCCTTCCAGAATCCTTAATGTTACAGAGACAGCTCTTGATCTTCCTCCAGAACTATGTGTAAAACAGCAGTTATAAGGAAAAAAACACTTCAAAAGAGAGAAAGATACACATAAAGACAGTCACTACAGTTTACTTTTTGTCTTCTGTTTGAGACTTAAATGGTACAGCACCAGATTGCAATATGTATTGATACCCCACCCTTTCAGAATTGACAGGGCCATAGGCAAGTGTTAAAATATTCCACATTGCTGTAATTGTAGTGCTGATCGATCACTCACCCAGCCTGCAGGAAGAGCTGGCAGTTAAAGTCACTGCACAGAGCAATCATAACAGCACTGACAGGCTGCTGTCAAGCGGGCACGGGCATTCTGGAGACAGCAGAAATGCCAAATCTGAGACAAATGCTCTTGGAATATGTAATAAATCATATTAGCTGTCTGATGCTTCTCCTTGGTGTATTGATCGTGATTAAAATAAACTAATTAGAATCATAATCATGATGCAGTGGTACAGGAAACAAAGGTGTGAGCTATGCAACATGATCATGAAGTGCTTTCTAGCAGTCAAGCCAAATCACCTATCAGCCAGTGGCTTCACCACCTATCAACCAATTAGAGGAACCAGTACATTTTGCATCAAGTTATAGAAGTGTCAAACAGAAGCACGCATATGATGTATAGGAATATATCAGGAGGAACCTGCAGGAAGTCAGTGCAATAGAGGTTTCACTTCTGTGACTATATATATCTATCTATATCTAGGTATCCCTAGCCATTTCAAGAAAGCCAGGATGGAAAAGGAATGGTGATGCAGCTGGACATGCAAGAGCTTCTGGTTTCTTACCTTAAAATTCTATTAATTCATATAATATTGTACGAATATTTACATTTATATGTATTATACATATTTATATGAATAGATACATTTGCCAGTTTTGCAGCTTCCTATATCTGCCCAGCACACCCTGAGAGATTTAACCCTTTCTCATTCCATGCCATGCCATGCAGAGGACAATAGAGCCTAGTCATATTAAATTGCCATGTATAGTTGGCTAAGAAAATACGATTATGCATACTAGGAATAGCATGATAACTTTAAACAACCTTGCAGAACTCCTGGAATAACTCCTAAGAACTGCTCTTTTGAATTTCTAGCACCCAAATATTTTCAGCTCCCTGACATGAATATTCAAGATACACAAAATACGAGGGTGTCCCAATGGTTGGTGTGAACAGGACCAGAGGAATAACTTGCATCCAGAAGCAGATGCCATGCATCAGCCATAAGAACTTTTGCATTTAACCAGAACTGTATTTTGCTCTGAACCAGCGGTTCAATATTACATCTTCATCTTCTTTTCATGCCAATTTTACACTGACTTAACTGTATTAACATATCCCTTACCTTTTAATGGCTTATTTCAGATTCACGTGAAGTAGATGAGATAGAAATCAGTACTTCCTGGGGCTGGCTCCTAATACATTGTTGATGCTGTCATCAACAGCTTATAATAAATATTTTATTACTTTATTTAACTTGATGTTTCATTTTATCTACTAAAGGTAGAATATAAAAGATATTCAGATTAGCACACAGATTTGAGAAAACATTTCAGAAGATCTATAATAAATTTAGTCTTTGCTAAAGGTATGTGCAGGGGAATGGTAGTATCAATGTTAATCCATTCATACAGCTTCAATTATGCAATTCTACACAAATTTTGTATATGCTAATTTCCCAGCAACTGTAATTGCCTCTTTTCAAAAGGTCACAGAACTTCATCTCCTGTCTCTCTTAACTCAGCAACCAATGAAGACAATGTGACGTTGGGATTTTATATGCTTGGCCAAAATATTCTAACTCATCTGCCTTGAGGAAGGAAGATTTTATCTGCCATCCATATTCAGCAACCCTGAAAAGATGTTGATTAGTTAAGTGATTAATAGTCACTTGTCTAGGTAGCTAAATTGGATCTAAGTGACAAAGAGAAGACATTTCTATTTGAACTGATTGGGTCCAAATCTGACTACAAATTATTTGACAACAGAATGGAAAGTAGCTGCAAGTCAAAAAACCGGTCTCCAGCAAAATTAAGGTAGTGGTAGCATTTCAAATAAGTTGTCTTCACAGTATGTTCAGATAAAACTGAACCTTAAGGGTTCAGTTATGGGTCCTGAAACTGCATAACACTAGGCAGGAGTGCAAGTAATCCCATCTCATTAGAGGCACAGAAAGAACCTGACAACCCTACAGAAAGGATGCCCTTCCTTAAACTTTCCATCCACTAGTGATCACAGCTTCCTAGAGCTGGTCAGGCTTGTGGCTCCATCCTCATCCTTGTCTCTCTCCCCAAGTCCTCACAGTTTATGGTTTGTGTTTATGGCCCCCATGCTGAAAGGTTAGATTCCTTTGTGTGTCAGAGAAACAATAAAGGAGTTTCCTATGCAAATATAATTTAACCCGAAGAATAATGGTACTGATTCTAATCTTTATGTTTCTGCTGGTTAGTGATCAACTGACACATATAAGATATGTGACAAGGGTAATGGGGTTGATTAACTCAGTGGAAAATGAGGCTATATGAGATAAACATGGCTTTATCTATAACTGCAGTAGGTTCATTTAGTCTCAAGTTCAAAAAATTAGTTGCTCTGTATATCATAGGAAACAGCACCATAAAAATACTCACCATGATTTTTTATAATGACATAACTAGACATATCACAAAAATTAGTTTAGTATAGACAACTTATTAAGGTCATGTAATTAATTTCATTGACTATACTTTGACTTTCATGATACAGACCACAAAAAAAAAAAAAGAAAAGAAACAAACAAACAAAACAAAAAAACCCAAACCTTGAAAGAAAAGAAGAAATTATGAAATGAAATAATATGTATATCTTGTTATTTAGAATTTCATCTACCAAATTAGTCAAGATGACAATGGCAGAACTACACAAATTATTAAAATGGAATTTAAGCCTTGAACCTTCAAGGTTTGGTAGTTTGATTTTTTTGTTGTGTCCTGCCCTCCTGAATATACAATTGCTAATTGTCTTCAATGAACAGGTCCATTTTCCAAAATACCACAATAAACCCCTTCACAAGCCCAAAAATCTATTTTGGGACTAGATGAACCTAAAAAAAAAAAAAAAAAAGAAACATTTCCCTTAATACAATGAACATTAGTTTTGTGTTTCTTCAAGTCACGTTATTTCATAGAATTGGAAAGCTGAGAAACTTGTTAATCTTCTTTCTTTCCTTCTCTTTGCTTCATATGAGCATAACCTTTTCTGGCAGTAATGGGAATGCCAACAATATGTGTTTCTAATAAAGGAAAGAACCTTCTTCAGATTGTACACCAGCTGCTGAGCATTTCTACAAAGTTTCATTTGAGAATTAATGTGCTTTCTTAAACATTTTCTGTAGCATTTTTTTTGCATGAGAGTACTTTTAACTTCTGCCAAACAGCAGTTTCAAAGACTCACCTGGAAGATCTCTATGAACTCTGCTAAGGCTTCTCCAATTTTACATTGAAGTGGATATTGAAGAGGTCCTCTCGTGGTGACATCCATTTGAAAACATCCCTGTCAGTGAAGCTCAGCAATTTTGTATGAAGACTGAAACACCAGTCACTACAAGAAGCAACCTGCCCCCCCCAAAAATCCACCCTAAAATGCACCCTTAGGGATGGCTTAAAAGCTTGAGTGTGATACAGGTTAACTGGCTTTAAAAAAAGGTCTTGGCACATGGTTTATTTGGGAATGCACAAGCAAATATGTCAGGTGTCAGAAGTCAACTGAAAATGGATACATATGTACAGCCAAAATGTAATTTTAATTTCTAACTTCTCTATGACCTTTATTTCCATTTGTTGAACTGTAAACCTAGTGTTTAATTCTCTGTTCTATCTTTTTGGAGTGTGTGAAGCCCTGATATTATAATGCAGAGGGTGAATGGATTTCCTTTCAACTCAATGATTTTGCTTGCTCTTTTTGCCTCTTTTAATCCTTCCCTTCACCTTTCCTTCCTTAACTTTTAATATTCTATTATTACAAAGTCTCAAAGAAACCAGTGATGCTCACCCTCACAATTTCTTTCTGCTTTCTCTTATCATTTAGAAAATAGTGGTGTCAGAAATAAGTAATAGCCATCAGCACATGAGAAAAAAGGACCAGCAGGCAACAGCCAGCTACATACTAGAAATAAATGCAGGTACTCCCAACTTCAAAATCACCATAAACTCAGCTGGCTATAGAAACACACTATTTCAAAGACTGTAATCGGGGAAGGAGGAGCAAGCTTTGAAAAAATAATGATACAAACAGTAGAGAGACAAAAGAAAATTTTCACTTCAAGGATTCTTGTCAAGTATGTTTCAAAATATTTGAACTGAAAGCCTGTGACATGTGCAGGAGCACTCAGACCACAGTTCCAACTGCATACACAGCACCCAAACCAGATTTATTTAAATATCAGCATTTTCAATTGAAAATAATATGTTGCCATTATGAGAAGACTGTACTTACTAGAATTATTTACATCTGAATTATTACATAGTGACAATTTAACAAAAGAATCATGTATTACACATGACGATTTTTTCCCCTCCTTCTCAGAAAACGGGAGTTTCTGGCAGAGAAGCTGGATCAATAATCAGACAGTGGAATGGGCAAAAATACATCCCTACCTCTGACTGAACTTATCGTCTTCATATAAAAAATAAGCATAGTGGGAAAATCTCAGATGTGTACAACCACAACCACTGCATTTGAAGCTTTGTGCCTAGAGTTAGCCACTCTAGTCACTACTGCTTTTTTTTTTTTCAATGACAAAATGAGGAATTACAAGAATATTTATCAACAGAATATAGCAGGATCCAGGTAAATGCTGGTGGATATAAAATCTATATAGGGAAACACCCATTTTTCGTCCATTAGCAGCCTAATTGCATGGTCAGGGTAGTAAATGGTACAGGACCGTTTTCAATAAAATATTAATATATTTTCATAAAAGTCCATTCACAACTGAAATGAAGTGCAATACAGAGGGAAGCTGACAAATGCTCTCTACATACACAATAGTTATCTTTCATCCATGTCAATTTTGACCTAATTTTTCTTTTAAAGCATTTTAATAACCTTTCAAATAGAAAAATTATGGGACAGAATGTAATTTGCATGTAGAGGATGGGTGAAGTGTGTCATATTCTTCAGCCAGTCTCCAACAAGGCCTCATAACAAGGACGGTTTGCAGGTACAGATAATTACAGATGTAAATTTGCACCAGCAATGACACATATACTTGATTTATGGCATTTAGGTGTCACACACTTCATGTGTAAGCGACATAAATTGAGTTCAAAATAGTTACAGGTGCCAAATGATGAAAATGACAAGCAGAAAAGGGAATATCAACTGATAGCTAAGCTCCTGTCTGTGAAGAAGTGGCTCTTGCTGGAGGAATACCATGTTTGAAAAACTTGTTTTGTATAACAGAAATTGAGGTTAAGTAAACTTAATCAACTCAGGTGACTAAATATTTATATGTAAATATTCAATTTGGTGCACACATGACATCAGCTTCACAGGCAAAACATTTCAGAATGACCTGGATGTGCAGGTTCCACTCTGTTCCCCTTTGATTCACCAGCATTCTTTGGCATACAATTACATCAGCATCTATCTTAACTTTTTTGAGACAGTATTTGTATAGAAAAGAAGAGAGCAGAGAGAAACAGAGCACCTACTACAATCCCCTGGTTGGGATTGGCAAAGCCAGGTGACCCAGTTTCATTAAAATTCCTTAGCAGTACAGTATCCAGCTGCTCTTTGTGCCTCAAAATGTGAGCAGAAAGAATAGAAAGTTACCTCTATAAAATGCATAGCTACTTATTTCAGTAAATACATGTCTGAAGATAATCCTTGAAGATTAAAATTAGTTTGATAATTCATAAACACAGGCTAAAAAATTAATCTGCCTTTTACAGACATGTTCACATCATAAGTAACACTCTTAAAAAGCATATGTGAAATACTATGGTAAAGCCAGTCATGTGATACTTTTGTTTGCTTTCTTTTCATTTGTTTCAGTTTGGGGTTTTCTAATGAAGTGTCACTCCCTTCTATCAGAAGGTCTTGAATATACTACTTTGGGCTGCTATGTAACCCCCTGCCCCTCACCCCCTAAAACACAGTGGAGTGAGAAAAAAAAGAAAGCAGCACTATTTTGCTGTATTAGACTGGTTATCTGAATACAATAAAAACAACCTATGATTTTTGTCTGGTGATCTCAAGAATACATCATTCTGCACTTTTTGGGATTGTAGAGAAATGTTAGCTTGCTACAAATGAAAAGATCTGGCATTTTCACTCAGCTGTGCAAATGTTACGTGAACAACCAGAAACATACGGTCTGAAAAAAGCAACGCACTACGAATACTCCCTATGTTGCAATATGTCCATAAATAATATACCATAACAGGAGTTACTATGGTAACTATTTGGAGTTGAGATCATTGGGGTTTTTTTATTCCATAAAATTCATGTAAGATATAATTTTTGGCATTATCAGATAAGCTTGATTCCAACCTGACTACTATTTTAGGTTTTGTTCCCTTCTCGCAGATGACACTGGGACAAAGCTCTTTTGACTCGGCAGGCTTTTCTTAGGTCACTTACTCCACAAACAGGTAACATTTGGGAAAAAAAAGCCTATCCTTTACCTGGAAAATTCTCAAGTTGGGCAAGTTTTGTTGCATAAAACATTTCTTCAGGAACGGGTCTTGCTTCCATCGGTGATTTATTCTGTAAAAACATTACATATTTGCAAGTATGAAATGCAAGCTGGTTCCTAATGCAGTGGTTGAAGAGGTAGTACAACAGTGTTCAAACATTAATCTGCAGGTGTGCAAAATACAAATAACATCTTGTAACCTGCTGACTTAACTAAGGAAAAAAGCAAAGAAATTGCTGCTTTGTTTTGAGCTTAATGAAAGAAAGAGAAGCAGTAAATGTTAAAAAAACTAAAAAACTTAAATTTTCTCATTATGTATGTAATTATGGCCTTGTATTGGTCCATATAGATGAAATTTATTTTAAAAGAAATCAGACATAGGGAAGAAGAGAATCCATAACAAAGACTTTTACCATTCCTTTCCAAAAATTGTATTTTCAAAGTAATATTCAACCCCATTTGAAAACTTCTCTTGAACAGAACAATATTTCACAGTGAGATTTTTTTAGCTACACAGTGCCAAAAAACCATTTCTGATGGTACTTGCAGAGGTCATAAACGACATAGATATAAGAACATAATATTCTCAGGAAACCAATAAAAAAATTAGTCCAAGTTAACAAACAGTACCTGCTCTACACTTAATTGAATTTGCATGCAGCAGATACACACACATACACACATATACATATACATATACGTGTGTGTGTGTATACACAAAATAAAATGAAATTGAAAACAGGTAAACAACCCATGTCACTCAGCAAATATTACCTGATCTTCTTCTTAGGCCATTTTACAAAAAACACTCTGTTCATGCATATAAAAACCCTAATATTAAAATTAACTCTATCATTAATACCTTTAGTTTCACCTCTACACTTTTAAGCTGACTAAACAAAAATGTGACTGAACAAAAAATATTATTATTAAAGCAGTGTGGTGGGGTTTGGAGTTCCCATGTGGATTTAGTCTTTGAGATCTACCTTTTTTAAAATAAAGCAAATAGGTAACAGAGAGCGATTTTCTACAAAGCCTATTAATGATTTTTGTAGTATCTTTTTTAGGTATGCTTTTTGTTTGGGCTTTTGTTCTCGGCTTTTTGAGGGGGGTGTTGTGTGGGTGGAGTTTTTGTTTGTTTTGTTTATTTTTTGGTTGGGTTTGTTTGTTGTAGCACATTTTGTATAGCTGTGTTACTCACTCTTCTTACAACAGCCCGGGAACACACAGGTCCAAAAACCACAATCATTACAGACGTGTTTTTCAAGGCAAAATTTGCCAGGGCTCATGTATGTGGAAAAAATATTTCATGACTCCAGTCCACAGCCTCGATGGTGTAGGGCGTGAGTGGTATGTCAGATCACCCCTCAGCACAGGGAAGAAATTTGTCCATACAAGATTTCATGTATTTCTGCACTGGATATTGATCAGGGAAACAGTTTGCATTCTGTCCTGTGCAGAATGTACAACACTCTTTTTATATTTTAATTGATCATTGATATGCACAATAAAGGGCAGTTATTCCCAAGATTTTTTAGGAGAATTATCAGAGAATGTGATGCCTCATTTGCTGGATAATAAATGTTCCATCATGGTAATAACTGCAGGGAAGAGTATGTTTCTGAAACACTTTTCTAGCTGCAGAAATGGATTAGAGAGATTACCATTTCATCAAAGTGGCAGAACAGTTGAGAGGAAATATGGAAGGAAATTTTTGTATAATTTCTGTAGAGTTGCTATTTGTCAAACCCCACTGGCATCAATCATACTATATCTTTTCTTCTGATGCAATCACATCAAAAAAATGTGAAGTTTCTCTTTAATATGCATGTCTTGGAGTCAAAGGAGACATATAACAGAAAAAGCAGATGTTTCTTTGAATAGTACTATCATCTATAAGAAAGGCACAGATGACACTGTAATTTTAATTTCTGTATATAAGTATTTGCCAACATTAAAGAGATTTCTTTATCTTTATCATATTTTCTATAGCAGATTTTTAAACTAATAAAGTACCATAATTTCCAGCAAGGTACCCAGTCCTGTGTATAAATAAGGCACCCATCAATTCTTAGACATGAAATTCACATATAGAAAACTTGAATAGTCTGACATTCTTGAAGAATAATGGTGATTAACATGCCTGGACTACATTCAGTCAAGAACCACGTTAATGGATTTTTGGAGAATGCATTCCTATCGACCCATGCAACCCTGTACTGAAGTCATGAAAGAACAAGAAATACCCAGTAAAAGGATAGTTACTGAATTAGAACAGGGAAGCATATAAGCCAGATAATAAGGTTTTTTGATAAGTGTCTTTCCCTATATTTTTTTTATATTCTGTTTTTACTTATCTCCCCTTGCCTCAAGTTTCAAACAGAACACATTCTCTTTATAAATTCATGTCAAAAAAATATAGCTAGTTGTAGTATGATTTCCATGTGATATTCTAGTGAGATCTGAGAGGCATCCAGAAGCTTAAACTGGTGGAAATGGTACCTAATGCCAGAGGAACTATGTGTCTACCAGAACATATAATAGCTGTGGTTGGGATACAGCATAAGTATAATGGAGAAGATTAATGTACCAGAGGAAAAAAAAAAAATAAAAGAAAAAGGAAAATGCAGAAAATCAAACAGCTTATCACTAAAAGTTTTGAAAATCAATATATATAGCAGCTTACCTGAATAATCACAGCTCTTGCATGCTTTGGATTGGCCGTGCAGAAAGCTGTATGCAGGCTTCTGAAAACTAGACATCAGAGAACAAAGACTGTAGTTCCTTTGAAATTTTCCTAAGAATAGAAACTATTTGAAAAAAATATAGCATAGAGGCATAATCACTTCTAAATAGTGTTTGTCAGAATTTACTAGGAGGTGTCATAGGCCTTTAACTCCTCGTTACAAGGCTATAGTGTGTTTGTATTTTGTTTAGTTATTTTGCATAATATAAAATATTACCTAGCAATTAACGTAAGTAGATTATATCGCAGTGACACTTCTCCACAGTGAATTCTGTGTTTCCCTGCAGATGTGTTTGTTATTGTTCTATAATTAAGCAGTTATTCTTATGCACACTCTCCCCCCAGTACCTAGGTGTTTCTGTAGACAGTGCTTAGTTCTGTATTCTATGCTTACAGAGGATGCTCCATACTCTGCAGCTTAGTTTTCCAATTATCTCTGTAACCTGAAACACAAACATGGAAGAATATAACCAAAAGTGACCCTGTGACTGTTATTCCTGGGTAACATTGTGGGTTACTCACTTTGCCACATCACCAGCAGGATTTCAATGGAGATGTCACGTGCCATGCAATATTATCACGTGGTACACGTTTGAGGTTGAGGATTAAGCCTGAGAGATGAACAGAACACATTCCCATCCTTAATCCATGCATCACCTTTAATGGCAGACCTTCAGCAGTTATAACGTAAAGCTAGTCTGGAAAGTCATATGATTGATAAAGTCAATCAGATGTTTAATCTGGTTGAATTAATATTTCCACAACATTAGATAGTTAACAACAAAATTTGTATGACTGCACCTGATCTCCCCCCAGCATTATCTGAGGATGACAGAGACTTTCAGGGCTCCTCTGTGTCATACATATATTCTTTCTAACAAAGCACTCAGATTGAAAGAACATTAATTCTTTCCTCCATAAAAAAAACCAACCCAAAATGAGAAATTTCATTGTGGTACACTCTGGGATAGTTTTACAATACTACAACTCAACAACTCAGAAAGTTTGCATGGATAGATGCTCAACTGGTTCTTTTGATCTGTGAGATAGAAATGGAAAAGTTGAAGCCTTTCCCCACATGTGAAAAATTCAGCCTCAGTAGCTTGATCAGACTGTTTGTCTGGTGCCCAGGGATCTCAGCCCAGATAAGGGAATTGAAATAATTGCTGCTTTTGGGCAGTCACTGAAGACTTTGGTGTGAAATCATTTCTTATGTATCGGTATTTTACACTCTTTTCTATGCCAGGAACAATGTACCTCGATGGTTCCAGAGTTTTGGGGGTTTTTCTTTTGCTCAAATTGTCCTAAGTTTTTAACCAAAAAATCTCATAAGCCATTATCTGAACTAGAAAAAAAATTAGTTAGTTAAACATAACATATGATTCAAGATTTTTGTGTTCTAAGGAGGAACTTTTTTACACAGCTATGGTAAAAACTATCAAATTATCAGATATTTTTAAAAGCAAAACAGCTCTAAGAAAATTGAGAGAGCTCTTAGAAAAAGGTAGGTCAAAAATTAAGCACTTCAGATAGTTTTGAGACTATAATTCTTCACAGCTTTAGAAAAATATGTTTTACTGTTTAATTTTCATAACCTGCCAGCTTTACATATTTATTGTCTTTTATCATCAGTTCTCCTGATGCCATAGAATGACAAAAATTGTCTAGAAAAAGTGGCAGTTTTGTTCTTAATAAACCAGTACTGGTTTTAATTGGCATTAAAGCTTAGTTGGAAAAACACATGTCTCTGTTAACCAGCTGTTCATTCTAATAAGTTTTGCAGGCAGGGAATGCACTGTGCCAGGCATATGTACAAAGTTTTTCTGCACATGTATAGCTTTTGGCAAGATAAATTTTCTGGTTGGTTTTGGTTGCTTTTTTTGTTTGGTTTTTTTTTTGTTGTTGTGGGTTTTTTTGTCTGTTTGTAGGTTTTTTGGTGCTTTTCCTTGTATAGTGCTACCCAGAAAACTCAGACTGATTTCAGAGTGTATTCAGCTGAAGGACTTCAGGTTTTTGTGCTGAGACCCCAAGTTGTTCAAAAGTGCAAGACTTGTGCAGCATCATTGCAACACCATTTTATCAGATCATCTGAAGATGAGCTGTCCACAGCTTGGAGCTCACCCATGCACTTAGAGGATGTGCAATCCACAATCACAGTTATGGCTTGAGATTGGTTTCTTTTCCAGGCAAAAGAACAACTTCAATGGGAAAAACGGTGATGCTAAAACTGTCAGGCTGTCCCTGGGCTCTCTCCACCACATATACAAGCTGCCTCCCTTGGGAACACCATATCCACAACAGAACTACCAGAGTGGGTGCAAACAGTGACCTCATTTTCCAGCATGGCACCCATGAAACATGACTGCAGTGCAGAAAAAACCATTTACTGTTGCTACATATCATTAGTCTATCACTGGTCCACTGAGGCATGCAAACACTTTTGAATTCTTTGCCAAGACAACAAAATTGCAATAAATATAACACTGCCAATGGCCTGCATGCTAGAAAAAGAAAAAGAGTGAAGCTTGAAATTTCAGAATGCATTACCTGGAAAAAAAGACTGTATTTAGAGAGACCATCAGTCCATGTCCTGGTGGCTGGCAGTTCTCTGTTGGGAGAGCTCCTGTCAGCTCTGCTTCCTCCCTCTTGGCAGAAGATGGCATTGATCAGGGAGGCAAAGCTTCAGATTCTTAATTCATCCACTGTTTGAGAAAATCATATATGTTGTAAGAAGCTGGGATCTTTTTCTTAAACTTGATCTACTGCCAGCAAAGTAGTAATATGATATGTAAAAATGGCATCTCCTAAAATCCTCTAGTTCTGATATTTTGCTTTCTATCTGTGAAGAAATTTCCAAGCCTTCATTAAAAGTTGTATGTACCCTCCTATAACTAGAGATGTAAGTGGGCAGTTTGTGGGACCAGTCACAAAAAAGACATGCAGCGTGACTTGTTGACTCAAACTGACAGAAAAGTAAAATTCAAAGTCAAAAATCCTTCGACTACTGCCTTTCTATTTAGCTAAAAATTCACTATAAATTTACGGCTAACAACCACTCATGACTGACTGAACACCAGCCCAGATAATAAAAGGAAAAAAAAATTCTCAAAGGGATTATGAGGACCTCACCCTCTACTAGAAACTATGAATAGGATTAAAGGATTAGTTAAGCAAATTAACAATGATGGCAAAATGGTTGAACCAGCTTTTAAACAGCACCATAAAAAAAGTGAAATAAACTGGCCAGAAATATTACAGCTCTAAGCCAAGGGACAAAACCCAGAGCACTGCTGGCTGCCAAGAGACCTGAGGAGGATGTCTAGGGTAGGATAGCTACAAATGTTCCAGTCTTATTTTTATGTACAAATAAAAGGCTTGAATGATCAGTTGAGACTGTTTTAATAATGTGGTGGCTGATTGTAATCTCTTGCTGCATACACATGCAGAGCTAATAAATGGTTAACTACCTGATTCTCTCTTCTAGGAAATATCAGGTCATGGACATGACACTGTAAAAGTATCTGTGAGAACACCTCGACCTCATTACGTGTTTAAATGAAGGGACTTTTCAAAGGAAATCATAATGCATTTTTTCCACAGTACAGCCAGGGAGGCACATGCATTGCTGTGAAACAGAGTATTCCCTGGAGCATCTATAGAATGAGGAAAATGTAAGCGAGCTTGATATTAGGGCAGCTGAAAAAGAAGACCACAAAATAACCACAAGAACATCTGAAATATCATGAGAAAACAAACAATCTTCTTAAGAAAAATATGAAAGCACTAAGACTACACTAATTTTTAAAATATTATTCCCTTCTTTTCCTCAGTATTTAATAATTGAGAATCACATCATGAGCTCAGTAATTTTTCTGGTAGTCTTTCATTTATGCATTAAAAACCAAATAATTCTGCCTGTAGTTCCACCCATCTGGATGCTTACACGACAGAATGTGACCCTAAAATGCAGTAATAAAAAGAGCAACCCTAACATACAATACTAAAAACAGCACTCTAGCAGAAAGCCAGACATAAAAAAATTAATTTAAAATATGATCATTAATGCCAATACTAATTCTTTACACAAATTTATGCACTGAACTAGTCACATGGTTAGTTATTAAAGGTGCTCTTGTGCCAGCTAACCACACTGTCATCCTAGTGTCCTTTGATCCTGTCAGCGGTAACTCAAAGCCTGTCAGCATATTTTCCATCTGGATGATGATGATAGAATCAAATCATACCCAACATCCTAAAAACAGTCATTCTTCTGATTTCAGCCTCTGGCAGCCCAAATAATACCTTGCTCATCTTCTCCGGGGAAATCTTTAAATCACAGTCACCCCTTATGTTCCTTTCCTGTTCATTCTCTTTCTGTCCCAGTTAAATGAAGAGTATACTTAAAGATTGAAATGTCACAGGGCTTCTGCAGAAGTAAAATGTAGGCTCCTGAAAGTTAACAATGCATTCAGTCAGATTTCCTGACTTTCATTTCACAAAAACTTGGACAGCCACAAATGTTATGGAAATAGCATCAAAAAATACGGGTCCAAAGCTCCTGTTCAGTTTTGTAGTTACCAAAGTCAAGAAGATTCAAGTAAGAGATGAAATATTCTTTGTTTCCCTACACACAGCACCCACATCTTGTGTAGTATCTCAAGCTATTAAAAAAGTGATGAAAGACCCTTGAAGGAAGCAATCTTGCCTTTTTTTTTTTTTTAACCAGCTGACTTAATTTTCTTTTCCCCAGATACTAATAATGGAGTTATTACAGTGCAAATATATATAGTATATACAGTATATAGCAGAGTAGGTCATTACCAGAAGGTTTATACTATTGTCCATCTCTGTAATACCTTAAACCTTGCTGTCTAAACATGACAAGTATGTGAAACCTAAATTAGGCTGCATGAATGACCTTCCTGCTACTAAAATCTACGAAGGCTAATTGCCAAACAAAGAGTGTAATAGGAAAAGGTTTTTCTAGGCTGTGGCATGAATTTTTCTTAGTCAGTTGAATATCTCCGTAAGTCAAACAAAGCACATCTAAAAGACATAGCTCCAAAACCTATGGGCCAATGTGCATCAAAAATGAAGCATTCTTATTTCATGTCAGTGAGTGGTGGTTCAATTTTCCTTCACAATTATTTAAAGTTTCTAAAAGCTGTCGAGGGCACTTGATAGACTCTAAAGCCAAATACAGGGAATTGTCAGATCTGACTAGTATGAGACTTACTGTCCTGACATCTGCACACAAGCAATTTTGGAAGGAAGATAGATGGGAACAAATAAACTCCAGTAAAGTGAGTGGCTCTAATTCCACCTCTTTGCTCTGCCTGCAAACACCCCTATTTCCTTGTCTTTATTTTTTCCTCTTTTAGATCCAAAAGATCTAAAAGCAGTGATACTTCTTAGTTCCAACACAGTAAACAGATCACCCAAATGTTTCAAAAAACAAAACAAAATAAAGATGTAGTTAATATATGTTCAACTCCTAAAAACGCTTTGGATTAAACTGTGATCAGAAGAAGGATGAGGTCTTCAGCCTCTGAGCAGTAGAAATTTTGTCTTCTTTCTGAGAAACAAGAGTGACATAGAGACACAAATTCCTAATACCAAGAACTTTCTCACTGGAGGACTGAGAGATCTCAATACTTGCACTCAGCAAAAAAGAGCATCTTATACTTTCAGTTTTCACCCATGTATTCCAAGTTTAAAGTAAAACTATGCAGAAATACACCACTCAGCCACTTCGGTTTTTTTGAAACACACAGACAAATCAGAAGGTGTGCATTAAAAAAATAGATAAATTAAAATAATCATCTGTTCCCATGGGATAAAACAAGATATATATGAGCCATAACATACAAGACCAAAAGCTTCTTAATAGAAATATCACGAAAGAAATGATCATATTTTATAAGGACAACAAAAAAACCCTAGAAAATACATTTTGTCTAGCTAAATATTTTCTAATGAAAATAATAGAAAGAACATGAGAAAATAAATTGCTTCCTAGCACAAACTAGGAATTATTAGCCTTCTCAACCATAAAAAGACCTCTAACTTGCATCTATACGTGATATCTTTGTATTCCTAGCCTATGACATTAAGTTTACATTATTTTTAATGTATTTTTATAGACATTTGAGAAGAGCTGAGATTTTCAAAGTTCCACTTCCAATTGATTGTAGGACATGACAGCAAGTACCCCATCACAGTATGCCACACAAAAACACATTTCAAGCAATGGTGATTTGCCTTGCTTATGTTTTTGGATGCATCACACTAGAAGACAACAAAAACATGAATGCGGAGGGGAGAAGTTTCTCAATACATTTAAAATATTTTTTCTCTGGTATACTTTTACATTTTAAGGGAAAGATTCTTAAAAACTTGGCACATAAAATCCTGGCCAGATTTTTGTTATAGCTCAGTATACCATTGTTCCTATTTACAGATCTTACAAACAGATTTCCACATTTTGAAATAGCTCACATGTTTGTGAGCTATTTTCATCAGTAAAAGCTCTCCAAATTTCTGATCCTAACAAACATCAAAATTTTGAATGAAAAATCTATTTGTGCTGTTTGAAAAACAATGGGGGAGGGAAGTTGCAAATTAGATTCATTTTTTGTTCCCTGGTTATTTACTGAAATTTAATTTTATCTAGACATATCAGACCAGATCTCATTATTTTTAGTGGATAGAGACATAACACTATTCTCCTGAGTTTCAAGTGTATCCTGTGGAGATACATTCTAATCAGACTGCTGATTCTAAATTATCTTTCCATTCATTTTACTTTGTACTGAAAGCATATCTAACTTTTGGAGTGAAATATGTGGCCACAATTTCTTTGAAATTTGTCACATTTGACATTTCTCCCTGAAGAGGAGCACCTGGGGGTCGAGACGCTGGACATGACCCAGCAATGTGTGTTTGCAGCCCAAAAAACCTGGGCTACATCACAACCAGTGTGTCCAGCATCAAGAGTCAAGAGTGGGGATTCTGCCCCTCTACTCTGCCCTTGTGAGACCCCAACCTAAGTGCTGCATCCAGCTCTGGGCGCCCAAATGTGGAGAAGGACACGGACCTATCGGAGCAAGTCCAGAGGAGGTCACAAAGATGTGCAGAGGGTCGGAGTCCCTCTCCTACCAAAACAGGCTGAGAGAGCTGGGGCTGTTCAGCCTGCAGAGAAGGTTCTGAAGAGACCTTATAGCACTGTTCAGTATCTGAAGGTGGCTGACAGGAGGGTCTATTCACAAGGGTTTGTAGTGCTAGGACAAGGGGGAGTGGCTTCAACCTGAAACTGAGTAGGCTTATGTCACATATTAGGAAAAAATTGTTTGCTGTGAAGGTGGTGAGCCACTGCAACAGGTTGGCCAGAGAAGTTGTGGATGCCCCATCCCTGGAAGTGTTCAAGATCACGTTGGATGGGGCTCTGTGCAACCTGGCCTGGTGGAAGGTGTCCTTGCCCATGGCAGGGGGCTTGAAACTAAGATGACCTTTAAGGTCCCTTCCAACCCAATCCATTTTACAAGACCATAAAAATGTGTTGAGTATAGAACATAACAGCCAATAAAGTAATATTACCAGGTAGAGGAACACTCTTAATGTATTCAACTTCAAAGAGTTCCATTAAAAAAAAAAAAAAAGTAACATTGGCTGGAATACTGAAGAGTTGAGAAAAAGAGCTCATTATGGTCACTGATGTTTATAGGAAATGCACTTAAATGCACAGAATACTGTGCTAAACCAGTAATGTTCATTTCATTGCATTACAGTATAAATGAACTTAGCCTCTCTCCATTTTGATCAGTTTGATTGAGTCTCCACAAACAAACAAAAAAATAGAGTAATTGGTATTTTCTTAATAAATATGAAAAATATTCTATGGCATCTGGTGGGATTTTATAGATTCCATTACTTGTAAAGTAATGCCTTAGATCCTGGAAATAGCTATATCAACTACTAAATGTGTAAATATTCCAGCTGAAGTTGAAAACAGTTCAGTCCCGTTTCTGCTGAAGACATACCAGAGTTTTAAATGTTATACAATGAAACTAAGACCTGAAAGTGAATAGGTGAAAAGTTTTTGTTTGTTTGTTTTCAAATCAAATATAATAAAAATGCCCATGTAGCAAGAAGAGTGAAAATTTTGAAGTAGAGGAGAAAAATATTTCATCTGCCAAATGGTTTGGCTGGAAACATTTTTTAAGTCTTTTATAGTGCACTCCCCCTTTCAGTGTTAAGCTATGCCTGCTAAACTTTCATTGTGTGGTATCTTCTTCTAAAATAATTCATCACTATGGAATTTAAAAAGCATTTGTTACAAAAGAAGAGGAAAAAGTGCTGGACACTTTTCTTATTGTTTTCATTTGTTCACTAGTCATGGTATTTTTTTTTGACATTTTACTTCCATAGCACAAGCAGGGATAAGATCTGAAAAAGAGTTTCAAAATCTTTGCTTTACACCTCTCATTGGACCTAGACAATGTTGTGTATATTTTCCTCTTTTCTTGGGTATCCTGCCATAACCTCTGACTCCACATACTAAAGTTCATCTTTACTACAAATCACTTCCTTCATCTGGTGAGATGTCTCAACAGAACCTATACCCTGATAACCTTCTCTATGTTTCCAACCCTCACAAGACCCCTCAGTGCACTGTACATGTAAATATACATGATAAAATATAGCCTGACTGCCTAAGAGAAATTTCTGTTTGCCACCCAAAAACCTAGTATTACAATAAAATTTTAAAAATAGGATGTGGATATTTCTGAAAGTCATACGTGCTTCTTCAAGACTTTTTTGCACACAGGTGATTTTCACCTGCCTTTCATGTTTCTTTCCCCTGCCTCATCCTTGATCTTAGCTATAGCCTGTCTAGCCTACTTACATCTCAGCTTGTACCCAACCACTCTATTCAAAAGCTGCTGCTAAAATTATCCCTTTCATGCTGCTACGACTCTGCCAGACATTCATATTCAAATCAAACCCTTCATCCTCTGCTTCAAGTTCACAGTTCTTCTCTTAAATACAAGGCCCAGAAAAAACACAACATGTACCTACAGCTTTGCTTTCAATTTGTTTTGATTATTTTAAATCTTCCTTTCTTCCCATTATGCTCTTTAGACTTTCCTGTTGATTTTATATTCTGAACTATCCCTTGAGTTTAGTGGTCCATGTTGCTGTATGGTTATAAACCCACCTGTTCACAAATTTAGGTTCTTCCATAAAACATATGTATTTGAAGAGGTGGAGGTGAGGTGGAGTGAGGGAGAGTGTCAACCACTATCTCTGTTTGAGCCTACAACAAAATCTAGAGAATGAACCACACTTCTGTTGTGTTAAACTTCATTACTCTTCTGAACATTTTAACTTGATAAGAGAGACTTACCTTCTTTTTGGATAACAGCCACTTAAACACTCAAACTGCAGGTCGTCTTACTTGGAAAAAAAACCAGAGAAAATCCAAGCAACTTCAGTTCAGTATAAGTTGTCTCAAAGTATTATTTTTCTAAAATATTGCAAATCTTTTGCAAAACTGTTTTGTTTTTAAAACAAAACAGGAAAGTGGTTTGTTGTCTTTCAGTGTGTGTTCTTTGTTTTGTTTTCATTTCTGACTGAAAGAGCTCCTGACACTGGCAATCCAGAGAGAGCTGACAAAAAGTAGAATAGTAATCCCCATCTTAAGTCTAAATTTATACTGCTCTGATTTCATCTCCTATATCACTGAATTCAATTAGCTTGCATTTATTTTGATGTAATCTATTTAATCTCTCAGCACTCAGCTGTGACTGGCACAAGGCGCTGTTGCCATTACCCTGAATCGCCGCCTGCTCACCCACGCTTTTTGTCACTGAGGGAGTACATCCTTTCCATTTTGTACCCATCAACAGCCCAGACACCAAGGCAGAGATGGAAAAAAGATCAATTAAAAAATCAGTTTTATGAAGCTCCCCACCTGCTAATGTTTGTCAGGCACAGACTTGTGTGTCACTGAGGCTCTCACTGCAGCTTCCCAGGGTTATCAAAACAGCGCTGAGCATCCAGAGGTGCCACATATCATCATTTTCATACTGAAAGCTGGAAGAATATCTGTTCCTTGACTATGCTTCACTTTAATTATCAAGTCTCAATTAACACCCTGCCACTCTTTTCTGTTTGCTCTGCTTTGCACCATTTCCTGCAAACCGATTAAAAAAAAAATTAAAGAAAAGAAACAAGAGAGAATAAGGCTTTCAGAACCTTAGTTTATCCAATAATATGATCCTATATCTGAAAAGGACATTTTCATCTTTTAATTCTTTTTCTAATTAGTTTCTGTGCCCTGCATTCTGCATTCCCCGTAATTTGCCTATCAATGACATAAAAAGATTATCTTTTTCATGTTGCTAGCAGAGAGTCAGAGAATTAAATTCAATCTCTGAAAGGATGCTAAACCTCTGCCCATTTTCCTCAGCCTTATTTCTTCCTTTTACTCTCTGATTCCTGATTTCTGTGTTACATTGTTGTTATTGAATGCCTAGGGTGAATAGTTAGCTCCACATATTGAAAGAAGTTTAACACTTAAGTAAAATTATGACATATTATTAGGTTTTTACTGTAGAAATCCAGAAAATCTTTAAAGATGTTATGTTGAAATCTTGAAAGTATTAACAAGTGTTTTATCTAAGGATCAAACATCTTTTGAAGAACGATAGGTAAAGCACAGCAGCTCTGCTGGTTTCAGCTCGTGCAATTTCTCCTTACTTCATGTCATTTTTTCCCCCCTCCTCTGTAGAATGAAGGCTTACAAACTCTCAAAATCACAGGCATTGGGGCAATTTAATTCACTAAGTTTCTACAGTAGGATTCAGTTTTCAGAAGTCTACAAATCCCTGGGAATTTTTCCATAATTCTTAGCTTTGTAGATCATAGGCAAGATGCAACATAGTTTGAAGAAGGTTGTTACACAGCGAAAAAAGACCATATTAAAAAAATTACAAAAGCAACCCAGAGATATAACTGTGTGCATGTACAGTAGATTAAATAAACAAATATTGTCTACATAAGAGAAAATGCTTATCTAATACTATGTATATTCTGCCTCTATAGAAGAACAGACTAGAGCTCATAAACCAGCTGGGTACAACTGCTGAGTCTCAGTATAGCAAGTCTTCTTTCCCAACCAGGTGGGAATTACACCCATGTCCAGAAAAGAGCACCTTTGTTCACTTGACACCTGTGTGGTCCATTTGCTGAACACAGCCTAAAATTTGGTCCAGGATTACTCACTAAATGACAAAGCATTCAGTGCTACTTCAAGCAGGCAGAAACACTGTCATCGGGACAAGAAACTAACAGACA
Organism: Pachyramphus minor; assembly: GCA_013397135.1. Taxonomy (NCBI): domain Eukaryota; kingdom Metazoa; phylum Chordata; class Aves; order Passeriformes; family Tyrannidae; genus Pachyramphus; species Pachyramphus minor. The sequence continues at coordinate 1,188,561 of VYXB01001331.1, read as the reverse complement.
CAGGATGGAAGATGAGCCAGGGAGAGCAGGATTGGTTTATACCTTTTCTTTTAGTTGCTTCATTTTGTTTGTGCAGTTTTTCTTTGGCTTGAGTTGGAGTGGTTTGGTTTTGGTTTGAGTTTCGTCACTGAAAAAGAGAAAAAATTTGTTCAGTCAGTAATTCCTCCCCTGACAGGCTTGAAGACTTCATTGGATGCAAATAATAAACTCAATAACCAAAAGCACAGGTGGACATTCCTACCCATAACATATACACCTTATTTGAATGTGTTTTCAGAATCTAATTGTCTTTCAGCTACATTTAGTGTTCAAACTGACTGAACAAAGCATGAAGCTGGTAGCTCCCAGCCCTCCATAGGCCAGGGTGCTGCAAGACAGCAATCTTTGGAATCAAACACCCATGTTAGGTTTCTCCAAGACCACATTCCCCACTAAAATCCCATCCTCATACTCTGTCACCTTCCCATTCCCAAAGCAACACATCTACCAGCTCCTCTTGTGGAAGCACCCTGTCCCTCTTCCCCACATCCCAGCCACCCCACAAGGGGCAATGCACAAGGCCCCTTAGGAGACAAATGGGAGAGAGGCTGGATCCCAGGCATTGCAAAAGAAGGACTTGCATTTCTAAGTCATTCTTGTTCTAAGGTCACAAACTCTGGTAACAAACAGGCCATTCTACAGGACGTTAAAGACTAAAACCAGNGGGAGAGCAGGATTGGTTTATACCTTTTCTTTTAGTTGCTTCATTTTGTTTGTGCAGTTTTTCTTTGGCTTGAGTTGGAGTGGTTTGGTTTTGGTTTGAGTTTTGTCACTGAAAAAGAGAAAAAATTTGTTCAGTCAGTAATTCCTCCCCTGACAGGCTTGAAGACTTCATTGGATGCAAATAATAAACTCAATAACCAAAAGCACAGGTGGACATTCCTACCCATAACATATACACCTTATTTGAATGTGTTTTCAGAATGTAATTGTCTTTCAGCTACATTTGGTGTTCAGACTGACTGAACAAAGCATGAAGCTGGTAGCTCCCAGCCCTCCATAGGCCAGGGTGCTGCAAGACAGCAATCTTTGGAATCAAACACCCATGTTAGGTTTCTCCAAGACCACATTCCCCGCTAAAATCCCATCCTCATACGCTGTAGCCTTCCCATTCCCAAAGCTGCACAGCAACACATCTACCAGCTCCTCCTGTGGAAGCACCCTGTCCCTCTTCCCCACATCCCAGCCACCCCACAAGGGGCAATGCACAATGCCCCTTAGGAGACAAATGGGAGAGAGGCTGGATCCCAGGCATTGCAAAAGAAGGACTTGCATTTGTAAGTCATTCTTGTTCTAAGGTCACAAACTCTGGTAACAAACAGGCCATTCTACAGGACGTTAAAGACTAAAACCAGCTTTACACCCCAAGTTACTTACTTATGTAGACATCCCCTGTGACTTAAGGTTCGTGGCAGGCATCATTTCCTCATCTTATCACTCTGAAATGATTTTTGACACAATTAACAGGACGGTTTTGACATGCAATTGCATTTGCATAGCATCTTATGAGAATTTTTGCCATTTAAAGAAAAGATAGCAATCATGCTTCTTTTGATAATTCAGGGGTTTATGAGATTGAATACAGTGAATAATTATCATACTCTTCCCCTTAGAAATAGCTAAGGGCAAGTTAGATGGTCAGAAGGGGAAGCAGCACTTGTTTTAGGGAGGTAGCAGGAGGGCACCATTCACAACTGTAATCTTCAGAGATATTATGGTGAAAGGACCATTAGCATAACAATGTTTCTCATCTTCACTGACTACAAGAAATNACTATAACCAACAAAAAAAAAAAAAAAAAAACCATAAGTTATTCAGTTATTTGAAAAAGTCAGTTAACCTCAGTTAAAAAAAAAAAAAAAAAGGAAGATCTTTGTAAATACAAAATATGTAATTCTGGAATAGCATCTCATTACCTTTCCCACTTCAGGATTTGTCATCTGAGAAGTAGTATATCTGTGGAAGAAACAGCATGTTTTTCATATAGATTAGGCTTAGGGTTGTAGACTGAGAACTAAAGACCAGTGTCCAATGTGATCATGTAAATGTTTCTTAGATAAACTGGTTTTATTCAAGCACAAAATGTTTTCCTTTAGTGTGTCATTTCTTTAGATAGCTTTCTGTGCAGCCTTTTCCTTGCACTAAGATGAAATAAAGGGTTGCTGAAGACCAGATTTATTCCCTAAAGTGTTCCTTAATCATTATCCTCCAAATAGCCATTAGAAGCTCTTCATCAACCATTTACAACCTTTCCATGCTGAATGGCTGAGAAAGATTCACAGCAGGTAAGAAGAGCTGTGCTCCCATGGGAAGTTTGGGAGAACAGAGCTGGCCTCAGAAGACTGCAAGGCAATAATGGAAGAGACTCCTCCTCTTGCGCCCCAGGGCTTTGCTGAGTAACCCACATGGTCTGTGCTCTCCACTCCACTGCAACTCTGCCTCCTGCATCAGGACCTGAGGAGGCAGGCTCTGCTCCACTTGTTCAGTTTGGAGGAACCTGTTGCTCCCTTGTGCCAGCTCATCAGGCCTCACCCTCTGTGCCTGGTCTAACGCCCTATACAGAAGACAGTGATACACAGAAAATCCAAATTCTGATTTCGTTCATGAATCAGGCCAATTGTTTTCAGCCCATATGGTCAGCTAACTTCCCAGTATCTATCCTCAAACATGGAGCTCTTAGTATGCCAAGCCTTGATGAACATAATAGTGTTCCAGCAGATGAAAAAGCCTGTCTGTTTCTGAACTTCCAGAAACATGGCACTGGTGAGAGAGGTGGTATCAGAGCACCAGTGATAGAAACCTCACAGGTTGCAGCAACTGTACTATAAACAGATGCCTTTCCAGTTAGTTCCTTGGATGACAAGGAAGCAAGAGTGGCCTGTCTCCACAAGTCACTGTACTGTAAATTGGAAAACTACTTACTTGACCATTGAACCATTGCTCCTTCAGAGCAACACTCTAAATGAGCTCATCTCTTATGCTGCAATATTGAAGATGCATATTAAATAGAAAAAAGCAACAGTCATAGTGCTGGGTTTGATCTGTCAAAATGCGTGAAATGTACTAATAGATCATTTAATTTTTGTATTAGAAGCCCTTCTTCAGTAGTTTATGACCTTTCTATGATGCATAGTTAAGGTAAAATTCAGTTAGTTACTGTAGTTCATTATCAAGAACATTTGTTTTGTCTGTCCTCAACTGAACTTTGAGTAGCACCAGGTTCCTGCTGTTGGAAACAGGAAATTTTACACTGGGTGGGGAGGTAACTGGCCTTCCTGATTTGCAGAGAAAGACTCTATATCGAGCAAAGTTATAGAGAGGTACATTTATTCCGGGCCCAGGTGCATGGGGGATATTTGCACCAAAGATATGCACACCTGGCTGAGTTAACAGATTTATATGCAAGTAAGTTATACATATTTACTATTTCTTCATGCATAAGCATTATTTTCTTAGAAAAGGCCAAGTTTATTATAATGAGTTCCAAGAACTGATTTCCGTTTTCCCCGCCCCATCTTGCACATGCGCTCTTCTTCCCAGTAATTCAGGGCTGGGGTCTCTCAGGGTCTTTGGGGATGAAGTCAGTAGTCTTCCTCGTGTGAACTTTTTACCTTTTGCTCAAAACTGCTTTAAACCGGACCTGTTGGCAGCTGTGGCTGGCCTAATTGGACTTATCTTGTGGTTTTGACTTGTGTTCTGATTTATCTTTGTTTTTCTGGGGTATCCTGGCTGTCTTAATTGGCCCAAGAGGCTCTGAGGCCTCCTGGCATGGCATCTTCAAGGTCAAGTCTGTCCTTTGTGAGCTTTGCTGTATGTTATGCAGTGAATTTTATACTACTGAAGCATAAAATAAGAAATAAGCATAAACTCTAAGTAAATAAACACAAATATAAACCTTAAACAAGCACAAGTTAACTCTTAAACCAGCACAAGCCCCCCTAACCCAGAACAAGCCCGCTTCCCCCCCATCATTCCCTTCTGCCTTGAATCTACCTCTTACCATCTCCATAAATGCACATCCAACTGCAGTCACACTACAAGCTTCCAAAAGCAATTCCATTTGTGGGGCTGATACCACTCTGCACTCCAGCCAAATCGAGGTTCCTCCTATCCTTTTTCCTTTCCATGCAGGAATGGCCACCTGTGGTAGTGACCTGTGCTCCTCCAGCCATGTTACCATTTCACAGCAAGCTAATAAGAGGAAGAGGAAGCTAAATGCCTGGAATAAGAGGATAAAGGTAATGGAGCAGAAACAGAATAGGAAATATGAGACATTTTAATGTTGTTCTAACTGCCTGCTTCTAGCAATTTTTGGCCCCGTGACTGTCTCATCTAAGATTCAGACTCTAAGTTAACAGAGCTGCATAACCTCTTGCACAGGGTATTCATGTTTCCTTCTCTCTGGGGAGCACTGTTCTCTTTCTGAGAAAGATGAAGATAACCTCATGTCAGCATGACAGAAACTTGGGGACTCAGATGCGTTTTAGCCAAAACCCCAGCTGAGATTAGACTGAGTTTGAACCTCAAAGCAAGGGTAAATCTGAATTTGTATCCTCAGCTTGTGCTGGAGCTCAATGCAGGCAGCCAAAAATCAATGCACTAAAGCTAAAAGCTCATGCTGGAGTCCCCCAACCAGCTCGCTCCTGATTTTTTCAGCTCTTTTCTTTGACTCTGAGCATTACTTTTCAATCAGCAACACACTGGTGTCACAGAAGGCTGTATATCCTTACAAACAACCTGAAGGACACTCATTAACCTGAGGAATTCATTTTAGATCTTGTCCATTATGCAAAGAAGAGGCACAATTTGTTCTCTTTTTCTGTGTAACATTATTGATTTACGTAATTCCAGGTTAGTCTCAACAATGTACTCAACAATGTAATTAGGAAAGAAAAAAAAAGAGGTTTCAGAGTTCAAATAAAAAGGAAAACTGAAAACATAGTTTTTAATAAATTAAAAAAGTAGGTGCAACTGCAGCTAAATGCGTGATATGCAAATTATATTGACCATAAAGCATCTATTTGATGCCAATCACAGAAGTAAATTGCCTGGAATGGATGACAAAGTATTTATCATCCTAGGATTGATTATATAAGAAAAAGATACTTATTTTGATATCCCAAAAATGGATTAATCACTGGGGATTTTATTCAATTACAGACTTTAAAATACCGCAAACCTTATCCTTTCTAAAACCTGTAGCAACACATCCTTCCAAACAGACTGGTTGTCATCAGCCTGTTCATATACCTTGAACCCAGGTGTGGCTCAGCTGCTGCAGGGAAGAGGGAACAACAATCTTCAGCCACCTCCATCAAGGCAGTTTACAGGGGCAGCTCCAGGCCTCTGCACATACCCTGGTACCCACTGCTCTGCTTCTCAGTACTGGTCCCATTGCCTTCTGATAATATGAATAACAAGCTGAGCAACTTGTTAAAAGGCACATATATAAAATCAGTTTTCCTTGTAGCTCATGGGAAAGCTTGCAGCAAGCCAAGAGCGAAGATAAATCATTTAAATGGAGACACCGATCGATGCAGTGATCGTAAACCTGCGGCACAGATGCCGGCATTGGAATAGGGTGCTTCATTGGGGGCACACATGCAAGAGCTGGGACTTCTTCCTGCTGCTGCCCAAATAGGATATTCAGGTAGGGAGGAGGGAGATCAGAAAATATGGACAGGTGGAGGAAGGAAGACTCCTTGACCATAAAAGAGTTGTAAAGCAGAATCACTGAGAGGGCAGGACTGAATACTAGCAAGAAGCTTTTCCTCCAATGAACACAAAGTGTATTTGAGCTTCCCCTTGAATTTTTACCCTCATAGAAATGCAGAACACAAAAGTGTGCTTTGTAAAAGGTAGCTTTGTATAAGTTAGATTACACAGACTTTACGCTGTCAACAAAATTTTTACTCTCTAGCCATTAAGCACAGAGTGCCCAGGATCACAGTTACCATGAAGTTTCCTCAGGGACTAGATAGAAAAATAAGACAGTAAGTTAAGGTCATCAACCAAAATAGACAAAATCCACCTTCACTGAAGAGCCTTGAAGGATTCTGTATATTTTTTCTAAGAGGAATGACCCCCTCAAAAAGGCTGTGATTAAGCAGAACTGAGCAATGCTTTACAAAGATGCCAGTCAAAACCCCCTCAAAAATCATCTAATAACAAAAGAAGTTAGTAACTTTTAAAAAATCTATTAGAAAATATAATTTTTCAGTCTGAATTTGAAGCAACATCTGAGTGTCTGTTGTCAGTATGCAAACCTGTCTCTCTCCTCCTGACAGGTAACCTTCCCTGTCTGCTTCCCTTGTGCCACCACTCCATGGAGTGGCCAGGACTGGTGTCCAAGGAAGGCTTGGAGAGAGAAGGCAGACGACAGACCTGGCTGCAGGTTGTCTTCAGTGTCAGGAGTGAGCGACATCCAGTCTGTGTCAGAGAGGCAGAGGAGGTCACCAGAGAAGGTAGTGGGTGAGAATATATCCTCTAAACACCAGGTGCCATCCAGCCTAATGAACCCTTTCACTATCAGTGGAAACACATGGTGGGTACTGTTCCTGTGTCAAACCAGCTGGTTTGTTTCTCCTCTGCTGCAGACGAGAGGTGGTCTTCAAACCCAGCCCCTCCCTGCCTCCTTTGATCACATTTCATCTGGAAACCTTTCCTGTTATTTCACTTCTCAGAAAAATCATCCAAATCTCTGTGAGTCTCTCCAGATCATAGACTGAGTTGTCTGGAGCAACTCCAGTGATGCTGTTGTGAGAATTAACAGCATTACTTCAATGCATTCGGTAAATTAATCCATCAAATCTCAAAAATCCCAGGTGCACTTGATTTCAGTTTTCCAAAAAGCCTTGAAGTGCTCCTATAAATGGCAATTGTGGGGACAAAAGTCAGATGTTTGCACTTGCTCCTCCAGATTCTGGCTATCTTAAAAAAAAAATATGCTTCTTGTTTTCCAGGTGTGACTTCAGACTCACTCATAATCTGCATATCTCATCACACACTTTAGTAAATGTGGGTGGCTTCCTTTTCCAGTTTGATGATTGAGATGGTAGCTGGGCTCACACAACTGGTTTGAAAATTGTTACCCCCTCACTGAGAGAGAAACTTGTCATCAGGAAGCCTTTATTTCTGACCAGGAATCAAAACCTGGAAAAGAAGTGTTTCTCATTTGCTTTGCAATATTGCCAGGTTCCCAGGCCTGTTAGTGATATGTAATAAGTTCAAAGGAATTACATTTTCTAGTGAGACAAACAACTTCATTTTAGGTTTTCATTCCTTGAATCAAATCTTCCCCTCCCCAAAACCTCAGTGTTCACTGTAGACTCAAATACTTCAATTTTGATTCCACTGCAGCAATAATGGAAACCTTTAATAGCACAAGCCCGTACTAACACTTCATATACTTAAGCTTTTAAGAAAATCATATAGTTGTTTCTTGTAGTTAATTTATTCTAAAAACATTATTTTACTTAGTTATTGCAGAAATTGTTCAACACTTGCCTGTTACTATAGAGAATTATTATGTGGCTGTATCAACCATCTCACCTGAAAAAAAAAGTCTATAACTTAACTTGATGGTAATCAAATAAATGAAATAAAGAAAAAAGTTAAAACCACATAAATCATTTAAGACCTGGTCATATATTCTATTAGGATCTCAGCTGTTCTGCACACACTATTGCCCATTCCAGAGCCATTTTATACTTCCCAACAAAGGCATTCCAGACCTTTAGCAAATAGCTATGGTTGGAGTTATCCTGGTCACGTAAATTCAGTGTTAATACTAAATTGCTTTAACAGAACATTATGCAAATACTGCTGCATGTATACATGTGTAAACTCTTCATTTCTTTAATGTGTTTGCCAGATTCTCCCTACTAAAAGTTGGCTTTCAAGATCAATTTTTAAAAATGCATTAAATCCCTAGTTCTTAAGATACCTTCTTAAGATACCTAAAAAGAAATCACTTCAAAATCAAACTATTTTACCACCCTGAAAAATACACTTCTTTTCCCCCTCCGGTGCAGAATAGACTTTTATTTTTTTCATGGAATATTTAGGAATCATGATGCAGCTATTAGAAATTTAAATAGGAAAATACAAAAGCCTATTGTGGAACTATATGAAAAAAAGAAATAATCTGTACTGAAATAAGATCTAATATTCTCTGAGTCCAGGTCACAGTCACATTTCAAGGCTTCTTTACTCCCTATTAGCTTTTCTGTTTAACCCCTTGGCTGACAGAGAAAGGCACTAGAATGATAAATGTGGGAACACTGTACTTTTGTAGTAATGCAAGTGTGGTTTAAATAAAGTTTTCACAATAAGGTAAGCAATGGAAAAGACCTGAGGAGTTGTGAAATATCCATCTTTGGAGATACTCAGAATTTGACAGGAAATGACCCCTAGAAACCCTTCCACAGTAAATTATTCTCTGGTTCTATGAACTTTCAGATTCTTTGCAATCTAATAATAAAACAGTTGATTAAAGGATTAGTATTTGCCTGTAGCTTTGTACAAATATACTTTAAACCAAGCAAAGCTGAATGTGACCAGCCACAGTGAACTGGCAGCCCTTCTTGGACAGCTCAAGGCAGAACCCCTTTACCTACCAGCAAATGAGCTCCCACTACCAAAAAGTTGTGCCCACTCTCAAAAAAGCTGCCACCCACTCTCCTCCTGCCTGTTGATTTAAGTTTAAACATCTCTTCAACTATAAGGTTTCATTGCAAGAATACAAAAATATCATATTCCCCTTCAGTGCAACTTTCAAAGTGCATAGATTGGTTTTTAACTCATTGAGGCTCTGAAATGTTTTTCAAAGCATTTTCTATGGAACATCAGTTACTCAACCCCCTGATTTAACAGTTCCTTTTAGGGGGGTTCATGTGTTAAGTGGTTGTTGGATCAGTTAGATAATGAGCATGGTAGCCCAGAAGGCTGATGGGCAAGATGCTGCTACGACCCATCTGGAAATTATTTGAACAAGTAAACCTGCCCTACATGTGTGCCTGCATCCACGCCTGGCAGAAATGTGTGTATCGCCTGGGCTGGTCTCCAGCAGCGATCTCAGAAACCACCATCCTGAGGGGAGGAAAAGGGCCAAATGCGTGAAGCCGTTCTCTTTGGCAGCATCCCCAGAAATGTTTTACTGATGTTTCATGCACTAAGATGCTGGCAGGTTTACAAATGACAGATACTGATGAACTCACCATTGTGATACAGTGTAATACCAAAGAGCTGGACTAATAGGCTCCTAAGCACCATCTTATTAATCTGACTATCAGAGTTATCTCCACAGACCACAAGTTCTAAGAATGCAAATCTCAGCTTCTCATAATGTCCATGGCAAACCAGTTTAAACAAATAAACTAAAAAAAACCCCAAACACTGAAACCAAACCTTTCCTATAAGTGATGAAAGAGATGAAGGCAGTCTTTGCTGAAGAAAACTGCCTAGCTCTTGAGCACTTCGATTATCGGCGATGTCAGGAATATTGCTTACCTACACTGGAGGTACACGGTTCTCTAACATGTAAATCTCCTATCACAAGATTCTTACTAGGGAAAGCAACCCAATCACAGCAACAATCTGCTCGTATTTTAAAAAAGGGAGCTGAAAGTTCAAAAATAATTATAAATTACGTCAAATACTGCCAATGCATTAACCAGTCACTCGCCTCACTCTCTTGAGGGCTGTGAAATATTCAGTTTTACTGCAGGCAAAAAGGAGACTAGCAATACGATCCTTTTCATCTGCCTGTGCTTTCTACCTGGGATTTAATCCTGCATATAGATACACAATATTATTCCCAACCAAGCTATCTGTTTTGCATCACAAAATGAACCATTCCCTGTTTGAAGGGGCTGTCAGTTATCTGTGTTTTGTTAAGCATAAAGCAATACTTGCTATTTCAAATCCCACACTGCTGACAGTCATGTCTTAGGAATCTGAATAAAGTTATTTGAATTATTTAGAATAGTGAATAGATTGGATTATTCCATTGTTCGATTTCTACAATTAAATCAAGATAAGAAATGAGTTTTCAGTTAAGTACATGCTAACGTTTGACCCTGACTCAGGTAGACTCAACCCTTGCTTCTTCAAGGAATACATTTTGATACTCCAAAAAAGTGGAGGTGAAAAACAGGGTGTTCTGAAAATCATTTTAGGAACAAGAGTTGAGACACTCCAAGCAAATGGGACGTAGTTAAGCAGAATGTAAAAGTTAGTTGAAGCACAGTTTTATTGGTATAACCCTGCTGGAAAATACATCTCTTGGATAAAACTGACTATGAACACTAATAACTGCTGCTAACATAGACCAGAATTAATGTGTTTCCAGAAAGCAATTCAGTTGGCTGAGAGATATACTGGTTTATTTAATAAGGTGTTTACCATTTTCTTTCATAATTTAGGAGAAATAAGATATTCCTGTATTTTTCTTCAGCATATTTTCATGTTAAATTTCTCATTTCCCCTAAAGTGTGGCCAACTCACAGCACTATGGCTACTCTATATGTGCTTCAAGCAATCATTTATATTTCTCAAGTCTTTTTTCTTCTTGCATTTTTCTCAAGCCTTTGAAGCTTATTCTTTAGAAACTCAATATATTGCATTTTTTCAGGGAAAAAAAATTTCTAAAGACATCATAAACATATGATAGAATTAGCAATTCAATATATTAAACAAGCTGGAATAAGACCTGTCCGTACCTACCTAGGGATGCACAGTAACAAAACCATAAGTAACACATCATGGCACTAGAAAATAAAGCTTTAAAACAGTTCTGAAATTCTCCATCATAAATTGAGATTCTGTTTAAAAGGAATGATACTGTGAATAAGAAAGCTGCATACAACTTGTAGTTTGTGAAACTGTTAATATTTGAGCCACATTTATCACTAAAGCACCCTTTTTTGGTAGAATGAAACCCAGTTCTACGTGTTACTAACAAAGACAGAGAAAATTTGTAGCGTGTTTCAAAACCTAGAATATAGATTTCAAAGCCCAACATGGCACCTGAAATCAAATCTGATGTGGAACTTCTTACTGATGGTTTTGATGTATTCACTGATCTATCTGCAGTTTGCTGAAGCCACTTCTACTAAGTAACTTAACTGACTTATTTTACTATCTTTAGATGATTACATTACAAATCAAGACCAATCTTTAACTTATCATTTACCATTGTCCAGAAGCTACTGCACATGGTGTTAGAACAGAGACTTACAGAAGCACCAAGCTATCCAAAAGTTTTCAGATTTTGTCTTGAAAACACCCATCTAGACTTGGACCTTAAAACGCGTTTTAAGAGTACCTCTAAAAGCACAAACAAGTGTATTCCATCATGTCAGTAACTACGTTCGGTAACAAAGATGACTTGGGTAGCAAATGAGAATCCTGAGAGGATAGCAGTAGTTCTGGCATGAAATATCAGAACAGCCAAGGAAGCAAGCCAGCTCTCTTCTCCATGCCACCTTTTCCAGCACACCCATAAATAATAAACCTACACAAACATAAGCAACATCTTGTCACAGAAACTCAATGCAATGTTTATGCAAATTTCCCACAGGGAAAACATGAGAGAACAAACTATATGTTACAGATTAGTTACATTGTTAAGTGTTCTTAGAGGGAACACTCTGCTAAGTTTTCTTAGGGGAGCACTCTGGACCGCTGGTAGAACTAGATGGAACAGTCCACACTTATCTAACATAACTTTCCTGAATGGAGAAAAATAATAAATCAGTTTAAGGAAAAAAAAAGTCTATAAGTGTAAGTAAATATAGTACAGTAACAACCAAGAGAAGTAGATCTTTACCACCAGGGAGTTGAGGAGGAAGCTGAGTGGTCATGAATACCAAATTTTCCTAACTTACCCCAATTACAGAGTTAAAAATAAACTCTGACAGTCCAGAAGAGTGCACTGTGTCCTGTGTTATTACTTTTTGTACACAGGTGTGACAGTTTGGAGACTATGCCCATGTCAACTACTCAGTTCCACAATTTCATTTGACTTGGAAAATAATCTTTACTGTGGACTGAAGCATTCATTTTCCAGCAGCAACTTGATACTTAGGCAGAGACCATGTTTGGAAAACCCTGACAGAGATCAGTGCCCACGGTTACTGAATGGCTTAACCCCAGAAAAAGAGGGGATTTACTCCCAGAAAAGCCATTAGCTTTTCAGTGAGTTTCTCCATAGAAACTTGTCAGAGTCTGGGATTCCTGCTGCACATGCACTAATACAAAAACTGCAGTTTCTCTTGCTGGCAATTCCAAACCCACACTCCAGAGTCAGTTTTAAAGATAATTCCTTTTTAGCCAAAGAATTCCTTTCACCTCTAAAAGCAAAAAAACCCAACAAGAGGAAATGTGGAGAGAACAGATTGAAAAACCAGCTCTTGAGTAACCTGTAGCTCTCCTACAAGTGCAGAGAGCAAAGCCAGTGGTCAGTACAAGTGAAGACATCACAACCAAGCAGGCAGGTGGCCTCTAAGGGATCTATCCCAGCTACAAGGAAACCCAGAGTGCCAGAAGCTGCATGCCAAGGTCAAGAAAGCGACCACAAACATGAAAAGCTGGTCTGACCATACATTGCACTTCTTGAAGGACCAGACCTGGAAACAGTGACTGGGAGCATGTGCTCTGATACTGGATCTACCTGTTGCTGTCCAGACTGCTCTTACAAAAGATGCCCTTATGGTTTTATTTTGGAATAAGTATCTCATGAGGCACTTTCAGAGGGCAGAAGTTCCCTGAAACTCATTTTCACTGTCACCATTTCTATACAAGTACCTGCTTTCAACTAGGATGTACATTTCCCTTCATTTTCTCCACCCTCCCCAATGCAAATGATGTCCTATTAGTGTCTCCCAAAGAACCAGGGTCTGCAAAAACAATTCACTTCTGTTGTGTTGATTAGCCAAAGTAGGAGGCACTGCTCAGTATTTTAACATGATCTTGCTTTCTTCTCCTGTTCAGAGGAGGTTCAAGCTGATGCGTTTATGATCTTCTGTTCTCAACATATTTCAAAACTCTCATTTGAAACAGTATGCAAATCAAGTTTCAGTGTCTAGAGTGCCCAGTCTGACTAAGTATTCTATTTTAACAATTTCAAAACTCAATGCTCTGTGCTTTACCACATATTAAGTAAATCTGTCTGCTCTATATCCCTTATAAAAATTAAGCTCATGCTCTTGAAAAGTACAAGTGCTAAGAAAAGAGGGGACACCTACAGGATAAGAAATGATTAGAGCTATAAGAGTTCAGGCAATCCTTAGTCTCTCTTGGCTTTTTCAATTATGCCAGGTTTGGGAGGAAGGGATTCAACCATTCCTCCAGTGGTCCATTCTGCATATAAGGCAGACACAGCAAGTCATTAATATCAAGAGGAAGAGATTTTATATCTACAACACATATTCTGACACACTTGGAATAGAACTATTTTTTGCTCAATGTTTAACCTATGCAACCACGCATTGCTTGCAAACAAAATGTCCCAACCTTATTCTCAGTGCTGTATAAACATGAAAAGGCTCATCAAGTCCATTGCAAAGTCCTGGTGTGGATGTTTATTCTGAAAATTACAGTAATAATTATAAAAAAATATCTATCTAATAACCATGTTTTCCCCTTACCCTAATTTACGGAGTGCAGTTTCCCAGGCAACAGGCTAGTCCAGAGAGTCTGTAGACCTCTGAAATTTTTTCATTCAAAATATGAACCATTGTTAACTGAATTTACATTGGCTTACACAGATTTGCTTTTCTTTGCCACCTGGCATGCACTGCTCACCAGTAATCTCTATATGTACAATTCTTATGGTCAAACCCAGTATAATAATTAACTTTGTTTTTCAGGGCAGTAGAAGGCTTTTTCTGGTTAAAAAAGGTATAAAAATGAGATTTGTGATAACCCCTCACTCTTTCCTTCCCCACTGCTTTCCTAAGCATACACATAAACAAGAACTTTCATGAAACCGAGATTTGACATCAGCTTTTAGACAAAACTGAATAATTTCTTCTGTCCCATAAGGTCAAAACCTACCTATAACACTAATGAAAGAAAAAAGTCAACAAAATGGGTATTTCTGGCATTCAGAACATTTATAAGTCATGGCTATCCCTACACATCAGAACTATGCTGAAGAAGCAATTGAATTACTCTAGAATTACTGCATTTAATTAGGATCATAAAATGTCAAAAAGGAAAACATACCAATTCTGTTAATTGTGCCTTCATTCCTGTAAAATATACCCGAGGAGAAAGAAGTCTGTGACCTGCACACACATACACAAACATGCCTCTGCTTCCAAGTTGTCCTTTGTGGAGAGTCTGAGATGATAAAACAGGTCTATAATAAAGAGTTTCACTGCTATGTGCCCGTTCCTCCGCTGAGCTAAATGTACATCATAGATAAAAGAAAGGAGCAGTGTAAGAGCCAGTTATGTGTTCCTATTTTTGGATATTTTTTTTTTAAATCTCTCAGGGCTGATGTAAACTATGTTCCTTGAAGCCTAATGCATGTCATAATCTGTTTTTTCTTACATTGGTCAGGTATCTTCTTCACAGTCTTGCCAATGAGGCAGTTGCAAGAACCAGCATGTCAGAGACTCCTCACAGCAGTGAAATTCCCATTTGGCTCCGTAGGCTGCTGTCTGTCTCGATGCACTACACAGATGGAAAACAAGTTCACAAATTGAAGACAACTTACTGAGATCTAAGAGTTCAGTTGAACGTTAAACATGGATTTCTCTTACAGATCACTCACACATACAGTCTCTAGCATAAAATTTCTCTGTGGAAAACTATCATATATAGCATGACTGAATACTCACTTTTAGATTCTCAGTCATACATGCAAACCCTTTTCTTGTGTGTGTTAGCCACTACTGCCTATTTAAAAATAGTGCTTTACAAGAAAAAAGAAATCCAGAAAAAGACAATATAAAATGGGGGTTTTTGTTTGATTGCTTTTTTTCTGATTCCAAGTTTGCTATCACAAAAATAAGTGGATTTACTTTTACTGCTCTTTATTTTCTCCAGATCACTGTAAACATAAGCTAAGGTCTGATACCTGAGGCCATACCTGCATTCACTATCACCATTCCAGTGTAAAACCTTTAAACCTGGCCTGAAAATATATTAAGGTACCTGGACCTACAATAATCTGAGGAGAAATTTTGTGCATCTCAAGATAAGACTGTATGATTTCACTGGGTGTAAATTAGAGCTCTATTTATTCTTTACTTAATTTTGATTATGTTGTATGGACTGGAGTAATATCCAGCTAATGTTCTTGTTTTTTCTGGCTAAACAAGGATAACAGAAATGAAAACTTTCCCCTCTTACCAGTTTCCCGTCAAAGTCAATAACAGAGTCTATACTGCAGGAGCCTTGTTTAGAAGGAAGGTATCATAGGGACACAGTCACTTTTTAGAAGTAGTTGCTGTTCAACAAAGCTGAAAATCCAATATGAGAGAGATTTTTAAGCAAGATACAGTGTTAAAGTTTTTGTGTATAAAAAGAGACTAGGAAAAAAAAAAGCAATAACATATATAACTCACTCCTTTTATAATAAGTAATGGCTTTTCCCCATTAAAATAGACACCTAAAAGCAATGGTTGCCAAAGAGTTAAAGGCACAAAAGCAATTAGCAGTTCAAATCAGAAGTGTTAGCACACCAAGGCAGAAAGAGTGTGAACTTCTGCTGTGCATCCTGAGTTTCTACTTCTAGAGAGTTTCAGTTTTCCCACTTCTTTTTTCTCACTTTTAAGTTTTCAGTGTTGTGAATTATAGGGAGATAATATGAAAAGAAATAGCATATGATGACACCACACTGTTTCTAACCAAAGCAGTTGTGTATATCATGTCCACCTATGTTTTCCAACAGCCATTTTAGTTTTAGGGACTTCTACTTAGATTACCAGTAACTGAACTTGTTTTAAATTCCAATTAGGATGCGGATTCAACTTGATTGTCAAGAGGCATTCCACAAAAGAGAAAACGTCATATTATTAAGAATTTGTGGAAGAGCTCTGAAGCCTGCTAATGATTTTCTTGGAATTGCCAGGTAGCACAGGAGTAAAAAGCAATGTTGAAATGAAAGAGGAAACATTGCATATAACATCTGTTATTCTCTACAAGAGTAGGAACTGCTGACAAATATTATCCTTGGAGAAAATAACACAAAAGACGTCTAAAAGCGAAGTTTTTGGGAACTAATACAGGAATGGTGAAAGGTAATCCTGGAAGGCCATTGAGGTTAAAGACCTAATTAAGAAAAAAATGCAAATCATACATGCAGTCAGAAGATCTCAGCATAGCCATAGTTTGCTGATTTGGGAACTTCAGGAGATGGATCAATGGCAAACATGGAGCAAATCCATTATACAAGCAGATTGATTGCCAAGTACACAAAAGCTCTTAATAGTCTCAAAATTCAAAATTCAGCAAGTATTTCTCTTTCTTTCTTACTAACTGCTGTCATCTCATGAGAAGGAGTCTCTGTGGATCTCAGCCATCTTCCAAGAAGGAGGTTAACACCCTCATTAATTGTGGTGAGCTCTCTTTTAAGCCCTGTGGAGATCAGCGCTACTTTCTGCAGCATGTGACATCATGCTAACAGTGGCAACCTCACTGTGACACTGAGCTGTTAATGCACTGCTCTTGTTTCAACATGTTCAAGTCCTGTGAACAAACCCTAACATAGCAAATGCCATCGTGATTGTTCAGTGCATTCAGAGTGACTTCACAGGCACCAGTGTCCTGGGAATTTGGCAGGCAGGGAGGCAATCTGGTGTTTACGCTACATAGCACATGTATGAAACACTTCTACAGTGGTGATGAAGCTGGGAAAGGAAGGCCCAGCTGTTAAGCAAACAAGTATTGGCTGTCATATTCATCAAAAACCTGAATGTGTCTGCTCCTCCTTGGATAAATGTACTAGTGCAGCTTCCCCAGACACCCACAAACTCCAGCAGCTTGTCTGAGACACTACTTAATAACTTCAGACCTTCTCACCTCATTCTTTTAAGCTGCCGACCACTCTTCTTCAGGGAAATAATGCTGATGAACAAGGTAGAGAAACCAGAGAATATGGTTTCATGATTTCAAGACATACATACAGATACAACAGCCAAAACATATGGGATAAGCCTGACCTCACCACCTGGGCTCTGCAACCTGTCACCCCCAAACTGTTTCTGCTTCCCATCCACTCAGCACAGACCACATGGTGTCAGTCTGCTTTCAGTATATCATACATTTCAGCAGAATAATGATGTAAATTGTAAGTCATACCTGATTGTTAGAAATCAACACTTCTGTTCATTTATTTCCTTTGATTTAGGAAAGAAAACAAATTTTACAAAGTCCTTTGAAAATTCTTAAAAAGTTATATGTAAGTAGTTGCAACTGCTATTTAGGGTTCTAATTAAAATACTAATAATGCTACTGGGGACCCAAATGTATCTCTGAAAGATATCTAAATCTCAACATCTACTGGGCAAGTACACAGAACATTTCTAAAACCAGAATATTCCTCAAAATACTAAGAATTACTTTGCATGTTGGTCAGTAGCCCTGTGGCCCTCTGTAGTCATGTGAGGTATGAATAATCTAGTTTGATCTCTCCAACTCAAAGTCAAATTTCTGTTTCATTGAACAATAGTAAACAAAACTATTACAACAGGATTACTGAGGCAGAGCCCAATGTTATGGAAAGGTGTATAAAGCCATATAAGACACCCAAGAATGCCAGAGCAGAGAACTGAACTTGGCTCTTCCACGTCCTGAGAATCAACCCTGCTAACTCGGCAGAGATCTATGAAGAAAGCATTGTAACTCCAAGCCAGCAAATGAGACACCCCACTATAGTAATGTGAATCAAACTCCCACATCTTTCCCAAGAAGTGCACTTTGAGGAAATAATTCAGATTCATTTCCTCCGTTTTTTAGGGAAGAAGGTAGGAAAGTTCAAATTCAATTTCACAGCAAGGGTGAAAAGAAAGATTTTTTCTTTTACCTTGGAGATTTTTAATAAGAAAACTGTTATCATCCATTTAGAATAAACAGCATTGCTAAAGGCGATTCATGCTTAAGAACTAAAAATTACTAACTTTTTCAAGGTTTGGTTTTCTTCACATAACCTATCCTGAAATACAGGGCAATCTGAATTTTGAATTTGCAGTTCACTTACTTTCAATTGGATAAACTGTTCATACTACTTCAGTGCATTTCACTGATGATGCAAAGCACTCCTTTAAGCTGGCACATTATCAAATGACTTGAAAGGCACTTTCCCTCTTCTTCACAGACTCCTTTTGCCCCTCCAAACATGTTTTTGCTCCCCTAGCTCCCTAGTCTTTGTCCTACTCTTCCAAAACGTTCACTTTTCTTGGGAGTTTGCAAAGTAAAAATAACAAGTTGATAGTCTTGTGTTCCCAGCTCTAACAGCCGCTCTTGGCTCTCCTCGCACCCGTTATCCCCACTGCTCGTGAGATCCAGTGAGTCATCCTTGGAAAATGCAGCCTCTTCCTCTAACACCAGCTGCTCTCAAAATCAACAACAATCTGCAAACTGGAAATATTATTATCTCTCTTTCATAGGATAGAACAGTGTTTTCTGGCCAGCCCCACTGGGTTTTCTTCAGCTCTCTTAGGGCTTTGCCTGTGTCATTCCCTCTCCCTCACCCTTGAAAATGACAAATACAATTAAACCTCATTTTCATCTAACAGCAAAAAAAAAAAAATAAAATTACTTTTATAGTTTCAACATGCAAATTTTATAGTAGGGGCAAAATAGAGCAAAAAATCCCAACAACTTCATCACTTTCTCCTAAATCCATATACTCTCATGGCACTAAATACCTTAGAAATGTAAATTATATTCTCCATGTTTTGGTAGAAACAATTGACTGTCCACTGACAACTTGGCAAGTTTCAGGATGATGCAATATGAGAAGATAGAGATACAGTTTAGCAGATTTATAACAGAAATACTCCTCACAGACCCTTAACCACTGCAGCATACGCTGACAGTAAAAGTTATGTTAGCTGAAGTAAAAGACTCCCTGCACAAAAAAGAATACCCCCCACCCAATAACTTTAAAAGTTATCCATAACACTAAAAAAAATTATAGAAAATAGCTGCCTTTCACAGTGATCTTTCCTATTTTACATATGAGTCTTCAGCTTTCTGGATCAGAGTTTTATGATTTTGTTTCATTTGTTTGTTTTTCTTTTTTTTTCCATTATCTGTCTCCATCCTTAGTCTTCATCAAGACTTTTCTATGAACCTTTCATCATTATGATATCAAATAAGTAAGTAGGCTGCTAAAAAGGGAAGGATTAAAAAAAAAAAGTGTGTGGTATATCTATGTACTTATATACACATATATATCTCATAGTTCCTGAAGTATGCTTCTGGTCATAAGTGTGTAAGCAGAATATCCACCAAGTTTCCACAAGCCTTGTAAGGAACTGATTAGGTTCTGAATATTTAGAATTAGAACTGAATATACACAACTGATGTTTTTTAAATGAAATATTCTGTTCATCTCAAGGGGGAACTTGTGTTTTTTTTTTCAGAGATGAAGAGCTGGTAAGAGAAAGCCCAGATAAAAGCAAATGGAAAGAGAGACCTTCAGATCATAATTAGAGGCATGATGTATCTTTTTAGATTTGATACACACAGAGAAACCCTTGAGATACTCTTCATATACTGCTGCATAAGAGAAATAGCCAGAGGTCTGAGTGTGAGCAGCCAGCGAGTAAAGCAAAGCATAAACAGGGCACCCTCCTCCAGTGTCACAGGGTTGCACTTGGGCATGATGCTCCAGAAGGTGGCCTGGCAGCAGCCCCTACAAGAAATTAGTTGCTGGCAGAGCCCAGCAGAGGTGACTGCTGTTCACTGCTCAGCCAGACCCTTCAGCTCTCTGCTGAGGGTGGATGTGCAGCCTGAGCAGGTGCAATAATACCTGGGAGCGCCCAAAGCATGCAGTGTGCAGCACTGGGCCTCTGGTGCTGCGTGGGTACAGTGTTTGTCCCACAGAAATCACTGCTACAGACAATGACACCAAAGTAGTCATGGCACAGGTTGGGCTGTGCAACAGGAGGGAGAAAGGTTAGGCTTTGCACCTCTGAAGACAGACTTCATGCAATTCAAAGACCTTTAGCAGCAGCAGAAATGATTCACATTCCACAGCTAGCTCGATTAAAAATGCCACACAAGGTCAATCCCTGTTTCCAGAAGGCCAAGAGGTGAGCACAGTGATTAGGCAATAATCGCAGGAGATTTCTAGAATAACATAATCAAACAGACAGATATTGAGGCAGCCAGACACAAGCCTAGAACCAATGTCCAGTTAAAAGACACACATTGGACAGGAGGAGACACGTAAAGGATAAGTACTGGGCAATTGGGGAACATGCTGCAGACTTTACAATCCCAGCTAAGCCTCAGAAGAGACTGAATCAGAGAGGCCCATATTTAATGCTAGAAATTATATAACAACAACCTGGTTTTACTTCAGTTACTGAGGCATGGACTATATGGCTGATCAAGAATGTTAAAGGTCATTTTCCCAAGCTATGTAATGGATTGAGCACAGAGGTCCAAGAAGCAGTGCAGAAGAATTCAAGTGACTGACTCACAAACAGGAATTTCAATATCTTCTCCAGTCTACCCAAAAAGCAGCAGAAAGACAGACCTGACAGAGTGCATGAGAAAAATGTAATTAAACGCATACTATTTTTCTCATAAAAATACCTTTTTATTAACTATCAGAACCAAAACTCTTTCTAAAACAATGTCAATTCTTTTATGTCTCAGAACTGAAATAATTACTGGATAAAAACATTAAAATGTCTCAGCCAAACTTTTTCATACTTATTAAATAAATACAAAGACAACACTTTCTATTTAAGAGATACATGCCCTGTTGTTGCCAGGTGACAGTAGAATTTTGAGAACAAATATGTATGCCTTGTCTTTTGCTTTTTCCTAAGTGCCTGGTCCTGATCTCTCCTAGAGAGAGAGCTTTGACCTGAGTAGACATTGACTCAAACAAGTGAGTTGGAATATGTTTCCAGAAGTTTCCAGCCACAGAGTTGACTAAACAAGTCCCAAAAGCTTCTAAGGATGAAGAAATACACCTTTCTAGTGCTGTACACCCTCCTCACAAGGAAGCTTCTCCTAATGTCAAGCTTGAACTTCCCAGGTTGGCCCTTGTTTTCTTTACCAGCTGTAACAAGCAAGAGGAACTTGCATTGATCATATCCCTAATTCTCTCCATCCTTAGCCCGAGCCAGGCTGCTGTTGTGTTGGAGCAGCATAACGAGTATAGTCTACATGTTGCCTATATAAAAGTATGGTACATTCACGTTCTGCGAACTCTCAGCCTGCAGGAAATACATCACTTGGGTCTGGCAGTGGGCTGGCAGCCCCAGACAGCTCCAGGTTCCAATACCTGGCTCACCCAGACAACTTCAGGTTCGTCCAGCTGCCTCTGTACAAGTACAAAATATACACATAAGTGCTTATAAAATATTTCATGAGGAAATCCTGACAGGCAGCCTGCTCTTTGCCTCTCTGCCAGGAGGAGTCACATGTAGCCCAGACCTAGCTTTGGGCGGCTGCATAGTTACAATTCCAAACGGTAGCCCAGGGAAATACAGTCTCCTTACCTTTTCAATAAAACTGCACCTGCTAAGGGTTATGCTCAACAGTAAAATAAATCTTCTATAACTATATAGCTGTACCAGAATGTAAAAACTGTTTCTTTCAAATAACACACTTAGTGTTGAGTTTATGTGCAAGTAAACCAAAAATGGAGTTACTCACAGGCTTACAGTCCAACACTACAAGCACGCAAGCACTTGCTGGACAGCTCCCAAGTGCCTCCTTCATTATCTCCATATCTCGAAATTAGGATTTCCAATTCAGACTACTCAGTTTCTCTGTGCTACTTTATTTCCCACTATTCCAAATAGAACTTCTTCATATTAATTTTTGCAGATGTTTTAATTTATTCTTTATATTATTTTTTGCAGATGTTTTAATTTATTCTTTATATTAATTTTTGCAGATGTTTTAATTTATTCTTTATATTCTATTTTATTAATACCTATTGCATTAGCATCTAGGCAGATGGCCAACTTCAAAACCAAAGTTTTATAGAGGAATTAAAAGAACAGTCAGGCAAATGGGTTCTTCACAGCTGGGAAGCTGTTACAGTATGGTATATTTATAGTATATAAAAGATACCTGTGAACAGAACAGATGGTAACTTAAGAAATTACCTGAATTTGGATTTTGTCCTGAATTTCAGTAGGTCCTTGCAAGTTTGACATTTGCCAGTTTTATTCCTTCAATTTCTTAATTTTGTCTTCTAACATCACACATTTGGGTTTTCTGAAAAGAGATACTTTCATAAACTCTTTAAAAAAATCTTTTAGAAAGGTTAAGGAATGACTCTAAACTGTTAAGGAATCCAGCAGGATAGCAGATTTCTTAGAGTCAAAGTTATGAGCAGCTGCAGTGTCTCCCACAGATGTGATATAACACTTTACAAACACATGGTTTCCTAAATATACAGGTGTGACAAATGTATCAGCTCATCACCTGTGCATTTCATAAACTATTTGAACGTAAATTCTGAATTTAAAACTGTTCAAGTTTTAAAGTTCAAGTCTAGCTGGGAAACTTTGGAAAATGAGATAAGCTTTTAGCGCAGTTTCCTTGTCAACTGTATCCAAGGCACAGCTCACCCTTCCTTTCTGAGGTGACTAGAAGGTTTCCACAGGAACTCAAAGCCTTTTGGGGTGTGCATCATGATATTTAGACATATACAGTAATTACAAATTCTTTACACACAACTGTGTGCTTCACATTTTCAACATGTAAGTTTATTAGATGAATTAAAAGGCCAGATATTTAATGCCCAGATGGGCATTAGACCCTCATCTCCAGTTGATCTAGAAGCAAAGGAATGTTTGTACTTAAACCTGAAAATCTACCTCACAAAAATTAAGCTATGGTCTTGTGACCACTGACTGGAGTACTCTGTGTTGCAAGGCCTCTTCACTTGGCACAGTATCACTTGCAGATTTCTAGATTACCTGTAACAGCATTTTAAGGGTTCCATTGTGAGTATTTCAGGTTGATGTAAACAATTAATTACGTGTGACGTCTAGCAAAGTGTTCTGTATTACAGAACCAAAAAAAAAAGACAAAGTACAAAATCCTAAGCTCAAAATTAACTTGAAACAAAAACAGTAAAATACTTCTATAAAAATTATCTTGGTTACACAGAAAATTTCTAGTCTATCATCTTTGGTTGATTCAGTAGTTAAACTTTATGACTCAGTATCCTAAACGAGCCTATCTTGGGCTTTCACACAAGCATAAACAGAGATCAGCATATCTCAGATTGCATAACATTCGTTTGTTCTGTTTTGTGTATAGTCACAATCCTTTCTACTAATATACTAAAATATTCACTATAAATTTGCTCCAGAGGGACCTATGAGACTTTTTGGTGGAGCTACAGAGTCTGATTAAATATAAGAAAGTATTTTGCATTTATTGTTTGATTCTCAGAGGGCTACGAATCCAGCAGGTTTCCCTTACAGGACAGCTCTGAACTCCTATAAATCAGCACTTGTTTGTTTGGATAAATGACAGATCTGTTCAATTTGTGGCATACCTCAATCAGCTGACCTGCACAAGAAAGCTACCATGTATATGTAGGTAATTTATACAAAATAAACTTTCACTAGGCCTGCTTTGTGTTTTGGTTTTGGAGGCTTATTTGGTCAGAAAATCAAATCATATATTAGGATTTAAGGAAAAAGTTATTAGTCTTGTTGACACCTAACTACTTGAATGTACTTTTCCATGTTTTTCTTGTACTGGGGAGCCAGGGCTGGGTCATATGTCAATACAGCAAGTTCTCCTTGAGACATCTATCTCTTCTCAAAAGCTTTACAAGAAGCCTGTGTATCCTTGTGTTCATAGTCTCTCCAAGTAACATATTTTTCTTCCAGTTAAATATGTAATCTACTAGAATTGACTGTACTGCACTGAAAATATATTAAGGCAGATGCAAAAATTTTTATTCCCAGAAAGTTTTCTTGAAGTTCATATGTATTAGACAACCTAGGTATGAGCACTGAGGGAAGTGCAGCCCATAATGCTTACAGATCATTCTAGAAATACCTTGTTTGCTCTTTCAAACTATTTCAACACTGTCACTAAGGCAGCTACTATGAGTTATCAGTCAAATTTGGTTTAAGTATACAACAGTTGAAATGCAGAGTTTAATTATGAAACATCTCATATATGCGAGTATGGCAAGAATGTAAAGCAACCAGAAAGATGTAATACATTTTTAAGTTTAACATTATTTAAATTCTAAATTAATTTCAGATTTTTCCTTTATCTCATAAAGATTAGCCTTTTAAATCCTGATGCTTTCAGAATCAATCAATTCCAATTTAGAAAACAGGAAATTACTATCTGGAAAAAGCTTTGAAACCATCTCTACCCTTCTCCTTTCCCCTGGCTCACTTATTGAGGCTGGTTTCAGTTTTGTTTGCATTTTTTAAGCATCTATGAAAAAAATTTCTTCTTAGCTCTAATGAAGAAAAAAAAAAAAGAACAACCCAAGAAACAAAATAACCACACTGAGGGGAAAAAAAACAAACAATCAAAGAAACCCAAAACAAAACATAAACTCCAAAACAAAAGTAACTAAAAACAAACTCTACACCTCATATTTCCACTGAAATCACTTTGGGCCACATTCAACAAAGGACTGAAGGACTTGAAAGGCAATTGCTTCAGGGTTTTTCTTTTCAGTGCCTGACAGTGAAGTGGAGGCAGCAGGTCACAGGATGGGCTGTGCAATCCTGTGCAGAGCAGCAGCAGGGCAGGTGTCTCTCACAGGGTTTGCAGCCAAGACTGCTGGGTGGGAGCTAACAGAAACCTACCACTAATCTTTGGGAAACAAAGGCATGAGCACTTTCAACCCTTCAGCTCATCTGCCCGGGACCAGAACAGAAGCAAACAGTTTCTCTTCCAGATTTTGGACCAGTGTAAGAGCTGAAGACGTGGGTCCAGCTGCCTGTGCTCACCCCAGCTGTCACCCTGTGCTGTGGGTCAGCCAACACAGTGTGCAAAGCCACCTCCTGGGATTTCAGTCATCTCAAGCTCAGATGTAACTTGTAGCTCAAACTTCAACCCCTGCCCAGGACAGGGATGCTCTGGGGTAGCAGACACACCACTGGAGAGCTCAATCAACTCCAGGGATTTCAGAACAGGGGACTTAAATTCAAACACCTTTTCAGTTACTCTCTTATCTCCAAGTTCAGTCCAAGAACTAGCAGCTCAGATCTTTCTTGACACAGGTCCCAAAGTCCAGAGTCTAATTGCCTTTACTCACCTTGACAATATTTTTTACAAGGGGAGTTCACTAATATTTAGACTCTGAACTAGAAGATATTGCTCAAAGTGAGCAATGGTGGCAGAATCTATTCTAGGGGGACAAAAAAAAAAAAAGGAGCAATTGCAAACACTGTGGAAAACTGAACAAGGGCATTTTTTAGCATCAGAAAATTCTGGAGGCTTCCAAATAAACTCATAATTCAGAAGCATTTGAGAGACAGCAATACGTCAATGATAGATTTTTAGTAGGTTATATCCTTGAAAGAAGGTAGATGGTATAGCAGACAAAAATAAAGTTGTTGGTGGCCTAATACATTGCTAGTGGTTTGTCATCTACAACACTGCATTCTTTAAAGATATCTAACACACACATACAAAAAAAAAAAATCTCAAGTGAATTTATTGACCAAAACCAGTTCCACAGAACCAATTAGTATCTTACACAGGCTGCCCTGCAAGGCTTATGAGGCCATCCATCACTTGTCCATTTAACTATTTAGCATTTGTTCCAGCAATTTGTCACACTGTCAGAAGCATAGCATTTCAGAACAGAAGTTTTTGGTTGAAAGAAATCTAGCTCAGATAGTGTAGATGTTTCTTTTCTAATAAGACTTACACAAGATTTATGTTTCTATTATTTTTAACCTTAAGCATCTTGTCTGGAAGGTGAGGTTAATTCTTTGTATTTCAAAGGTTCCACATTTAAATCAATTGTTTCATACGAGAATTTTAAAATATTATGCAAAAAGGAATTGCTTCAAACTTCATCAACAATTCACAGTTCTGACATCACAGAGTACCTTATCTTACAGCTGCAGTGCTTGCATTTTGATCACTTCTGCCATCTAGTCATTTGCTTTTGCATTTATTTCTAGTGACTTTCTTAATTTCACTGCACCAAATGAATCACAAAAAAACCCTACCTTTCCAAAGAATGAAAGGCAAAGTTTCAACATAAACATTAGCATGTCTACTCGCAAGGTGTTTTAGATTTTTCAGGCTCTATACATCTAAAGGGAAAGGAAAAAAAAACCTGCTGCTGAGTTTCAATTACTCACCTCCAGATATTTATAAATATAAATTAAAATCAATGCATAAAAAATAAAATGTGGAAAGTATTTCAAGCTCTGCTATCTCTAACAGAGTATTTGATGTCTATAACGCAGGTACTGGGACCTGTTTCAAAAGTCTGGCACTTGCTTTTAAACACATCCAGAACATTTTACCTGAACAACATGTAAGAATTAGACTAACACAATTCCTACATTAAATGAAAACAGCTACAATGAGAATGTCAGGAAACCTGTTAACACCTTGTCAGAGAACTCTTGCGGTCCCATCGCACACAGTAGTATGTCTACACACCTGCTATCCTGCCACTTCACAGATTCCACCAAAATGAATAGGAGTTAGTCAGTAATAACCTTTAGATTTGCTTATTGTTTCAGAAGCAGGACTCAAGTTTTTAATGGTGAGAGCATGCAGATCAGAGGTCGACTTTCCTGATACCCTGTAGAGTTTCCTGATTTAGATTTCTTATAAAGCGGTTGCAGCAAAGAAACCTGGGAATCAAATGCCATCTCTGCATCTGAATGCTGTTAAGCAGCTCCCATGGCATTTCTCTGTGACTCTCAGTGTGTGTCTGTCAGTAAGCTCACTCCCAGAGATAAAACAGCAAATGTGAACTCCTGCGGGAAAGCGCGTCAAGTAAAAACCTTTCTTGAAGCCTTGAGAATGCTACAGCTCAGTCAATCATTGGGCCTTCGATCAGCCTGCCCATCTCACCTTGTACACAGAAGGCTTTCCAGTGTACCAGTTTTAGGTAGGGATAACTAAACGTTTAATATATGCAGAGCAAAGTGAATATCTACGTGTAAAAAGCTTAGTAAACAGATAATACAGATAGCAACTAGATCATATAGTCACTGTTCTAACACTCCAAAACAATCCCCCCTCTGCTTTGCTGAGTAATCTTAGTGTTACATGTGCTTGACAGTTTTGAAGTACATATTTTATTTTTCTCTAGCCATTTTTGTCTACAATTAATAGCCTCAGTCAATTATCTTGGTATCTGTTAAATATCACTGTTCTATTAATCTGCCTGTAGAGATGTACGTTACTTTGCCTGCACAATAAATATTATTTCCAGTTACATTCAGAATACCAGAGCAATTCTTTCAATATTGTAGAAGCCAAGGGGAGGAAGCAAAGAACCTGCAGGACAGAACATCATTAACAAGAGCTGAGGAGTTGGAGCCAGGCAGGGCCAGTTAGAGGAGGAGAAGGTGCACACACACATGGGGTGCTGAGCCCAGCAAGCAAGAATGTCTGCCTGCGGGCCTTGGATCTGTGTAACAGCTATTTACTTACCTTTGGAAGAGGGTTTGTTTGTTTGCTTTCTTGAATCCAACGTTAAAAAGCATAATTATACAATGAAAATTATTCCAGCTGCAGAGTGACATGGGAGAAAAAAAGCAAGCAAACAAAAACAAACCCTGAAAACAAAACTTTGCTGTGTTAAACACAAGGCTGGGGGAACAACTACCCACAGCCAGCAATCTGTCAGTTCATATAACCTGTCTTTAGGAAGAACTTGAAAACCTTGTGTTGCCTTGGACCTGGAGACAGTGACAAGTCCTTTGCCAGAAACTTGAGGAAATAAAAAAATTAACCAGAAGAAAGGATATTCTAACATTTGTATTATCTATTACCTTATTCCCAGTCCCCCAAATAAGCCACAAAAATCCTCTGAAGCTGCTGATTTGCTTTTCATTCCCTTTTGTAAAGGAAGTTCCAGGTCAGCTCCCAGAAGTTGCAGAAAAGCTTTTTGGGGTTTAATAGCCCAGAGTTAATAGCCGTTCATTTGGCAGGTTTGGTACAGAAGGCAGGTCAGAATTAATTTCTTGCTTAACCAAGGCTGAAATTCACATTTAAAGTGTAAAAAGATAACTATTACTGAAGTCCCATTCAGCAAGAGACATTCACAGTGAGATGATCGCAGCAAGAACTCGTACTGAATATAAAAGGCATCTGGGAAAATGTACAGTCTTAAAAAAAAGATGGAAGTTGAACAAGAAGAATAAGAAATATCCCAAATTCACCATGAAGGGCCAAACCAACCTCTGCCTTACTGTGTGTTGCTGATCTCAGTGAGGCAAGGATTGACCTCTAAACCATGGCTACTGCATCAGCTGGCACTCTGGGCAGCTCAGTGCAGAACTGATTGGAATCACATAATCAGGTCAAAATGGTTTCACAGTGGCCCTAAACACAGTTGCTATCAGAAAGGGGACTCACAGGTATAAAGATCAATTACTATTTAAGCAATATAAATACATTAATACTTCTATAATGATGGGAAGAGGAAAGTAAGTCTGAAGAAGCAGAATTTCAAAAAGGAATGCAGCAGTTCTTTCCATTATAAACCTTCCTCGAGAAAGAATCACAGAATATTCTGGGTTGGAAGGGACCCACAAAGATCATCGAGTCCAACTCTTAAGTAAATGGCCTGTACACGGATCGAACCCACAATGTTGGCATTATTAGCACCGCTCTCCAACCGAGCTAATCTCAGGGTTTGAAAGAAAAGATCATCTGTAAATAATTGCATTCAGTATCAGACTCTCCTGAAAGGAGAATATAGAACTAGAAAAGTTTATGTAAACAGAGCAAAACAAAATGATTGGAAACAATATGTCCAGTGCTACCCTTTCCCTACACATTGTTGATCTCTTACTCTCAGGGCACTGGTTGCATGGTAACTGTGAGATTCATCTTTCTGACCCCACCTACTTCTGAATTTTCTGAGCTTTAGTGTTTGACTTTACAACACAGGACTGGGCAGTTTGCAAAATAATGCTAGAATTCATAATATATTCTATCATTAATGAAATTATCATATGCATATCAAGTAAACACAGTTAGTCTAGATATAGTCAGTTTAAGGAAGCCCCAAACATACATATGTAGAAATCAAGTGTAATTCTGACCTTAAAGATTGCCTTACAATTTGAATTACAATTCCAATGAAATAAGTGGCATTATTCCAAAATCATCATGGCTTATCAGATAAATGGATGGTTTTCCAACACAACATGAGACGAGGAATTTACTGAAGATGGATATTGTTCTCAAAGAAAAACCCAAAGAAAGTACAAAGCCTATAAAACTCTTTTATTTAGAGATATTCTGGCAGCCAAAAGTGGATGAAGATATATGATAGGGCAGTTGTATCTTTTATGATATCAGAAAAATTATTCTTCTCTCTGATGCTCTTCCTAGAAAAGTTAAGATGCAGTCAAATTATAGCAGCCAGCATAATGTGAGCTTAGTTAAAATTTTGAAATTGTGTTGAAATTGTTGAAAGTGCTTAGACTTCAAGAGTTCTTTAACTGAAAATCAAACATGTTATTCAAAGAAAAAGTCTTTTTTTTTTTTTTTAAGGAGATTAATCATCCTGGCTTCTCATTTAAAGTCTGGGGACGTAGCCAATCTTTTCTGTGTTCTCAGAGGGAGATATTTCATATTGAAAAGAAAAAACAAAATTGTTCTCATCTTCTTTATACGTTGTCATGGAAGACAAGCTACCACAAGAAAAAATTTCATGTTTCACATATCTTTGGGTCACTTTTCAGAGATAACACTGATAAAATTTTCAGAAGTTAATACCGAGTCTGATCTCTTGGTGTTTTATCCATGGAAAATGCTAAAGTGTCCTTGCAGTGCCTGGGGGGGCGGGGAAGAAGAAATTGAAAAGAAACTGTATAACAAACGAGAAAAAGAGTAAAACTATTTTATTACTCCTGCATTGTCTGATTTCCTTTGCAACATAACAACAACTCTAATTAAACACACTGCAAGTTTGGAAGCCTAGTAAACCCACGAACTTGCCAGTACAGTGGCATATTAAAGCTCTAATGTTCCATGACTCCAGATTTAATAATTTCCTTTAATAGTTTATGTAGCTAGAACCATTTTTGACAATATGACTGATTTATTATTAGCTTCAGAACCTCCCTTCAGGCCTTACTCAAAGATCAAGATTGGCTGAAACTGGTAACAGGTTTTCTCTGTGGATTCATGAAACAAAACATTTTACAGGTCTCGTCTTTACGTTTCATTGGTACTGAATCTTCTTACATAAACCATTAAAATTCATAAGGGAATTTACCCAGTTAAGGGTTACTGGATTCTGGAAAAAATATATAAATTCCAAAACAGCAATAAAAAAGTCTCATTAGATATATAGAAATCTGGGAATTGAGTATGTACTCATTGCAAGTGCTGTCAAACACACTTCATTTGTCTGCACACACAATGTAGGAATATGTTCAGGTTTTGCAAGTGAATATATGTACATTATAAACTATATGCATTGTTTATTATGTATTTCTTAAACCTGTGGAGAGATTATTCTCGCTGTACGTTTTTACATTGCCTGGTTCAAAGGAGTGCTGATTAATGAGTCAGATTACACTATGCACAAGTATTTGTATTGTTTCTGTTTCCTTGTCTGCAGAAGGAACTCTGATAGTAATGATTCACTCAGAAGCTGAGATCCTTCTTGTAAAGTTATGAACAGTTCGATGTCTGGGATGAAGAGAAGTGGAAAAATTCTCTTCAGGAAACCTAAATAGTATGTGTGTTGCCAACAACCTACAATATTCTTCTACCATGGCAAGACCTTCTGTCTTAAACTTAGTTTTCAATAATTACATTCACATCAACTGCACACATATGCTGTAATGTATGCCACCAAATCATTCTATTTAGCAGCCTCTGAACTCTGGCTCTAGGAAAAATTTTGCAGGCTCCTTGACAGGAAAGAGAGATAATCCAATAGCTTCATCTCTTTGAACTATGTACCTAGGGATTTGGGGAAAAGCCCATACTAGAACTGAAAAATAAAGGACTAAGACTGCAAGTTAAAAATACATTTACTGATAGTGCTGCTCTCCAGCTAATGCCTTTTCCCAAAAATCCTATAAATTAACAATACCTTTGTGGAAGTATTTCTCAGAGAAGATTCTCAAAATACTGAGTCTTTGGTCTTATGTCACAAGTCTGCTAATTCTTTTTGATCTTGTAGTTGTTTCTTGAAACCAGAGCTTGCAACAAGGAATAGGTAGCTGTGAGCAGGGACAACAAATTGAGCACCAGCTCCATGTGCACTTACAGCCCATTCACACAGAGCAGCAAAGGAAAGACTCCTTTGCTCCATGAGCAGCTCCATGAGCCACCACAGCCTGTCACTACTGCCAGTCCCCAATGACACATTAGGCTACAGCATTAGCCTACTTTGCACACTGGAACTTGGAAGAGTTATGTCACAGGCCACTCGTAGTGACCATCCTATCAAATACTCCTGTCACTCTTCCTGCACTGAGCTGGTCTATCAGCTGTGCTTTGTTTGGAGAGCCCATGAGCTGAGGAGGGAGCATGGTGACCAGACTGCTCTCCTCTGACTTCTGGTAGATGAGAGAGAGGAGCAACAGAATGGGATTTCCTTTTGGTCTATTCCTGGGGCATTTCCACTTCCTGAAAGAAAAGACTTCTCAGCCTGTCCACAATTTGATATAAGGTCCATAATAAAAGGACTCAGTAAGGATTTTTTTTCCTAAGATTCTTCTCCACAACTGAAATCTCCTTGCCTTAAGGAAAAGGTCATAGGCTTTAAACAAGCAAGATAGTAAAATTATGAAGCTAGATGTCTACACAAATACATTTTTCTACTCAAGCACACTTTTGCTTTCTGCACCTGTTTTTAATAATTTTAGCAAATATTCTATTGTATTTTAACTAGCAATGTAGAAATGCAGCAACAGTTGCTGAATTTCCTGTTCACTTCGGTATCTAGGGGCACATCCAGATATGAAATTGGACAGGGGGCACAAGATCAACCTCAGATGACCAAGGCAGCCATAATCTCTCTTACTCTTATAAAACATACCTGGCTTTGCAAAGATTTTCCTCTACCTATAATATATCAAATAAATCCCTAAAGGAAGCAATGCTACCAGCATCCTTTGGAGGCTTGCAGTTAGTTTTCTCCCCACTCCTAACAAGCACAAAACCATCCCTATCAAGAAACTTCTCAGGTCTATCCCCATTAGTGCAGGGAGCTGCTGTGCAAGTGAACCAGTAGCTATTTCATTTCTACAGAAAAGAGATGAAGTACCATAACAATATTACTTTGTTTCCAAAAGCTTTTTGCTGAAGCACCTTTTATCATGCAATATTTAAAACATAATCTAATCCTTATGAAATGTCAATAAGGCTGCTGGGAGGCCTAAACTCTTTTACCAGATAAACTGATTCTATTATCTTTTTCTCCTCCCCCTTCAGTTTTTTCTTTTTTATTTTCTCTTTGCTTTTTTCTACTTCCCATTCACTTCATTCTTTGCTAAAATGTATGTTTCCTCACCAAATCCACAGATGAAATTCAAAGATAGTTGGTTTCAGTTCTTTCCATTAACAAGGTTTAACTATGTGTGCAAAATATTTTTACAAATATTTACATGAACTAAACCTTCCCTTTCTGTGTGTATTTATGTGAGCATGTATGGACCACTCAAAACGCAGTTAGTAATTTGCCAAATACTTTTTGGCTTCTGCACTATCATAGGTACATTTCAAACACTCAAAGAAACCTGAGCAGAATATATGAGATCATAAAATACGAAAAACCAACTATAAACTGAGGCAGCAACGTTGTAAAGGAAGAAAGGGAGTACACTCCCTTTAAGAAGCACAAATATTAATTTTAATATCATTTGTAGTAGTTCCTCTGAGGCAAGAGGAACTTTGACATTACTAAAATGGAAGTTTTTATATTATAAAGACCTCCAAAAGCTGTTGTCTAATAGCACTTGCTAGACACTTCAATACTTTCTCTTTCAAGTTTCCAAGGCATGTAACCAGCAATATGACACTGTGTATCTCAATCTCATCCCTCTCCCAACAACTTGGCAGGCTGCACATCATTTGAGGTAATGTTTTTCCAAGAAGCCTATGCCAGCTGACATAGCTTCCTCCTCCTCCTCCTAAAAGCAATGCTCCAGTCAAAGAAAGACAACCAAATAAATTGTCCCCTTAAACAGAGTGTCTGTTCCCCCTTTGGCCATGTAAAGGATGCAATCCATCTCTGTCTGCCAGAAATATAAAAAGCAAATCTGCTTTCCTGTGTGGACCCCAGAGTTCTGGAACAAGCTGACTGATAAAATGCACGTGATTTGCTGCCAGCTTCTTCAAGATCCCAAAAGTCTAAACATGCTTGGCACTACTCTGTTTTCCCAAGATTTGTTTAAGTACAGAGGGGAAAAAATACTCCTTTAAACAAACAAATAAATAAAAAATACTAGTGACTCCCCATGCTGCTTAAAAACACTTTACCTAACATCATCTAATCCAAGCTTCCTTAATGCACCTCCTCCTTGCCAACATCCTTCTCTTTCTATTAATTTCCTCTGACTGTGTTTAAGACTCTATGCCAAGCACACATACCAATTCATGCGTGAAAGTTTTCAAACAGCTTTCCATTGATTTTTAGCCTTTCCTTCTTATTACAGAAGTCATCACACACAGCCAGGAGTCAAAAAAATAGAAGATTCATTTTGAGAACTACACGAGTAAGACATTAAGTTTTCTATTAAGCAGCAGTTTAGCATCTTAGAGCAAGCAGGTGTTCTGCACCATGTAATTCTAACTTGTCCCTACCTATACTATCAAAGGAAAGCTCACAGCCAGCAGGAAGATCCAGACATAAGCACAAACAAAAAATTATTCTGTGGCTGTGGGCAAAAAGAAAGTTACTGTCTTCAATGATTAGTTCTCCTAGGAAGCAGGTCTCCAAAGAAAACGAAATCTGAAAATAAAAGCCTGATGTTCACTTAGTTGTCTGATTCCTGTGCTGACTTTATTTGTCCCTCTTTTCCTCACGGAATTCTATAGTAGTTTTAAAGGTCAGTTTATTGGATAATGAGAATTATTTGCTCATCACCATCTCATCAGGTTTCATTTCCCTTTCACAGCCACCCTTCCCATATTACTTTTCTAGATGGCCTTCAACCAACAAGTTAAAGCTCAGTGCTAAAATACCTGGGTCATCTGAGCTTACTCCTCAGCTGGAGCAAATACCTGACTAACAAAATGAATGTCCAGTCAGGAAACACTGATTCCTGAAATACATTTCTTTCAATGAACTTCTAAGTCCTCATGGAAAATTTGCTTCGTTTTCCAAAGGGTCTGTGACCTGCTCCTACCTTGTAGAGGCAAGCATCACTCACACCCCTCCTCCATGGCTACTGCTGTCCTTGCTCCATCCTTACTAACTGGGCACTCAGACATCAGCATCCAAGTCTCAGCTTGCTTAAAATTTGCAAGGGAAAAACATAAATATTTTCAAAAATAATAGTATTAACTCTTCATATCAAAACTGCTATTTTTCTCTTCCCTCAACAGAGTGGGTTTTTTTCTCAGCCAAAATCTTCAACTTTTTAACAGGTTTAAGGCTCAGATCAACCTGATTGGTACCTTAAGGCCATGATTTTCACAATGTAGTCCACCAGACACTCAAGATCTGGGGATATCTGTAAGGATAACTTGAAAAGAAAACATTAAAAATTCAAGCTGATTGTCAGTGGGGCTTTAACTCACTATACAGAGATCTGTATCTTCAGTGGAAAAGGTTGAGAGGTTCACAGATCAAAAAAAAGGTTGAAAACTACAAGCCTATAGAGTAAAATACAAGAAGGTTGAAGTGACTTGATAATTTTAGAGCAAGATCTAAATATGTCACTCTAGCTGCAAATGCAATGACCTTCTCATTCCTTTTTCCTTATTGAGCTATACAAACAGCTGCCCTACAGCAAAGGGATGGCTGCAGTCCATATACACCACTAACAATGCCTGTAATGCCTTGGGCTGGGGAGCACTGCCATGGGAATGCCTTTGTCCTGCCAGGATTGCCCAATCCACCAGCGTGCCTTTGATTTCGCACTGTCTTGCAGCTTTTGTCTAGAAAGCAAAACAATATGAGAGAAACTGAAATCACTGTTTTCTCTTTTTCAGGATGAACGCTTGATGCCACAAGCACAGTCCCTGCAGACTGTTCTCTCTAACTGTTACTCTCATTAGTTCATCAGGAAGGGAAGCTCCCATCACTCATTCATGACCCCCCAAGCCCCACGTCCCTGATAAACCTCTGGCTCTGGCTGCTCTAGGAACACACTTACAGCCCAGGTGTGCACTATTTCTCTACAGGTAACTAGATCCTAAGTGCATATTTCTGTGTATTAAACTATACACAGGTGTAAGGGAAGAGTAAATTGGGGAAAAGAATTCTATTGCACCATTAAACCACCTTCCCCTCATTAAGGCACCCTGTGTGTTTGTCTCCTTCCTCTGATGGCAGGGATGATGAATCATGAAGAGCCATAAGGGCTCAAAAGCCCAGTCCCAGGCTGGCATCTTGATTTAAGTGACAGGATCCTGGCGTCTGACCCCCTGATTCACACATAAATGGTACCAAGAATCAAGCAGCATTTGGGGACCAGTATGTAGCTTATAGGGGCAGCAATGCCAGGTATGGACTTTAATAAACCCATAAGAGATAGGAAAAGAAACTCTTCCCCATCAATAGAAAATTGAATATTTTAGAATAAAGAAAACACAAGAAGTCTACAAAGATTCAGAATCTAAAAATTACACACATAGTTAAAATAATATCACAGAAGTTGGTAGAAAGTAATTCACATGTATCCTCCTCATAACATTATTGTTCTCTATAATCGAAACAAGGTTTTCTGATGATGCAGGGCCGTGTAGCATGGAGTCTGTGGAGAAAACATTCTGCTGGAATGATGTTTTGTGTCACTATATTCAGTAATAGAACCTTAAATTTCAATATTGAAGTGAGTTTTGAGAATATAAGGAAGTGAGCCTGCAGCAAGAACTGTAAGGCATTTCTCTAACCTGAAGCTATAACAGAGATTTAAAAGATATTCTCCTTCCCCCCTGCACACACTTACCTGGAAATAGTGAAGTATTTTGGGTTTTATTACATTTTTAAGGCTGTTTTTAGTGCTAATTCTCTCTATATATATACATATATATATCTATATAAAGTCTAATTTCTAAAGCATTTTACAACCACTTCCCCTTGCTCTTTCTTTTAATACTCCAAGAAAACTGTAACAACAGCCACTAGAGAATTGTGCTATATAGGCTTGAGCCACACAGTGATTTGGCACTGCCACCTTCCTGGGTCATCACCTCTTTTTTAGTGACTGGCATATCTGATCCAACACAGCTCTGTCCATCTCCTTGATAGCCTCTATCCTCCCTCAGCGCTCCCAAAGGCAAACCCCAGGACTCTGCGCTTTGTCCGACACTCGCGTTTCTCAGGAGCGGCCAAGCATTTTCATGAGGAGAGGACAAAGAGGTGAGAGAATATGTCAGTCATCACTAGAAATATTGCAGTCCCAGCTGCAGTGGTGATGAGGAAAAGCATCATTTATGTGACTTCTGCATAAATACTTTTATTTTCATCTTGCAATTTTGTGGGGGGAATAAAAGAAATGCAGAAGGGTTTGGACATCTCTAACCATTATATTCACACAAAGTTTACTCACTGCTCCAGGGTTTCAGCTTTCCAGTATTTAACAGATTGAAAAAACCCAAACATTATTTCTCAAAAACAATGTAACACACACAAGCATATGCAATGTATTATCAACTTGCTTAGAAATATACTTAATATATAGAAATATGCTTAATATATTAGCATCTCATCTTTACATTTTTTAGTTTTCAAGGAAAACTGCAGGAAATTCTCTTGACATAAAAATCTTTTTTTCTTCTGAACCCAAGGTATATATTATCCACTGTATTCCCTGCAAGTCAAATCAGACTACAGAGCATTCCCATGACCACAAAAAGCAATGGCAGAGCTTTTCTGAGGGGAATATTTCAGTCAAAAAGAGAGCAAAAAAGAGATGCAGAAAAGAGATCTCTTCCCACATCCTGTCCTTTTGCATACCAGTAGACACAAGAGACAAAAAGTGCTCTGAGCAACTGGATACTGCCAACAAAATGACATCTACAAAATTCCTCTACCTCTTCTGTATGCAGCTGCTCTGCCAAAAGGACATTCTGTAAAGCAATGATGGACAAGAAAGAATTTGCCACTTGAAAGCCCCATTAGACCTTTCAAATTTTAGTGTTATCAATCAGAAATTACTATAAACATCTCTCTGTGCACACAAGAAAGTTTAATTCTTTCGTGGTAGAGCAATCAGCTCTATGAACACCAACCTGCAATGACAATGCCACTTGTTCTGCCTCACCATCATATTCGTGGTCTGCTAGAAGCTTGCTCTGTTTTATGGAACGGCTCCACCCTGAGCTAACTCTGCCTGTACTATGAAATACCTTTATTTTTTAATCAACATTATCAAATTAAGAAGCAACAACTCAGGGAAGAGAAGGAAATACATTGTTACATTCAAGGCATATGTTTCCCCATGTTGTTGCTTGTCTGTGTTATTTTGAGCATTACCTATTTAAAGAAGTTGTATGATACATAGAAGACAGCAGGTAGAGTGATTGACTGAAAGAGTCAGATGTTAAATTGCCACATAGCTGTGGAAAGCATGAGAATACTTCTCTGCCTCAACTCATTCCATGGAAAAAATCCTCTCAGATCTTGCATCCTTATAATTTTTGCACTTAAAGGTTTCAAAGTGAAAAGAACGTATAAAGGGTAGTGTTTAAAAATAAAAATACACATTTTCACAGCTTCAGATTCTTTTTATTTTTCTTTAGAAGACTATAATATTGAAGGAGAAAACGTCTGCTTGCTCTCAGTGAGGTTTACTAAATCAGTCATGAAGGCAGCTGATCTAAAATGCATCAGCTGTCACCTGCTCAGTCTCAGTTTGACAGTCCAATACCTCCTCATCTTCTGAGAATGGCAGTGCTGAGACCTGAGTAAACCATGTCTGTATGCAAACTGTCACTGATTTTTTGGCATATCATTAGGCCTGATCTCCATGGCTGCAGTGACAACAGGGAACATTACAGCCAATTGTTGTCAGAGTTAAAATTAATGTACGGGTCTTCAGCAGCGGACAAGGTAAGCACCACAAGTGGTGGCCAGTTGATGAGCTACATAATTATAGCAGGATAACCTCAACCCTTCAGAGAATGTAAACATATGTCATAAATTCATGGCACGTTTCCACACACCTATATTTTTCCCCCCAGCATTTATCTGAACCAAGTATGACACATAAATGTCAGCATATCCTAGTTATCAGCTTCAGGTAGTAAAATGAAACATTATTCAGGGCCATCAAAGGACAACCTAAGGCACAAATCTAAGGCACATTCCCAAGCAGTGACAATCAGGGTCACACTCACAGCAGTTAAAAAAGTTGCACCTGATCATTTCAGCAGCTCAGCACACAAACCAACACAGCAGCTCATCTCACTTTAGAATGCTGTTTTCTGCCCCATTGCATCTGTGCCAGGAGCCAGTGTGACTGCAGCACAATGCTGCCAGCAGGGAAGGGGCTCCACCAGGGCCAAGGGCAGCCAGTAATGTGACCCTAGCTCCCCAGGCCTAACTCAGTGTGCATCTTCAGAGCTGTTAAACTCCTAAGAAAACATGTTTCAAATAAACATAAAAGGGGTAAAAAAAGATCAGACCCCTTCTGTGCACTCCAGCATAGGTTGCCTGGTTTGCAGTACCCAACCAATCTCACATACACCCTGTGTTGACTTCATTCAGGTTGAGATCTCTTGACATGTTTTAAATTGCCAAATCTAAAAGTGCTAAAGGACCTGATTCTCCATTACTAGCAAAATGCCCATAACCTTCTACTAACCTATCAGTGGTTGGACTTGGTGATGTTACCTCTGCCAACTTTAATGATTCTATAACACTAATTCTAGATGTCAGATATAGATAATTTGACTGAACATGTTCTTTTCAGAGGTTTTTTTTAGTTAAGGCAATCATGGAAAGCAACATGACATCAAAACCTGATCTTTTCCAGCCATTCATGGAATTCGGACTGGAGGTCTGGAAGCAGTTTGATCTCTTACCTTGATAAGTATTGCTGGTGCTTCTCTGACTCTCTATACTGAGGTTTTTGTGAGGTGGTGCACCTCATGAGGTTGCAAATATCCTAGGCAGCAAATAGTTTCAAATAAAACACTGCATAATTTCAAAAACCTTTCATCATCTTTATATGAGGGAAAGCTACATTTATGTAACAGTTTTCCTTTACACCACATCACTTGGGACATGTCTGGTAAAAGCAAAATTTTGCTGTGAAAATTCTGCAGTTTTTCCAGTCTACACAGAGGGATTTGAAGTAGCCATACCAGAGTCCACTACAAGCCTCAAGTTAAGCAGGTTTTGCTTACCTTATGTTTCCTTTCCACAGCGGAAACATTTTGCTCAAAAGTGACATATTAAAAGTCATATTTAGCCTTTGTATTCCTACAGCCTTTTGAAATTTTGAGCATCATTCAAAGTGACTAGTTGTGTGAGTTAATAAAAGTCACAGGTAACAAAAACTTGTTATGTCACCCATGAAGAAGAGAATTGTAATAAAGGTCAGATTTTATGATATTATTTCTCTTACATAAGCAGTTTCAAGGTACTTACATCCCTCTCTGTGCAAGATCCATGTTACTGAGTCCTAACAAAACTATAAAAAGTGTTCTATTCTTCACAGAGCTCCCTGCAGAAAACATTGTAGATAATCTGAGAAAAGTTCTCATTAATATTTTTTCATATTTTATGTCCACTAGTCATGTGACTTGTACATAAACAGTCCTTTAAGTTTCCTTAAAAGTCAGATCTCAACTGATGAATCAAGCAATGATTTAGCTAAAAACCTTACACATTTCTTAACAGTGATTCATGTATGGCTCCTATTGGCTTGGCTTAATCAGGTCTATGAAAATATAATTTCAAAAAATACACCGTCAGAATTAAATATAGGTGTATTTAAAACCCCAAGCTTTTCTGCAAGAA
The DNA here is from genome assembly GCA_013397135.1 of Pachyramphus minor. Taxonomy (NCBI): domain Eukaryota; kingdom Metazoa; phylum Chordata; class Aves; order Passeriformes; family Tyrannidae; genus Pachyramphus; species Pachyramphus minor. The sequence goes on along the minus strand of VYXB01001331.1, from coordinate 1,148,018 downwards.
ATGAATATATGTTTTAGAGTAGTTCATGATCTGAAGTTGGAGCATGGACAAAGTGCACATGGTCTTGAATTCACCTTAACATTTGAATGCCATGGTGGTATGCTACCCCATTTGTTAAACAACACTATTACCTCATGGATAAACAACTAAAGCAGCCTGTAGCTCCCCCTATGCAAGCTTTCTCAATTTTGTCTTTGTATTGTGAATTGCAATAGGAAATACATTTCTTCTAAGCTTAGAAACTCTGTAGTGGCTAGAACTTGATCAAAAACAACTCCTACTCATTGCGATGTCCCCATATAATTCATCCACTTCATACAGCCATTTGTGAATTATGAGGTCATTTCTAACTGAAAAAATATTTCATCTCATTTCATCGTTGTACTGTCATATTTCTCTGCACTAGCCTTCTTCACTGGTCAATCAATAGGAAAAGCAGACACAAAGTCCAGCAGTTCAGCAGATATTTGAGCTTTTCTAAATCTCCAATTCCCTTACGAGTTCAGTCATTTTGCTGTTGAAGACACCAGAAAGCAGAGTGTACCAACCCCATACTCCCAGCAGGGAGCATGCTGAGTCCCCACAGAGGCTGCTGCTCATTTGGAAAAAAGCTCCCCCATCCCCTCCACCCCCCACTACACTGTTCATTTTTACTGAATTTCCAGCCACATTTCCCCAGGCATGATACTTTCTCATTGACACACCACCACACAAGAGGCAGTGGAAGTTGGGCAGCAAACAAACAAAAAAAAATAAAATAGACTCAAGACAGTGGAAAATACTTTTTAAAAGAAAAGGAATATTGACACGCATGTGTCTCAAAAGAGTTAAGATAAGCAGGTTAGTCCTTTAACTTTGCTTTGATTTGCAATTATGATGGTTGGGAAAATGCAAGCCGGTTAAAAGCACATATAGGGTGTGTGTATTTTGAAAATGTTGTTATCCCATTCCTAAGGGAAATAACTGCCAAGGTGATTGCTCTCTGAGCGCTACAATATCCATTTCTGGTTGAGTTACTGCCCTTTGGCTGTTAGCTGTTTGCAGCTTACACATCCCTACACTGATACCTTCTCTCTTTTTCCCCTCAAACAGGAAACATGTTTTTTTCATATTATGGTAAGACAATTGATAGAGCCTACAAAGTATTAAACCTACATAAAATAATGAGCACAAAAAGAGCCAAATGTGCAAGATTTCACAACTTACAATGTCTTTTCTCTGTTAAAGCATCCTTCTCAGCACTGAGGAGTGGGAAAGGAGAAAATGTCCGACAAACTACAATAAAGCTTATTTTTACACTAGCGTGAGGAGACCCAAATATGTTTTACATTAATGCCACAAGCAGTTATTAAAAGATTAATAATTTCTTAACAGCTGGCTTACTAAAAAGCAAACCAGTGGTCTGATTAACAGATTGCTTACAGAATCAGTAGTTCTAAATGATTTTAACATTTTTTACTGACCCTGATGAGAACTGCCATTTACCACACAATACTCTTGTCTGGTTGTAATATACGTATAGCTGTTAATAATTTATAATCCTTTTAACAAGCAGTATATTTAATAATGTAGAGTTTTTACAGAATTCAAATGCCTCTCAGACACCACAAACATTTTCTTAGTTTTCTCCACATTTTATCTGCCCCTCTGATTCCTACTACTGTTTACATTCTAGGTCCCTCTGTGTTTTTTCAGATGTCCTCCAAATAAGCAAAGACTTTTCTGACATGAAAATGCTACCATTTCCCTATCTCCTTCTTAGAGATAATTGAAAACAACAGACCTAGAACACAAATTTGCCTTCTGCTTTCTGTCATGGGTACAAGAATCACAAATGTTCTCTCTAGAGAGGTTACCCTACCAATTTTACTGTTACAAAAAAATGAGATATTCACAGCAGTTGATACTTATCAGGCTTAAGGTACAGACCCTTTTCATCATAGTGCTGTTTTGGATAACAAAAAAAAATAGTTTTTGTTGTTGTGAATACTTACCAGAGCAGAGGAGTCTAGGTGACTGAGGGAAGACCGTTCCAAGCATGTCACAACCACAACTTCATTTTCGGACACAAACAGCTTTGGAAATTATCACATGATCTACAAAATGAAAAGATAATCACACAGTAATGAAATGAAGTTAAATGTAATAGCTCACAGGTATGTAACAAGGAATTTTTCTTACACCTCGTCTGATTAGAGAAGTACCACTTGCAGCAGTTGTACAATAGTGATGGATATAAGATCTCCATGGAGTTCAGGCATACAGAAATCCAAAAAGTGTTCAGCTGAATTTCTGACATATGAATGTTTCTACTGCAAAGCCTGCATAATGTTTTCATGCAGCAAGATCTTCAGTAGAAGGAATCTCATACTACACAATATAGGTGTACACATAGAGTTATCAACATTTGGCATTTATAGAGCAGTGGATGTTCTTTATTATGCCCAGCACCTCCTGAAGCCAGGATGTCACATGTCCCAGTTCTTCACACCAGCTCTTTCTGAAGGGCTGAGTGGTGGAGCTGCTCTGGGAAAACACTGGCTTACGCACCACCCAGGCCCTCAGAGACCAACTGCAGCTCCGCTTGTCAGAAGTGGGACCATTGTCTTTCCTTTTTTTTTGGTAATTCAAACCAGATTTATCAAGCTACAGCATTCTATTGATGCTATTTACTCCTCCTTCTTCATATCAATTCTTTATTTTATTCTGGTATGTTTTTCCTGGGATTCATTAGTAGCCAGCAATTCACTAAACACTGCACATTTTGCAGACAATTCAGTGAATTTATTCTACTTCAGTACAAAGAGCCTACTCAGAGTTTTAGGAATAATCAGTAAATAAATTGTAGCATGTGCATTCGTGTTTGGAAGACAGCTTTAAGTTCTGTAGGAGTGTTTAATACTGGAAAATATTTTAGAGAGAAATAGGCCTTAAGAGAAAAAAAAAAAAGAAATAAGCTACACAATAGCAACGTAACATTCTTCAGTAGCCTGATGGGTTTTATTTAAAGCAATGCTCCTTTCATTGAGAACTCTACAGGGACATTTTTGACCCCATTTTAGATATCACTGCATGCCCTCAGCTGAATACAAATGTTTATATTGTTATTAGTGCCAATAACAAAATTTCACCATAGAACTGTTAAGAAATGGATCTATGTCATTATAATTATGTGCTGTCATATTCTGTTTTGGTGTTGATTTTTCATAAGAGAAGCAGCAGGGAGTCTATCTGCAGCTTATTCTTTACAGATTTTCTCAATGGATCTAGATTTCAGCCTTCACAAAAGAATTGTTTTGAATACCAATTGCCTTGCTTTTCAAATAATTCCTGAACAATTGCATATGCCATTTCCAGACGTATCCAATTGTAAAAGTTTGATATTAATTAGATTTTGAAACCAGCCTAATAAATAATTAATAATTACTAACAAATAAAAATACTCTCAAAGAACTTTGTGATGGAAAAAATTAGAAGACATTCTCCAAACAGGCAAGCATATGATACCTGGAGCCACAGTTCCGGTTACTGTGTGGGAGTGAACACGACTCTATCCGAGACCCCACCAGCAATGAGTGAAGAACAACTGCTTTCATGTTCCATATCTATCATTCTGTTTACACATAGCAGGAGCACACAGTGTTTTTTGTACGAGAACACACCACAAGAAAACAGGAAACCCAAAGGGAGCCACTGCCAACCTGTGTGCTCCCAGCCCATGAGGAACAGCGACACAGCACAGCTTTGTTTGAGCAAGATACTGCAATATCAGAAGTCTTTGATGCTACCATTAGTTGAAAACAATTGTAACACCAGGATGAGTTGCATCTCTTTGTCCAGATCCATCTTCTCCCAAATTTCATGTAAGTTTGTTCATCTATCAGTGTTCTTGTTCATCTGTCAGCATCTCAATCATTATTACAGCACTGCAAAACAAAACAAGAGAAAATCTTAATTTCAAGGAAAATTTATGGTAAAATACATTTAAACTATATTAGATGAGTAACCAAATAAATCTGGTGTTTGCTAAAACAAAAATTTTTTACAAAAAATACAGGTTTAAAATGTCACTGCTGAAGTATTGGAGTATGATTACCAATGTAGGAAGGAATAAACACTGCTTAATAAAATAGAATCAGATACATTATCTAGATAAAAAGACTATCATGCAGACAATCCAGTTGTCATTATAATTTAGTTCTCTATAGCATGACCTTCAATACTGTCCAAACTAATTCTACATGCCTACAATGTCTTAAATGCTCTGCAATTTAAAAGCAATAAGCTTAAAATAACCTGTAGTTTAAGAATAGAGGGCTGGGGGTGGGGTGGAACACAATAAACAATATGAGAACTAATATTGAAACAAGCAGGGTCACTCTCTCTTAAAGACAGAAAAACTACAACAAAAAAAAGTGTATTTTTTCTCTGGTTGATGTTTCTGATTTATCTTTTCCTGTTTTGATGCTAAATTAAAATGAACTATTTAATATAATACCAGCATGATGATGAACTGGTGTCAGATATAGAGAAATGCCTGAAACAGGAATCTGTGCCCTCCCAGCACAGAGGCCATCCACCCCACGGCCACAGTTCAGCATCTCCATGTGTTTTAGCCCACTCTCATATGGAGCTTGGTCATTCATGCACCCTGTGTGCACCCTCCCAGTGTCCCAGCAAGAACACAGATAAAGCTACATGAGTGCTGATGTTTCCTGTCATTTCATCTGAGAGAAATGTACTCTCCCAAAAGCAAGCAGCATGGCAGGATCAGGGGCAGATCACAATCACACGGGACAGCAATAGCACCACTGAGACCTTGAGATGGAGGATGGCAGCTGGCATGGACTAACTGTGCTGTTAGACACAGCTCTCAGTCATTACATGAGCTGCCAAGGAACTACATGCAACCAGTAGCACAGTGTAATGAAAATACAGGCCAAGTTGTAGCAGAATTAGTTAATGCATGTTATCAGCCATTACAAATTATAGCGATAGTGGTCACATCTGAGCTTCCTAAGGCACAAAACATATTTAAAGTGGCCTAAGATTTAATGTTTGCTATGAAGAGATCCACCTTTGTAAAGACTAGCTCAGCTGTTTATTTCACCTTGCTTTCTCATCAAAGTGAAGTCAAAGTCTTCTTCTACATAATAAAAAAGTCACTTTTGCAAGTGAGAGCACATGCTTTTTGTCCATAGCATGACTGCAGTCATCTGATGGTTGTGGAAAGACCAGAAGTTATTGCTCCCAGGTCCCATCCCCTCTGAGTGCAGAAAATATAGAGGTTCTATTCAAAGAACAATGCCCATAATTGAGAGGCATTTATCCTTATTTAAATTATGACAAGTATATAGATCATAACATGGGCAAAGAAGCTTTAGAAAACCATGGGCACTGCGTATTCATCTGTATGAGACTTAATCTGCAGCCTCACTTTAGGTTTAATAATTTGTCAGTTATTTGCCATAACTCAATAACGTCTCAAGTAAGGGTCTTTTGAGGCTCTATAGACTAAACAACGACATGAATGCCTTTGCACAGGGACCAAGCCAACATTGCATCATCTTTACAATTGATTAACCTACACAGTTTTCTGTTCTGTTGTAGTGACTCTTAAATCTAACTGCAAATGCTCATGAGCAGGAAATCTCTGAGGGTTAAGGAACAAAGAACAAGATTTCAGCCCACCAGGGTTTTCCTTTTAAGCTCTCTATGCCAAACAGTTTGCCAGTTCCCTATAGCATAAACTGAAAGGAAGAAAAGTTGAGTGGGAGAAGCACATAAGAGCTGGAGAACCACATTATTTTTCTTCTGTACCATTCAGACACTGACCTGTATCAGGCACACAGTGCAAAGGGGAAACACAGAAAAGCTGTGGGCTGTAAGAGCTCCTGCATGGCTTCAGCAGGACTGACACTCACATGGCTCTAAAAAGAAGAGAGTACTTTTAAATATATACAAACTGTAGAAAACACTCTGCTCCTTCATTGTGCGGACATGAGTCAGCCTGAATTTTGTTTCATTTTGAAAATTCATTACTGTTCTTGAGATATTATAGAACTTGCTTTAACTCTGTGTACATCTTTCCTGACTGCAGTGAGGTTGAAGAGACAGGTGTAAGATGCTCCACCTAGAACATTGTCACTCAAAATAGAATTTTAAAAAAATCAATTTTTTTAAGACTGAATTATTTGTACTTACTTATTAGACTGTCAGGGAGCTTTGAAGGGTGATGATCTATGAAATAAAATTTTGAATTCATTATCACATAATACATTAAGATCTTAAAGGTACAATAAAGGACTACTGAATGGATAACTGCACATTCATAATGGGAATTATGATCTATGATATGGACTATTATGCCTATTCTGAAATTTATATAACAGATTGTAATGAAGAACACAACTGCTGCATTCAGCTTCCAAAAGGGAGCAAGACAACACAGTGGACATACATGACATCATCAACCCAGCAGTCCTCCTTTTTCCAGCACCCAAAACAGCCCTTTCAGAGGTCATGAATGTGAGCAGATATGAACAAAAGGCAGCAATGCCCGAGATCATTGCTCCCAAACCTTCCCATGAGTAACTAAATGATGATGCATCATCATATAACATGCTTCACTCTAATATAATCCTCCTTAGAGAAACATCCTGGGAACCATAAGATTCACAAGTTTCCACTAAAGACACGTTCCTCGTGACTTCTGTACTTGAAAGCACCATAGGTAAATTTGATGAGTCTCCATTTCAGGAGGTCACAATGTTTAATAAAGCTTGGCTTGCCTTTCCTTCTGTAGTGGAGTAATAAAGCAATACAATGCTTCAAAAAACATTAAATAATACTTCACCCTCATCAGAGAACCGACACCAGTGTTTAAGATGCATTTAAGCCCCTCTTTATTTCATTTTTAAAGGGGGAAAAATAGACAATATTAGAAAATCTAGACATTTCATATTAATATCATCTGTCATTCGTTGAAATTGCCTTCCTGTATTTGTCTGGTTTTCTTCCTACAATCTCCAGAAAACAGTAGGAAATTCATAAAAAAGATCAAACATACAGCAATACAGGCTTTTTTCCCCAACTATAGAAAAAACAGATAAATAGTGCAGGATAAAAAAGATCTTATTTGTGAAAAATATCCATATTAAACAAGGTTAGTTGATAGGACAAACTCAAACAAGTAAATGGTATAAGACAGTTGCTGCATGTATTTTATGCATATAATATATTCATTAGTTAAAAGGTAAAGACAGCCTGATTTTAAAACCTGAATTATTTTGCATTTCTGTTTATGAAGAAAGGATCAACAGCAGTTTTCTACCATCCTAGAATTAATCACACTGCTATATAAATCCTCTGTATTTTAAGAACTCAAAAAGTGTGATTTCAGAAAAGTTAAATAACGTATGAAATTGAAAAATGTCATTCTTTTACTATTTCTCCTTGTGAAAAAAATTGCAATTACAATTATAATAACCAATTGTAGCCTTCTTTTAAAGCATGATAGAAGTTGTCATTGTTTAGTTAACCAATTCAGATTCAAAAAACGTGACCTACCATATCCTAAGGGAGAGACCTATTGTAGCAGTAAGTAATACATCTCTACACACTTGTAATTCAGAGGCACTGAGGCAAAACCTATCAAAACGTTACTAAAGTCGACAAGGATGTATGGTTCATTAGTCTAGGAACTGATGTGTTATGGACCTCTTTGTGATCAGCCTGATAATTTAAATCAAGTTTCAAGTTTATGTAAACCTACTAAAACTCTATTATTAAATTTCAGTTCATGCCTTCAACAAAGGTACCCATAATTGCAGACATTTATCACAAGGCCATAACTAGCCCCCTATTATGCCAACTTAATCAATAATCAATTTATAAAATATCATTACTTTAACAGAAAATCTCTAGCTGTTTCTCCTGTATTGACTTTGAGGGTCAAACTGCAGCATACCATCGGTAAGCCAGTGATGATGCATTAACACAGAATTAGACTGAAAAGGATTCAATATTTACAAGAGTTTACATGCACAGAAAAGAGTGATCTACAGCTGTAAATCTATCTGGCACCCTTCCCGTGCTGTGGAAATCCTGTCCAAGCATGTCTGATGCTCACAGTGGTGTGCACCGGACTCAAGCTCACTACCTGAGCATGAATTTTCTTCATTCCCCCCAGCTTTACACCCCTGAGAGTGATATTTAAAATATGCAGCCACTCCCCACACATTACCAGTCTACAGCCCATCCTGCTGTTCACACAGGACAAAGACTTCACTGCAATTAGGTTGAAGAGGAGATGAGAGACTGAAGAATTGGACTTGCAATCAATGTCTCCATATCATAAAACAACACGCCCAAAATTTCAAAAAGTTTATTTTTACACTGTGTAATGTCAAACTACCACTAAACAAATAAATAAATCCTCCTGCTATGACACAAGAAAAAGCAAAAATTATCTTCCTACTCAGTAAAAAGATAGTTCAATGCTGCACTTATGACAGCCATAATGTGAAAAGCTCAGGGGCCAACACTGCTTTTCCAGGTGCAAGGTCCATTAGCTGTGGTTCAGATGTTGCTGATATCTGAGAGGTTGTCAGAGTGTCCCAGAAATGCCCTGGGAACAAATTGGATATTGTCTGGAACATCTCATTTTGCTGAGGGATGAAACTTTAGCACCACTTCACAGTACTACTGCACAAATTGCAAAAAGGGTGTTTCCCTGCAGGCCATGAGCAGAGATCACTGATGCAGAGGAACTTCCAGAAGATTCTGGAGGAGGCAAGAACATAAAACACCTACTTTCTCTGAAGGGTTTCCCTCCATTAACAGCATTTACATTTGTCAGTTTCTAGCAAATTATATTATTTTTCTTGGTCAGCACTAATGCCAGTGCTTTCTCTACTTCCAGAGATGATATTTTCAATGTCAGTTACTGTGAAAAACAGAGACATGCACACACAGAACATGAGATGACTTGGGATTTGTTTTGAAAGTTATCAGCATTTCAGAAGACAATAAAAAAAAAAAAAGCTTGACTTCCTAAAGTTGTGTTTAAAGTCTGTGTACTCATATTGCTCTTTGATGTCAAACCCTAGAAGTAATGCACAAGTAAAAACTAAAAATAATAAAAGAGTTCATGTCATGCTGAAACCCTTTCTATGACACAGCGACAAGGCTACAGTGATAGAGGCTCAAGCAAAATACATCCCTGCACTGAATCACAGTAGAGGGAAAGTATTATTTCAAGACAAGGCTCCAAAAATCAATATATATATATATATATATATGAAAATTTCCATATCCCCTAATGGGCTGAAGTTTTTAACTTTGAAATTCTTGATAAAAATCTCTTGCAACGTGCAGCTACAAGATCTTATATCACATTTCATTTTGAGCTCAGGCTTAAAATAAAATGAGATTTCAAAGCAAAATAATTAGAAACTTTCAAAGCTTAAGTTTCTTCTCTCTCTCAAAATCAGATGACAAGGAAGCTTGTTTTGGTTTCTTCAGAAGATATGTGTGATTTCTTGCATGTACTTTTGTTTTTCAAAAAGAAAGTCATATCACAGTTGTGGCAATGCAGCAGACTTGCTGAATTTTACTTGCTCACTGATTTTGAAGCAAAAATTTCACATGGATAAACCTTAACTTTTTGTGTGAATACTGGTAGGGAAAAACTAAATACTGGTAGAGTGTATATTATATTATTAAACATGTCACATTGCAAGGTATCTTAATAATTAAACAACACCACTTTCTTGATGGAGAGGATTCCTGACTGAAATTTCAATGTAGGTACTCCAAGCAGAAATATACATGAGTAAACATTTACTGCAATTAACGGAACACCACAAAATCACCAGTAAAGTCTTTCTTTTAATATCATTTTCTTCTGCATCTTAGATAAAAATCTGCAAATTTTCTCATTGATCAAAGCAGAATGCTGGAGAAATGAAATCTTAACAATGAGTAAATCCATAACTTGGGGTTTAAACTGTAGGTTTCCACTTTTTTTCCCAGGTCTCTTCAACTTTTTCTGCCTTCTCCCTCACAGACCAATGTTTTTAAAAGAAGATGGAGAAGACAGCTCTCACAAGGCTGCATTTGAAATTAGATGGGATTTTTGGATCAGAATCCCTTTCAGAGTTGCTATGATTTCCTGCTAATTTCATTATTTGCATTATCTTTTACAGTATTTCTAAAAACCGATTATAGCTAGAACTACAGATACACAGTGCAGCCAGATACACTTCATAGAGTTTCAGACACATTTATTTATTTAACCTGCTTCATCAGGGAAAAAGAGCAAAAATAAAGGACTGTATGTGTAACTAACCTAAGAAAGCTTGAGAGTTTTTAGAGTTTTGTGTGCAAATTCTAAACTGCTTGTTGCTTTCTACTAACATGTGCTTACTGGTTAGGGCTGTACTACAGTATATACAAGGGTAATGAGCTATTCAGTGTCTATTCTGACTGAGCTATTTGTGTCTAGTTAATGCATTTCAAAAGTAATCGACAAATTAATATCTCCAACTTTTCCCATTAACAGCATTAAAAATAAGGAAATTGCTGTTCCAGAATTGTAACCTTTTTATTTATTACACTAAACTTCTCTTGTAACATATTATTTGGTCTAAGTTTTCTTCCAATAAATCAAAGTGAAAGAAAAAAGACAAACGTCTTCCTTCTATTTATTGCCTTCCATTTCTGCCTATTTCTTAAGGCAGACAGTGCAAATTAATAAAATTAATTCCACCGTTTATATTCAAGTTCTCAATATCACAGTGTTCAGTTTATTCACTAGTAAAAGTTAAGTATTTAGTTAAAAAAAACAAGTCTGAAGCATTAAGAAAATAAAATGACACAATGAAGAATGTTTGCATTTGCCTTGCTAGTTTCAATACAATAACAAACAGCGAGCAAAGATCCGAACCTCTCTCTGGCTCACTTACTTCTACCAAGGATCACACACTGGCCATTTCTTTCCATTTGCACATGTTTTTTTCTACTGGTCAGCTACTCAACTCAAAGGGAGGCAAAATGACATTTTTAACATCCCTCTACAGGCTGAATATTGCTAATCTTTATACAATTCCAGGCTGCTTACTTTCAAGGCACAACAGAATTAGAAGTCTGACATCTTACCAGTGCACTACCAACAATCCTATTGGTATTTGTATAGTGCAAAGCTTGGGGTATTCGGAATACTCTAAAGATTCATTCATATTTTATAGTGCTGATACAAAGCAAATCCCAGCTTGTGCTTCTAGGGGAGAAGTTAACTTCAGGTTTCCCCTGAGTCGACAACAAAGTACATCTCACAACACTTATGATCCTGACTACTATTTCAGAGCCAAGAACTTCAACATTTGATGATAACATTTACACCTTTAGCAATTTACTGGCAGTAACTAACTAGCTAACTAACTAAAAAGCCTAGATAATCCCGAAGTCAGTTGGATAACTCTTTCTCTGATAAATGTAAACATGCCACTACCATTTTGGAAAAGGTTTTAATTAAACAACAAACCCAACCCATTGCAACAATCACTTACAGTTAAGATAATTTATACAAAGTATGATAATTTCATAGAGAAGAAAAATAACCAACAGTTCACCAAAGTACAAATGTGAATTGATTTTAAATTAAAGACTTGAATTACATACCACACAGTTAAATTAGAAAGGCTGATTTCAGAGGAGCTGACATCTTCTACAGAAATATATTGCATACACAAAAACATTTGTTGCATGAAAGGAAAACAATGTTATGGGACATGTACTTTTGCTCATGCCTCTTCAGGTAAAAGGAGAACAAACTGATATTTAAGAACCAAAGAGCATATTTGTTTCACCAGCTGTATAGGCCCTGATCAAGCATATTCCCAGAAGGTCAAAACTACCACTTGCACTTCCATTGTTTTTAATAAGAAAGTTTAGCTTGACATGCAACAATGCACAACAACTGGAAGAATCCTGTAAGTGAACTTTCTTATTAATAAAATATAATTCCTTAACCTGGAATTGCTCATCTTCCAATCCTACAGATCAGCAAATGCAATATGACGGAGCTACTGAAGTAATTCCTTTGAATTCCAAGTCAAGCATACAGAGATAGGAAGGCAAACACACCCTCACCTGTGTAGATAAAACACACACTTCACCACTGTGATCCCTATAGTCTTTGTCCTAAGAAGGAGCTGTGTCAGAAGCCTCAGCTCAATAAGCAAAACTCTTGTTTACACCTCATTTCCCAAAGTCCCTGAAACATCTTTTCGTGGCACCAGGCAGACAAACTGGAATAACAGACACGAATGTGTTTAAGCAAGACCAGTAAGCAGCATGATTTCAAGCTTTCCCCGTGCCACAGATGCTGCTTTGTTAAGCGATAGTTGAGTATGTCTGCTTTAAAATGCTTGAACCAGCACAAGTGCCACTTCACTCCTATGTGATGTTTTCATTTGGCAGGACAGGTGCTCTTGCGGCAGAATATCCCAAAAAAAGAACATCTAAAATATGTATTCACCAGCATCTGTCTTGTTTTGATTTAAATGCATACTTGAGTAGCTTCTTTAAGTATGAGCAAAAAGTTTTCCACTCACTTTGACCTTCTAAAGAAGCTTCATGAGACTGTATGCCAAAAATCACTTTTAGACAAAAGTAACCTCGACTACACAAAATGTGAGCATTGACACTTGAGCTGGGGAGGGGGACACAGAACAAACAAAACCCATCACAAAAAAACCTCTCAAGAATCTCTAAAAACATTAGAGTTTAAAGCAATATATTTTTCCAACACATCTTGCAAGCTTCTTAAAAAAGAGGTATCAACAATATGCTGAATATATTCCCTTTTTTCAGTTATAGAAATATATATATATAAAGCTTGCATTTTATTTCTAAGCTATGTCAGAAATACAAATTGCTTCATTTGAGAAAACTAATTTGAATTTGGGTTATGGAAGTTTTTATGTTTGCTCTTTTTTCTCTCCCATGTATCTCGCACAGCTTAACGTGTGTAGCAGGGTTTCAGCTGCTATGTAAAATGTACCATTGGAGTAGAAGTAGTAGTAACTTTCTTACTCATCTGTCAAATTTTACTCTTGTGTATAACAGTATCCAGTCCAAGATGTTTTACAAATAGCACACAAAATATATTCTATAACCAATAAGATGAAGAAAAAGATCTGCATGGGGAAACACAAAACTACACTCACAAACCAGGGAAGGAAAATGAGGAAAGGCTGTTTGAAACTGAAGAGGAAGTTATTACCATGGATGGCTGTATACTAAAATTACATACCATTTTTGTAATTGGAAATTGGATTACAAAGTTTAGATTTAAACAGTTGCTTTACACCTTAAGAGTATGTTAGTATCATAAGGAGTCATATGCATTTCTGTGTTCTACTGTTAATGCTCCTGGCAGACTTTACCTCTATCTGAATAGTGTGACAGACCCACAGAAATACAGGCTTAAAGAGAAAAGCCCAGCCCAGCCCTACTTTGTACCTTCAGTCCAGCAGAACCACAGCAGTTGATGGTATAGTAACACCATAATATGTTAATCCCAAATCAAGTAACCAAAAATCTAGAATCCCTATAAGTCAGAAGTATTTCTTTTTTGCCAGATTAAATTCATCTCTCTGATGCCAAGTGATACCAGGAGTATCAAATTCCATGGTTTGGGGGTTTGGGGGTGTGTTTTTTTGGTTGTTTTATTAAGGCAGGTTCTGGAAAATGGTACTGCAGAGTCATTATTTTCTAACAAAGGATGAATTTCTGTATTACTGTTTATTCATAAAGCTAAACATTGATAGCGGAAAAAACATCTGAGTATCAATGTGAGGGCAATTGTTGAGGTTACAGCAATTCAAAGTGTTAAAACAAAAAAGGGATTTTACCAGGACATTTTCAGTGGAAACGTAATTAGTCCCACAACTTAAACACCACATCAACATACCACAAACCCAAAGCAAGTAAAGTCATAAAGCAGAAAAAAAAATTAAAGTCATGCCAAATTGATAATACCAAATTTAAATAAAAAAAGTTTCATCAGCTACAGTAGTCTTTTTCAATCCACTAATGAGATATTCAGGAGGTTTTTACTGGTCAGCTACTGTAATGCACAATGGAAAAGCTAAACTGCTGACGCTACCCACCTTTGGATAAAGAAATGCAAATGTAAGGACCCCTCACTCTCAGGATGCTTACTGGAAGATACAGCTTTGTTTCTATTATTTGATTGTTCATCCTACTTTACAGTGGGAAATGAGGGTTAATAGATCAGTGAACTTGATACATTTTTAGCAGCAGAAATTAGTATCAAGAAAACAATTCTCAGAGTGCAACAATAAAATTTAGTCTGAGTGTTAGCAAAGATGCAAAAATATCCAGAGTTAAAACACTTTCCCTCAAAATACTGTGAGATATCTACATTTCATCAGCCTAACTTAGATATACCTCAGAATTACATGAAAAAGGGATTACAGAAGTTATTTAATGAATGTGAAGGCTACTGGACTTGTTCTGCACTGTTAATTATTTTGGGGCAATTGAAACAAATCAGTTTGAAATTTGAAAATAATTTTGTATTAAAAAGTGATTACAGAGATAGTGATGTGTATATGATGACAGAAATAAGTAAAACAGAGAAATTAGAAATGTGGATAAACTATAAAAAATGGGACTCAATGAGGAAAAATATTAATGGAAAACAAGGTATACTGTATAAAAAATATATAGGCAACTTTAATAGAGTATATTGAGAAGCACTAATGGATAAAAAACAGTGGATATATGGATTTTCACAATGAAATAGGATACTAACAAATTTCTACATAAAATTGTGTGGGTTTTTTTTTAAATCATTGTATTATGCATGTCTAAAATACATTAAAAATAAAGGAAATATTTACATTCTTACACTTGTAACTTGGATAATTTAAGTTCGATGAGGTAGAGCACTAGCATCTGCACATTATGGCAAAACTAATTCAGAAGAGTAAGAAAACTTAAGCAGCCTTTATCCCTCACTAAATTTTAGATAAATTGCTCAAACATTACTATCAATGTTACAAGAAAAAAAAGCTACCTAAACAAGTACTTCTCTTTACATAATCAGTTCTTCCACAAGAAAAAATTAGCAGGTATTGGTACACAGTACATAGATAAATTTTTAATACTGCTGTAGATGTTTGAATATTTAAGGAGAACATTTTCATTAATGACTACAACAATAAAATGATTTCTTACAGATCAATCCTTGAACATCTCATCCTGTTACTTGATCCCTCAATCTCCAATTTGAATAAAAATAGATATTACATAAAGGGCTTTCTCACTAAAATGCTTTCCTGACATGCTCATATGCATGATCATCAATTCCCTAAGCCAGAGGGTTATCATGGGGAAAAAAGACAACAGCTTTTGAAACATGAACAAGGTAATATTTGTTGTTGGTTTCACTTTCGTGGCTCATTTTATCTATTTTTGTTATCAGGGATAAGTAGCACTGCTTTTGGGATCAGTGTATTTCAGTTGGCCTTGTTCACACCCACAATTAGGTTTGTTACCAGCAGGGCAGGCACATCTCCAGTGCCTTTTTTGATACCAGTGACAAAATTCCCTTTGTGATGGATATGGCCCAGCTTCTCACGGGACATGGAATTTACAGGTATTAATATAATATATACACATCTTGATGCAAAATTTGCATAGTTGAATCACTACTTATCATGGGTTTTTTCCCCAAGACCTTAAAATTTTCAAAAGAATGACAGACTTGAAACACTGCAAGTAATTCCATAGAATGATAGAATCTATTACGTTTGAAAAGACTTAAGATCATCGAGTCCAGCCATTAAACAAACACTGTCAAATCCACCACTAAACTATGTTCTTAACTGCAGGTATTTTTCTTAGTGATATCCACAAAATGAGATTTTTGTTTTTTAATTTTTAATGGAAGTACTAGAGTTTTTTATTGACTCCAGTGCACTTTGAATCAGGCCCATATGAGGCACTTGGTATTTTCAATCTTATACACACACTACACATTTTCTTTCTCTTCTTTTTAACAGTCATTTATGAGTAAAAACCAAAAAATTAATATTGCAATCATAACCCACTAAGCATTTTCCATTGAAAAGCAATACTCTTAGGATTATAACATGATATGGCACTTCTCTGAATGACAACCATAAGTTGTTCTCTGAAGTAAACTAACCTTGTACTGGAAACTCAAAGACCTCATCCCAGATTTGTTATAAAAGCCTTGATAGCAACAGGATTAGTAGATGCTATTAAAAATGGGAGCTCCTTTCCTGTGCTTTCATCCCTCCAAGACAGATGCTTTTCAGAAATGCAGAATTTGAACCCTCCTATCACCCTCCTGAAAGCTTCTGTGCAAGGAAGGGGCAAGACTTTGAATTGCTCAACTGATATTCAGTCCTTCTAGAAGTCTTCTGACTACATCAATATTTCAATCACCACCTGGGCATGAGCCATTTGATAATTTGATGGTGAGCAGTTTACCACCCTTTTTTTCTCCTAATGGCAATTGAGCTCATATGGGGAACACATTTGCTGCCAGAAAATGGAAGAGGTCCCAGGAAATACGGTCCTTACAAGAGAACAGACTTTTAAAGGTCTCATATAAAGGCCTAATAAATGAGACCTGTTAGATATTATTTATAATGTGTCACCTTATATAGTGTGCCAATACCCTCTAGTGGATGCACTTGCCTGTGTTTATGTCACCCTGCACTAGCTAGCATACAAAATCCTAGAGATCTATAAGACATCTTATAAAAGATTCTCCTGGCTCACATGGCAAATTACGGCAGTTTTAGATCAAAAGTCTCCTTAATTGGTGTTCTGTACTCTCCTGAGCATGAAGGTTTATTTAACATGGTCCCTACAACAGCTTCTCCCTCTCCCGAAACATGTAACTTATTAAAATATTGGTGGAGTTTTATGAAGCACTATGCACATTCATGTGGGGTAATAAATAGATATAACTGAAGGCAGCTTGACACTTGTGTATTTATTCCTTTCTGTTCCCCAGCTTAACGATATCTTCTGTTACCATAAAGTGACTTAAACAACTTTGTCAAGCTCAGAACGTGTTGAAGAGGCAGTTCGCACGAGCCAGACAGGGAGTGAGACAGAAGCTTCCATTATCAGAAGAAAGGCAGAGAGTTAAAATTGATTGCCATACATAGAGAGCTTTCTGAATTGGTAATGTTTTTTTCAGCTGCAAGACAAAGTCCTTGTGAATAAATGGATACCCCTACAGCTTATCTGTAATCATTTGCTATCAAACAGCAGCGAGGAAAACAACCCCATCTTACTGGCTTGAAAGTGGGTACTTACTCGTCAGCTAATGTTGTGAAGTAAGGATTCCACGTAGCATTTCCTGGAACTGTTATCTATATTTCTAAATTTAGCAAATGTTTCTGCATAAAGGCAAGAGACTGTGCTCAGCTTAAGGAATTTATGGGTTTGAGCCCAAAATTCAAGTTCAAGGTTTTAGGAGGGTAACTAGACTGCATACACATATGTTAAGAAAAAAGGAAAGATCTTCGGTGTGCAAAGTGTTCCAAAATTAATTCTACACTAAAAAAGAAAATCATTTGCGAGTTATTTATTTGTATGAAAATGTTCCTAGAATAAATGTGCCTTGATGTTTTGCAAAAGCATGATTTAAAAAAACAGCCATGCTCACAAATAACACATATCTAAGTGACATCCAAGGCTCCACTAGCATTTTCAAGCAAAATACACTGATGAAAATGTTCTCTATTACACTAATAGGTCTTCATAAAACACCTTGATTTCTTAGAGAAATAGACATTATGCTTACATCTTATAAAACCATTTTTGCACACACAGTGTTGCAAACCATTATTTATATTGCATCAGCTTTTCTCAGAACTAAAAACCAGTAGCCTTTTTTTGATTACTTTGTACCCTATCTAGACTGAGCTCAGATAAAGGTTGTGTTGTCGTGGGGTGGGGAGGGAATTAAGCATCCAACAGTAAAATTAAATACAATACTGTATACTCTGGATACAGTAAATAAGTTCTAATTTGGAACTGCTCATGTCATTCTTCTGTAAGAGGCTAATACCGTCCATAGACAAACAAGGACAATTCTTGGTGATTTAACCCAATACAGTATCAGATAATTTTTCATCTTGGGGTAAAAGTCAAGCCAAAGAGAATCTGATTAGGTCCTGGAGGCAGTGCCAAGGAAAAACAATAAGCTAAGGATTTCATTTCTGCTGTGCTTTAAGGCTGCAACAGAACTGGTTCTTAAGTGGCTTTTTTACTCTTTAATCACAATTTTACACCAAAATACACGTGGAGTTGGCAAAAAGTTCTAATTAATCACTATGAATGAGGCAAAATTAAAAATATTTATAACTTTAAAAGATTGGGGTTTTGTTTTATTGATTATAATTCTTTTCCCAACCAGATATGTGGTCAAAGCTGAAGTAGGAAAGAATATAAATAAAGCAGCAGCAAACAAATTTTCAGGACAAACAGCTGTCTGTACCACAAGACAACACAAAATTTGGAGGCTTAACAGAACTGACCACAATCAATGCCAAGATTTAATCTAGTGTTTCGGTAATCAAAACTAATTGGTTTTAAAAATACACATAATTAAAGTGCCAAATTCCCAAAGGAATGTTTTCATTTTATCCCCCTGAAACCAAGCAATGGTCAGACCACAGAAATAATCTTCTGTCAAACAAATAGCAGAATGACATTTAGGTAGGCTACACAACATGAGAGAAAGGTAAGGACATAGATGAACAGGGATGAAATAGCATGGGATATTTAATTCATCTAGTACAGTTAAACAACACCGTTTTATTTTAGTGCTTATTTCTCTAACAATTCAGCAGTCTCAATTTTCTATGTGCAGGTATTTAAATTTTAAAGAAAAGGCATCCTTAACTAAGTGCTTATTACTCATGCTATAGAGTGAAGGAAAACATATTTCTATCGGATTAATTTTCTCTGCTAAAGGAGTGTATTATTAACAATATATTAGAAGCTAGAATACATCCTTAGGAAGGATGTGATTTAAGGCCAGGTCAGTCTCTGTACATTTATTACAAGCAGACTGTAGACCACCATTTCTCACACAAGTTCTTCTTTTGCCAGAAATTTCTCTTTGCCTAGCTTTCTCCAAGGAAGTAGGGAAATAAATTCATTGCACACATGTTCAATTGGGCACTCAAATTCAGAAGAGTAACTAGTACTGGCAGACCTCCAATGCAGGAGGAGAAAGAAGAGAAGCATCACTAATTACTAAGCTACTCCCCTTCTAGGTTGCCACCTCAAGTGTGACCCAAGAACAAAAGCTGCTATCTGGCCTGAGAGCTGCTTCATGACCCATTTTTAGCCTCATGGCTCTGGCTGCTGCTGCCGTGGGAGCAAGCACAGGGCTCTCAGTTTAGGCAACCAGAGATACTTGAAAGTCACTCAAAATTCATTCAGAGAATGAAAAAAAAAGTAAATAGTTTGCCACACATGATGCTCCAAGCCATGACGACCACATGTTGAATTCTTAATTTTGCCTTTTAGAATGGCCTTACAGGAAACATGAGAGGACAGATGAGGAAAAGTGAGGCAAGAAGTCTGAAAGACAATTCAAAAGATTGTTTCCTCAATAAAGTCAGTCATGACCACACACAGCCACTTTCAACCCTACATCCCAGGTCCAGACACACTGTTTTGTAACCATGAACATGGACACAGGAGAAAAAAAAAAAAAAGAAAAAGAAAGAAAAAAGTCTTTTACTTCCTACATCTTGGCGGCAGACCAAAAATCAATACCAGTTGCCTAAGTAAAATCTCACCCTGACAGGGCCTCCCTGCTGGTTACACAGCAATACTAATGGTCTTGTAGTGGTCTTTAGACAACACAGGGATGTCAATATAATTTTGTTCCACTTTTCTTGCTTGCCAGCTCCCATCTGCAACTAATTCATAACCTCGGTTACTCATACCTTTGCACAAATGGACTGACTCTCCACCTACACATTTAGCTGTCCCTTTCCTCATTCCAGTGCTTCTCTGATCACTGTGACAGTCTCTGCAATGTGTCCCTCCAAATCTGCTTTGCCTTTAATATTTCACTAAAATGCCAATGAAAACTGCCTTCACCTCCCAGGAGCACAAAAATCTTCTTTTCTTCTTCAAGTGCAGTAGACAAAGCCTATTCCCATCAGCCTAAACAAATAAGCAATGGAGTCAGAAAATCAGGGACATATATTGAAGAATTCTCAAATCTTAACCTCAGAATGCTTCAGATGTATTAGTTAACTCCTTAGGGAAAACATTCCACTTCACAGAAAAATAAAACTTATATATGCATTTAGCAAAACTCTTGAAAAAGTGTAGCACATACCTTTTGGTGAGCAACAACATGAAATATTCTAAAGCCTTGTACCTAAAATATTTACATTTTTTAAGCAGGCAACTGACTGTAGAGAAACACAAACAGAAACACAGTCAGGCATAAAACAAAGGCTGTTAAACACACCTGAGAGGAAGGATGAGCACGTTTTGGTCAGCACAGTGCTCCCATCCTTCAGGAGCATTGGGGGTCTGGGAGACATCGAACCCAGGCCAAGGTCTGCACTCCAAATCTGCTGGGGCAGACCCAGGCAGGGCAGCACCTGCTCAGCCAGTTCTCATGGGCACAGCCTGCCAAGGAGCTGCTGGCTCCTCTCAAACCACCCGAGCTAATGCAGATAAGCCTGCGACAGTAATACATAATTCACTGGCCTCACAGGGCCACTGTGAGAGTTAAACAGAGGGGGGTAAAAATAATCTCTTTTGGTAGCTTCTGCTGGGTTTCACAGGGTGTCCAAGGCTGGGGTGGTGCCACAGGCAGGGCTCCCTGGCCACAGTCACTCACAGGCTGAGCACAAATGGAACCAAAATTCATGATAACAAAATTATTGCACTCTGATCTCATATAAATGTTGTCTTTAAACACAGAACAGCCCCCTCCACAGAGGGCAAATTCTGTGACTCTGTGACGGCTCCAGCATAGAGTCCAGCAGGTCTGTCACTAACATCAGTGGCACGGCTCCCCCAGCCTTCCCTCCTCCCCCCTCAGCCTAAAGGAGGAAGGCAAACTGCCCCACAGAGTTTCCCCTGGTACGGCACCAACACCACCACAACACCACAGCCTTTGATTTTTAAAAGCACAGCACAGTACATAAAGCAAGGAACATGTTATCAGACTATGCTGAGAGCTGAGATTTGAGTGTAAACAACCTTATTTTTATATGCAACTGCAAGGATATACAAGATCTACAGTGGTCCATGGAAGAGAAGTTTGGGAGCAGCTGCTTTGAAGATTTAGAATAACAGCGTCAGTTCCTTAGCCCCATTCCTCCAACCTTCTTTTCCTCCCTGTGCACCACCCTGATCCTCAGCTATTCCAGCTGCTCAGAGAGACAGTGAACCAGCACCTTGTATTCCAGAATTCATCTGCAAGAACTGTAACTGCATTGGATGGAAACCAGCTGCATGAAAGGGATGTAAGAGTTGGGTTCTGTACTCTGCCTGAAATTTCTGCTTACTTTTGTTTGGGACCAGACAAAGTAAGCCAGACTTTTAAAAAAAAACAAAACAAAACAAAACAAAACCAAACCCTAAAAAACCACACATTACAGCTATTGTTTCCAGGGACAGGAATTCACAATGCAGTAAGGATCAGTCTGGTTGAAAGCAAGCAGATTGAGAAGGAAGACTCTTTCCCCCCAGCCCTTCCTAAAAGTCATTTTTTTCTGTACTCCTCAAATTTTAATCACATTGAACGTTTCTGATAAAAACTAATATATTGTTTGTAGAAGATGAGGATTTGGCCATTGTACCCAGAAATCAGCAGCAGTTGCTCATACATTCAGGTACAGTATAGAAGAGTGGTTCACATTATTTCCACAACCATGGCCACTTAAGAGTTTTATTGCCTTTTTTGCTTCCTACAAGGCATTTTACTGAAAAACATATTAACAATTTCGGAATTCCATTGCTACATAAAGATATGGATTTTTAAAAAAGCATTTTAAGAAATCAAGGAAAATGAAAATTAACATGTAAACGTCTCGTGTGAAGTAGAAACACTGAGAATGATTAACACCTTGCAGGGAAGAAGTGGGAGGCAAATGCACTATAAGAGATGAGAAAAATTTCAAGAAGATTGCAAAAAGAGCTAGAAATACTGGGAATCGTGAAGAGGAGCCAGAGAAAACAAAAATGGAGCAGATGATAGCATTTGAGAATTCTTATTGACTGCATGGAAATGACAGATACACACCACTCACAAATGAAATTCAATATTAAATATATGTTTGTTTTGTTAGGATGCACCATCTTATTTTGCTGCTCTATATTATTCATGGGGTACATTCAAAGTCCCTGCTAATACATTATAAATATATTCATTCATTCAAATACCTCCTAGTAAAACTGATGATAAAGCCATTTGTATACAGTCCTTCTTTTAGCATGTCAGTATACAATTAAACAATTTAAAATTTTATTTCCAGTACAAAGATCATTTATCCTTAAATAGGATGCTTTCAAGCAATTAGTAAATGTTCCATTATTGTAGTGTAGGGTGATTGGATTTAATATAAAATACAATGAACTGCAAATTAACACAAAGATGAATGCAAAATATTTCAGATTTGACTTATTAAGAATTGACATTATTTTTCCTCATCATAGCCAAAATATTTGAGCCAAATCCCTGGCAGGTATAAGATAGTCAAATCTGTTTACTCCAGTCTACACTGTTTGCAGTTCAAATCTTGGATTATGCCCTGACCCAGGACTTACACTAACACTGAGGCCTATCAACAATTGATAGGATAAACTTCCTATCAAAAACTCTTCTGTCAGCACTTAGGATTAACTTAATGACAAAAAAAAAAAAAAAAAACACACAAAAAAACCCACAACAAAACAAAACAAACAAACAAAAAAAAAAACAGGAAAGAAAAGAAAAAAGGGCATAAAAGGAGGAAATATCATCAACAAACCAGAACTAACACGTAAGAAGGGGGTGGGGGTGGAAGAGAAAAATCACTGAACTTAGTAAAAATAAGAAACTTCCACAGAAAAACAAAATTTTTAACACTGAATTTTCACTATTGTGCTTACAAATGCACAATATTTGTGAAGACTGAGAACTGTTATTTCACAAGTTAGTAAACCAAGTGTATGATTCACACTAAAAATAGGTACATTTCTTTGTGAAAATAGTATTAAATTCTCACTGGGATAAATTTGCTCAAAATTTGTTATTTTGCCTAGGGCAAAGACATCACATTGAATTCACATGATAAGTGTTAGAACTGCAACCAACCTCTGTCAGATTTGGACAAACTCACCTCAAAAACCCACTTGTAAAAAGACTTGGAAGCAGCTTTCACAGATCTAAGTTAAAAACAAAACGTACAGCATTCAAATATGCCACAATCAGTATGGTCAGCTTCATTACTGGAGAAGACAACTTTTTCAGAATGCTTATGACAGACAAAGTGAAGAGCATTAAGAGCTCCTCCTTGTATTCAACCTAAGATCAACATGTGAAGCATGCATTCTTCAGTTCAACTGTCCTGATATTTCTCTCTTTCCACACACACATCAATAGATACAAAATCAGAAAGCGGAAAAAATGTTTATACTGTGCATTGGCACTAAAGGCAATTCTTCAGGAAAATGGTGTGTTTTGTTAGGAGTCCAGCTCCTGAGTTTAAAAAAAATTATGAGCCTTAGGTAAAAGAAGTACTATAAGCCACAGTGTTCAGCTCAGAACAACCCAAAGCACAGCAGTGCCAGCACAGGAAAGAGGTTGTCTTCATGAGACCAGTACACAGCAGCAGGTACAAGGTCTAATTCACTCTAGTCGTGGCAGGTCTGTCTCAGAGGAAGAAAGGTGCCACATGCTCCCAACTAAAAGCCCAGAAAAATCCAATTTCTCTGTAGTAAGAACTAGAAATCCAGATGTAAAGTAACAGGCCCAGGGGATTTCGCTGACAAGACTGCAGACTTCAGATTTGCATTTTTAAATTACCTTGGTATCGTATAAAAAGAAAACAACATGATTTGTATTAATTACAGTTCAGGGAAAGTTGTATTTAATCTTCTGTAGAGTTTACCTGCCACTAGTATGAACTCCTGAGCCAGGTGTGTGTATGATCTAAGTAAGGCCAAAACCACGCTAACTTCTGAGTAATAATGGATTTTTACATGTTGCTACAAGCTTTGTGTTCCTAAGTGTGCTACTAAGGTGTCCCTGCTCAATGTTTCCACATCTATTACATGGTTTTGAACTGCTGCTGGTAGGAACAGATGGAATTTTCCCAGTTTAATATTCAGTCATATTTGAATTTACTTGTGTTGCAACTCCTACAATGAACCAAGTCAACTAGCAAATGCAATGACACACATTCCCACAGCCTTTACAGTAAAATTCAAAACTTATTAGTCCTGATGTAAAGCATTTTAATTTTAGGAAACAAAGTTTGAAAATCTCCTATCATTTTCACTATTTATCTTTGCCCTTATAATTCTTCACCAAGAAAATCTAATAGAATAATCACAAATAGAAGGTTGTATTGTCTATTATGTTAATTTGGTTCGCAGTTACTGCAGTCCCACAATGTCCTGGTGTATGAAGCTTTCACTCTTCCCACTGAATAAGTCAGCAGCTTCAATTCAGTCATATCAATCAAAGCAGAAAGAAAGAACATTAACTTTTTACTACAAATTGATCCTTTACAATTTTTATTTTAAAATCTTTGCACTGAGGAGACAGACTACTACGATTTTTAAGTCTTAAAAACAGCCTGAAGTGAAAAGCAAATGTGGGAACTTGTCTCTCAGCTTGGCTCCATATACACACACACAGATTCATACAATAAAGAAGGATAAGATTCACAGAAAAAGAAAGCAAAGAAGAAGAGTAGCCAAAATTAAGCAAAAATTTTAACTTCAAAAGCTTCAAGAAAATGTTTTCTTTTCAATTGAATTTTACCAAGGGGTTGTGGGAGGGGTGCGTGTGTGTGGCTAAACATCAGCTACTTGGCCAACAAAAATGATGCTTTCAGGAAGGTGCAATGTTACATGTACCACAGAAACAGTTAAGATCTGGTTCTGGTGGGATTAGGGATCATACCAGGAGTTTACCCACAAGTCCTGCTCCATGCAGGGAGAAAAGCAGCCTGTATGTCTTACACAAGGTGTAAAGTCCTGGCACAGCTCTTGCCTCGCACAGGAGTAAGAGAGAGACATGAGAACATGGACTTGCCAATACAAATTAAACAGAATAACTCAGCATAATTCTGGGTGAGGGATCACAGACAAAGCAGCACACCTGGGCAGACCTGCCTCTGAAGGAAATTATCCAATTATTATTGTAACATTGTAAGGAAAATTCACACTTTTTATTAGAAAGCATTTTCTTGCTCTTTTCCTGGCCTTTGGCCACCACTGAGACTTCAAATCAGCCATTGCAGAGGTAAAAATAATCTCTTGCAAAGAATCAGTAGAGGCTATTTCCTCAGTTTTCCTGTTAAAGATACTTTACTATCTCAGGAGTGCCTATATGGTGCCTGATCATCAGAAAAGCATTACACGACAGAATCTGAAGCTGAACTTGAAAAAAATATTAAAAAAATAGTCAGTGAAATGTGAAAAATCAGAATATTTGGAGATACATGTTTCTATTTTCTTTGAACAAAGATCATCAAGTTGATTAGCCTAGCTCAGAGCACATGGGTATCCAGGACTGATTGTCCTGTGAGGTCAACACCTGCACAAGAAGCTCACCTGCTTGCTATTTAGTCCAGTCTCTTAAAGAAAAGAGAGTCATTTTTTCATCTCCTCTTCCTCCATACCTAATCTTTACCAATGTAAAACCAGGAGAAGCGGAATGGGTTAAAACTACATGGAGCTACTCCTTCAGAGGTCCAGGGTGATAAGGAGGCTTCAGTAGCAGCTGCCAAGGAGGACAGCTGATGTGCTGGGGCTGCTGTGAGCACTAGGAAACACCACACTAATTAACCTGTCTTGTAACAGTTAAGACAATACGAAACAAAATCAAACAAATTTGTTTTTCTAACTGCAGTACAGCAGCAATCAAAGGCAATCACCTGCCTGCCCTGGCTCCCTGTCTCCTACGATAAAAAGAACAAAAAGTATTAGGAATTAGCTCAAACCTTGCACATCTTTGAACTCTTGTGACTTCTGGTCCAGTCTCATTCTTTTTGCTCACCAGTGGCTGTGCCCCACATCAGAGCAGAAGGCATCTGCCCATGTCTTGCTCCCACACCACTACCAGGCACAGTCCCGCAACTGGATGGTGGCAAAAGGTTTCCATAGACAATACATTTTCCTGGGTTTGCCTCAGAAACTGTTTCACATCAAAGAAATTACTGGGGTGTGAACCTCTAAAGGTTCAGAGTTCACTCAATTTGGATGAGCCCTGAAGCATTCACAATTTTATTCAAGTCACCCTGCCCAGGATCTCATGGCAAGAACAGGCTTCCTTAGGGGATTTCTGGTATTGCAAATTTCTGTTCAAGGTTGTTGGGATATGCTCCTACCCTTAAAACAGAAAAAAAAGCCAATTGAAGTATTCAGGGCATTTAAAAAAATACTAAAGACACTGTGAGACCAACTGTCAGAATTTGTGTTAGGCAAAGGGGAAGGTCCTAGTTTCATATTTCTTCAATCACTTTCAGTTATAAAAGTTTCAAATATACATTTTTACTGTACTTGGTTGAAAAGCTTATTTTCTCCTAGAGTTAGAATTTCCTGCATTTATCTAGTTCCATCAGAAACAAGGTTTGGATTTCTTTTTTTTTTAATGGGGTAACATACAAGACAGAAAGCTCACTGGCTTAAAAAAAACCTGATTTAAAGTCACATAAATCTTAGGCTTCACTTTATATTTGACTCTGATACCCTAAAAGATGCCTTCCTCCTGTCCTTTAAAGGCCGCAAAACTTTCATTTCCCTCAGAGACAAGCCTTCATTATACACAAATATACAACCAAAAAAAGCGTTTTGCATGAGCTCAGGCAGCACTACAACAACTACATTTTATTTTACTGGGTCTCCCAGATTGTTTGAGAGAAGTAAATTCAGGCTGGTGATCATTTTCACAACTGCATAATCACAGCCATTTCCTGAGTCACAGATTCTCTTTATTATATGTGTTAGTTCTGCAAGTCTGTAAGTGTAACCTGGAATAGCTATGTACTTAGAACATCACACTGTCCATGCTAACTGCATTAAATACACCAAACAGAACTTACCACAAAAACCTCCTAAAACAAAAACAAAACAAAAAACTTGTGCCCCAATTCAGAACTTTTGTCCCCCCTTGAAATTTCTCTATCACCAGTTTAAATTCCATATATAAATTCAATAACTATTTGCTTGTTTCATAGACTATAAAGTTCTGCAGATTTATAATAAACACAACATATCAAAATGAAACATTTCAAGAAGGCAGGATTAGAAACATTTAATTCACAGTCAGAAAACAATAGAGGTACAGTCACTTGAATTGTTGTTCTTACTTTTTATCATTTTGTTCATAGATTTGTAGAATATGCTGAGTTGGAATGGATCAACCAGGATCATAGAGTCCAACTCCTGGTCCTGCCCAAGGCACCCCAACAATGACACAATGTGCCTGAAAGTATTGTCCAAACAACTGAACTCAGGCAGGCTTGGTGCTGTAAGCATTCCCTGGGGAGCGTGTTCCAGTGCTCAACCACTCTCTGGGTGAAAAACCTTTCCCTAATATCCAGCTTAAACCTCCCCAGCTCAGCTTCATGTTGTTTCCTTGAGTCCTGTCACTGGTCACCAGAGAGAAGAGATCAGTACCTGCCCTCTGCTTCCTCTCATGAGGATGTTGAAGAATGCGCATCAGTTCCTGTGGATGTGCAGTTTCTATCACTCTCATGATAGATCACAACTCCAAGGTACAGTGCAGCAATTCGTGCAGAAAAAAAAAAAAATATCACAGACTAATTCAGGAAATGTTGGCTGTGCTTTCTTTGTGGGTTACAAGAAAAAAAACCCAACCAACCAAAAAAAAAAACCACCCAGAACCCTGGGAACATTGTTTTCCTAAAACCATGAATTTTTTGTGCCTTAAGATATTTTGACAGATGATTCTCCAAAATATTTATAGCACAGCTTGAAGGAAACAATATAGATATCATCTCATTACAATACACACTGTGTAAAAAACAGTCTTTTACTAGTAAGGGTTCAAAAACCAAAACAATGGGATAGATAAGAGGAGAGAAGGAGGGCTATTATCCCTACAGGTACAAGTAGTTACAAGATCCCTACAGAGATCCACAGAGACTAAGTGACATGCTGTAAGACATGGAAAGTATTTGACAGAGATAAGAACCAAGTCTTTATTTCCTCTCTCTGATCTCCCCCTACCAGTTTTACCCACAAGAACATCCATCTTTTCAAAACAACTAGGCCGGACATCTTTTTATGGCTTCCCAATTACAGATGCATGGACAGACTTGGAGAAGTTGAAAAATTAATTTTGAATTGCCTTGTTATATCAGCGTTTGACAACCACAGTGAGATTTGAAAACAGTCAGGTATTTGCAAGACCCAGTCAGCACAGACAGATCCATACCATACTATTATATTACTATGAGAAGCCTTGTGATAAGTTATGTATGAAAGGAAACCCCAAACCCACACACAGGCAAGGGAGAGAAGAAATCATGTTTATAGCCAGAACCTCAGAGGAGATAGATGGTGGAAATACACACCCGAGCTTTTGTTGCCATTTAAGTCTAAAAAAAAACCACAAAAACAAAACACCAAAAAAAAAAAAAAAAAGGAAAGAGGAGGAAAGTTATTTCCCCTCCCTCCAAATAAGCTTTGCAAGATCACTTATACACAGATAACTTCAGTCAATTAAGAAATCTCAGATTGTTTTTCTGATATTCCCAATGTCTCTGCTATTTAAGCAGGTGCAGGTCTCACTCAAGCCAGAGCCAATTTCAAGTTTCTTTGTAGTTTAACACTACGAAGCAGCACAGCTGTAGCAATGGCCTCATTATGTACATTACCTACAGGTTTCACACTTGAATCCATTTTAAAGTCCTCCATGAGCCTCCCTATTAGCTTAATAATGAAGAGTGTATCAAAGAGTATGTTGCTAAGTTGACTGAAAAATTCAAAGCACTCCCAGTGAGACAGAGCTGCTGAAACCACAAAATATCCGTGGCCAAATTCTGTTCTCATTGTGATACTGCCAATTATTATATTGAAGACCAAAACCTGAGCATCTGACACAGGCAGAAGGGGACAAGTTTTTGTGTCTTGACAGATTTGCTATTGAATGTAAGAATCATAAATTTAATCTAGGCAATTAGATGGCTCAACACCATTTGTCTCAGCTGTTTCATACTTCATCCTAGAATCTGATAAGGGCTTATTGTACATTCATTTAAGCAACTCATCCATGAATAAGGAAGAGGTGTATCTAATGATTACAGAATAGTCCTTGGGCTATTACTGCTGTTGTTACAAAGCAAAATTTCATTATAGCATGTGCTTGGCATGCAAAGACTCTCTATTTCATTAACACCTGTTAAAATTGCTGTATTTTTTTTGTTTTATTCTATTTAATAAAAAAGCAGTAGTCCAAACTTCTGTCAAAATAAAGAAATTTAAAAAAAAAAAAAATCAAGCCAGTGTTTACAGAAAAGTCACAATTTCTATACCAAAGTGCAAACATCGGTGAGTAGAGCAGTTTCTCACTAGAGTTCTGGCTGCTGCTTATCTTTGGTACTGCTCTTGTTCCCATTAGCTGCCTTGATTTTCTAGGGTATGTCTGCTCTCTTATTCTAGCTTCCATTGCCTTCCAGTGAGTTTTACAAGAAACATAGCAAGTTAGAAATTAGAGAACATGTGAGTGTAATGAGACAGTGCTGAGCAAAGTAAATAAATATTTTCAACAACCTATTTATCTAAATGGTCAAAGAAACGCACTACAAGAGAAAGTAACACTGATTTAGGTTTAGAATTTACATTTTCATCGTTTATTGGCTCTGAAAAAAAATCAAAGACAGTGCACAAGTTCAAAGCAGATGTATAACCAGAATTGGAAATATATACTGAGAAACTGCTGCTTTGTGAAAGGCCCCAGGTGCCAGGATGAGCATACAAGCCTGAAAGAGGAACTGCTGAAAGATGCCACTTCAGAGAAGCACAAGAGATGAAATAAAGGTGCAGGAGTTTGGATGAGTTGTCATTGGAGACAGACAGAAGCTGTTTGATGAGCAAGAAGGCTATTTCAGCGTGGCGACTCCTCTGAGCTACTCTCAACACAGATATGCAACTCACAGCAAAAAGGGTGCAACTGAGGTTGTGCAAAAATAAAATAAAAACAAAAATCAAAACAAAAGCAACCCAAACAACAAAATCAGTCCACCTTTCTAGCTACTTCAAGTTTTGTCATGCTGGTGGGATTTGTAGAAAGCAGTACTTAAGATTCCAAAGTATATTAATTCATCAGCTGAACAGGACCTAATAAAATGGTTTTCCGCCTTCCATTCTCCCACTTGTCACCTTTGCTGAGAATCATGGCTCAGCCCAGTCTGTCCCCTTGCACACACACAGAAATGTACGTGAATGTTGCTTTGAGACACTTATGGTTTGAGATGAATAGTGACATCATTTTTAAAGAACAACCTTGAACAGCTTAGAGTCAACACAGTTCAGTTTGAACAGATTCCC
Source organism: Pachyramphus minor (assembly GCA_013397135.1). NCBI lineage: Eukaryota > Metazoa > Chordata > Aves > Passeriformes > Tyrannidae > Pachyramphus > Pachyramphus minor. The sequence goes on along the minus strand of VYXB01001331.1, from coordinate 1,117,169 downwards.
AACATAACAAAAATGCACAGATAACACAGCACTTCATTTGAAAGAATTCATATCATCAGTTAAGTAAGATTTTTAAGAAAGAAAGGGAAATATTTAATTGTCAACAACCTAACAGTACAAACTGAAGTGTAATGATTGGGAACACCCATATGTTACTTATCATTAATGAACAACAGTAAATGGTAACAAATGAAGACACATTTGCACGAGACAATTCAATTGATGGTATCTACATAACCTGTAAGTTCCCATATGATGTGCAGACATGGAAACAATCTTGGTTTAGCCTCATGATTTGCATTTATATTGTTTAAATAAACAAAACTCCACATCTGCAACAACTCACCAGAACCACTAACCTACATTCAGATTAAATTGTCTGTGTAGCATATGGAGATGGTTGGCATCCGTTTGTCGTGGAAACTCAGACTCCCCAATTTTAAGAGGACAAGAACAGAAAATCCATTGGAAAAAAAAGTACAGACTTAGTAGTAAGCAAGCCACTGACATGCAACGCTGAAGAAAAGCACAACATATTTTAATAGAGCTTTAGGGAACACATCCCTGGCTGAGGGGAAACATCACATCTCACAATTTACCACAGAATTTTCATCTCTTACTTACACAAATGGTCAAAATTGGTGAGCATAATGGCATGAAAACCCCAAAAACACCATCTCTTATTATAAAAAATGGGACACCTTTTGAGCTTAAACAACATCAGTCCACTTTCCTTACTCAGGTAGATGTAAGATAGAAATGTCTTAGAGTTTCTTTGAGGAAAAACTAAAATGGACTGAAAGATTTGAATGCATAATGCATAGGAGGAGGAATAATTTGGAGACCCAGCAATTACCTGTTTATTACAACAGCTGGAACCTCCCCACTACTTGCTGCTTACAGAACTCTGTCCTCATATCAGGTCTCCCTGCTTCCCTGGAGTAGTGACTTCAAGAATGAAATGGAGAGGTTACCATGCAAACAGTAAGAAGCTATTTCCAAGAAGTGACAACTGAGAGAGAAACATTTCTCTCTGTGCTCCCAACAACATTTTAGGGTTTTTTATTTGCTATTTTTAAGTACTTGAGTTCCTTTTCTGTTTGGCTGTGAAGAGAAGCTCTACTTAAATGCACTCCAAAGATTCAAAACCCAGATGATGACAGAATAGTCTTAATTAAAAAAATTTAAAGGCCTTATTCCCTCTACCCTCTTGATTTGCATATTTTAGGAGACGATGTTGCTTGTGACAGCTACCCTAAAATGCTGAATACTGCTGGGAATCACACAGAAACCAAGCCATCATAACAAGAAGGGGTGAACTGACATCCCATATTTGCCTATACAAAAAGCAAATGAAAACATTTAACATTATTATGATTATAGTACCAAAAACGGAAATAAAGTGAAAATCAGTGTTTCCCAAGGAGAGACAATGGGGCAGTCTTATCATAGTCAGGAACACGATCTGGTAAAAGAAGAATCAAATTTCTACCCCTCATCTTTTTGGCTGGAGGAATACAAATGAAAATCCTTAACATAACTTCAAATTCTAAAGGACCTAAAAAAATGTTTAAATACATGCACACCTGTAAGTTCCTGGTAACATTACCCAAAAAATAGCTAATAAAGTCATATTTTTTTTCCTATATAATAACAGTAAAAATACAAATTGCATCATCTTCTTAAGAAGAGCAACATTTAGGGCCCTATTCCCATAGTCATGAGGAGGCTTGTAAATATTTTTATATAATTTAATAGCATGCAATTATAATTTTGTGCTAATTGCTTTAATCAGCCCAACTTGAAGTGTTATAGTATTTTTCCATAATTAAGCAGTACCACATGACAAGCAGTGCTTTTCGGAGCTATTACAGTACTTTCTAATGCCATAATAAACAAAGATCATGCATCTTAATTATAACCAATAAAAATTCCATACACATTTAATTATATGCTACAGTGAAATTCCCATAACTTTAAAAAAAAGCTCTGTCATGATTATTAAGATGTTGCTAATATGAGCTCACACTAATGGGTTGTGCCCACTATTAATGTCATTGAGAACAGTTTATATCAGGAATCTGTATCTCCAATTTAAATGTTAATGGACTGAGTCTTTTTCATGTATAGTGCAAGAAAAGGATAAAGCTGCTGAAGAGTCAATAAGATTATGTAAAACTGCTAACTAGAACATTACCAGCTCCATCTCCAAATGCAGAGCATGGAGTGTAAAAAACTTCACATACCTTTACCCTTATGCCCTGTCAACACACAAAGAAAAAAAAACAATCCCTAATACCACCAGAATACACTGCATTTGAATTGGAGCAAAATTATAGATCTTTCATGCAAATGAAGCCAATAAAAGATAAATGCCCTGAAGTCCTTAGTGTACACAGCTTAGACATGAGCTTTATTCAGTCAGTCAGACTACTCTCTCACACTTGGTAATACAATAGTAGCAAAGTTCACAACAACAATTCAGATGACATATAAATAATCATTTAAAAATAAGTCTGTCTATAAAACAGCGCCTAGAAAAATTATTTGTAATATTATGAATTGTAACTAAAATCAGAATACTCTTTTAGTGCATAAAACCTGAAATACACTAAAAAAAATGTCCACAAAACTGGATAGCTTTGCATTAAAACAATGCTTAGCTGAACAGTGAACAGCTGCTCTATTTCAGGTACTTCCTACTCTATATCAGTTGTATATATCTATATATTCTGAACCTTAACATAGCCAGAGAAATCAGGCTCCACTCTACTTTCCTTCTCAGTCTCAGCGACACACAGACATTGGCATGTCCTCTTGAAGCCTATTACCAGCTCCCACAGCTTAAAGCAGCTTATAATAAATCTATGATGAGACTACCATGGGACGTGAAAAGGCAAAGATATTCTGCCCTTCCCCATCCCAACATTGTTGTACCCCAATTTACTGCCACTGTCACCATGCAGCTGTAGCAGTCTCTGCTTCCAAAGAGTTTGTACAATTTAAAGCAGGATTTAGATCATCTCAAGGGAGGTATTTATGCTGTCTTTTCTGCACTTCTCTTCCAGGATTTCTTTCTTCCTCTCATTTTCTCTTTGTTTCTTACTAGAAGTTTCAGTACAAGCCTTAAGTGGCAAGCAACAGGTATTAATTAGGCCCACTGGTGTGGTATTCTGCACATATACGCCAGGAATTCTTCCTTGACACAAAGAGCTTATAGACCATTATCTCCTCTTTTTTTTTTTTTTATCCCCCATTGTCCTTTCTTCTTACTGCTTCTTACCCCTATTTTTCTTTCCTACCACTTAAATTTTAATATAGAATTTCTGCAATACCACTTTATTAGAACTCTAAGAGCTTAGAAAAATATCTGTATGAAATTCTGTATTCTCTTATTTAAGACTCCTCAAGACTGAAGAAAGCACTATTAGAAGCCATGGGAGAAGCATCTGAGTCACAATTAGCAGTTAAGACCAACGATCTGCACTTGAATATCAACGTTGAGTAAGGAGGAGCCAGTTACATGTCTAAACAACACAACTGGAAAGTGTGATTATTTAGTGATTTCTTTGCTAATCAGCGTTCATGCTCTGGGGAGATTACAGTATTTAAAAGAAGATCTTAGACTACTTTATATGCAAGCCACTTCTTACAGAAGATCTCCTTTCCTGGCCAGCAGTCCTCTCAAACTCTCACCCACAAATCCTCATGTGACCATCCTACTGTATTAGGACAGTTCTGTGGAGAAAAGATGTAATGAAATCTGTTGTGCTTGGTTATGCCTATGAAATTGTAATATTTAGTTTTTCCTCACTATATAGGCTTATGAGTGCCATATCTCCCTCTTTCTTAGAAGTAACTTCAAACTTTCCTGGTTGGTTTGAGATTCAAGGTTGGTCTTTGCAGTCACACTTCCCCTCTTTCCATTTCAGAACAGTAAAAGGTCAAATTTCCTGCAAAAAGGTACCAGAAAAGAAAGACATTGCAGTACAGGACAGGCATGTAGGTGCTTGATATCTTTATTTTCATCAACAAGATGAAAAAGAATCATTTCTGAAGATTCTGTAAGTCCCTAAAACAAAGAGTAAAGCATAGTTGCCTCAAGATTAATGGATTCTTCCCTAATCCCATTATAACAGATGGACCACCATGGACTATTGGTGATCCATGAACCACAGCTGGCCCATCTGATTTTAGACAATCAGGGATTAATCCTGTCAAATTGTCAGACTCCTAAGAGACTGTGACTTACTAAAAAGAATTAAATTTCTCCCCAGTATTACTTAAGTGCTATTAACCTGATCTTACAGTTTTCTAAAAAGAGAGCTTTTCACACTTGACTAAACTCAGTCACTATTGTGTCACCATTTAAAATGCTAATAACAAATTATGCCCCTAAAAACTTATGTGTATTTTCGATTGTCTCCAGTGTGACTTAACTCCGAGTACATATGTACCAAAGTGGAATAAGTAATAGTTTTACTGCTCTGAAAAAAACAGATTAATATCAGGCACTGAATGCATTAACTGAGCACTGCACTGGTCCCAATATCAAGTGATTAAGAATCCAAGGTCCCTTAACATAAAACAGAAAGTAGATAATTTTCTTCCTCTCTACCTAAATCACAACTAATGTTTCTGCTGCCATTAAAACAGCTGAGCACACGGCTCTTCATTAAAGGTTTTCAATTCAGAAATTCTCTTAACTATGTGGAGATCATATCAAACACCTTTATGCTGGTTGTTTTGGTTTCTGGAGGGCCATAAGCAGTTTGGCAGTTTCTCTTCTCAGACAGAGATTTTCCAGAGAGCAAAACACAGCGTACACTTTTTCACTAGTTCCTTCATACTCAAATTGCCCCCAGTATGGGCAATCATCTTATTTGCTCCAACCTAATTTCTCTTTCGGGGTTCCAGTACCCAGCCCCAAATAACAGAAGACATTCAAAATTTGCTTGCAGTAAAATAAGATTCGAAGAGCAATCTGTAGGTGTAAGAGCAGTTAAGGAAAAAGCAGGAGTGCGTCATATAGTAGAATATATGCCATTCCTGGAATATATTCATGGCATAAGAATAGGTGAAAATTTTATGACAGGCAGAGAGAGGCCTTACTTTCTATCCTTCTAATTTTGACGTCTTACTTTGGATTGCACTTGGGCTCCTTATTAATGAAAGTACTTCCTAGTGTCAGTGAGGAAGCTTGGTAGAATTTGTACCTGATCAAGATCTATGCACTGAGGGCCATAATGAATGTTCCATTGTTGGTCTCCAGTTCTCCTTATTTGAGTATCTGTCAGCAACTTGTTAGAAAGTTTTTACAGAGAGTTTGTAACTGTCACTCCAGCTGCTCTGGGATGCAGTGTGACCTGTTTCCATCAGAGAGGAAGTCTTTCGGGTTGTCTGTCTCAGATAGACCAGAAATAGAAGCGTGTTCATCATTGTAGATGCAGCTTCTCACACCAATCCCAATTTAAAGCAGAAATATCACAAACAAATCTAAAAGGATCACACTATAGATCAAGATTAGGAGTTTTACATTAATCAATCAGATGTTGAGTTCATGTTCTCTGCTACAGAAAAGAATGGAAACATTCCAAAAGAATGGAATAGGGGAAGCCATATTCCAAGGTATTCTAGAACAACAGTAACAGACCTGGAAGGAAGGACTTTGGAAGGAAGCTCATTATTGCTTGCCTGAGATGGAACAGTAACTTCTGACTAATAAGGACCATCCCAATCACAAGTCCCTGGCAGGGCTTGTCACAGTCCTGCCCTGCAACCTCATCATCACAGCTTGTCTCAGCTACTTTTGTTTGCTCCTGAAGGGAGTTTCGAGAGACATAGCTCTGCTCCTGCATCCCTCCAAACTGCCTAAACATTTGAAAGGGCACCTTCTGAGAGAGTGTTTCTTGCTGCTGGAGCAAGAGAATATGTAAACATGTTTTCCAAAAGCCCAGGTTTTATTGTCCAGCTGAGCTAATAATTACAGGTTTTACTACACAACAATTAAAAAATACTTTTAATTTGCATATGTTCTCAAGAACTTGCCTCATATTTGTATGATATCATAAATAACTTTTATAGCACCATAAATATGGGAATAAAATCCACTAATTAATCATAGATTGGAATTTTTATTAGACTAGAACATGGTCCAAACTTCTGAGCTCCATCTTCACAGGGCTGTTGCAGGACAGTTTGCTGCAAATTTCTGACTTTTGGTAAGCCCACGTCCAATGCTCAGATTCCAGTTCTTTCTGAAAGCTGTAGTTTGATTATAGGCATCTAGCTAGGAACTAATCAGAAACATTTCACATTAAGTAGAATTACTACAGCAAAAATCTATTCAAATAACTTAATTCATTCCTATTTAGACCAAGAGGATCCATCTCCGCCCCCGATGACACAATGAACACCAAAATGTTAAAAACCACTATCTTCAACTTTAGCAGGCATTATATTTCTAGATCATTAGGCAATCAACCAAGACTGCTTTTGCAATATTCTCTTTTTCTTGCTCTCAACACTTCAGCCTTTGGTGAGAAACAGAGCATATTGGATCAACCTTACTCTATGTTCTCTTTTCATCATTCAGCAAATTACGGCTTCCAGGCTTCTGCAAAGTCTGTTTGTGCCACTTACTCATACAAGCAGTAACACTTTTCAGTGTGAATGCCATGCCAGGAACCCATAAAATGAGACATTTAAACAGGGAAAAATGAATAAAAGCTACTATCATAGTATTTTAATGTGACCTAGAAACTGGGAATTGAAACAGTTGCTGACAATGGGAACTCAAGATTTTTCAATCAAAGGGTTCATAATAGGCCCTGAACACCAGGGAAAGAGGGACTGGCTATTTTGTAGGAGAGAAGTAGTTACAGGAAATTTTTGCAGAGGAAAAAACTTGGCAACCACAATGAAAGAACCATTTTAGTAAGCTTTGGCCCAAGCTTTTTTAGATAGGTTTCATAATTAGAAAAGACTTCAAGAAATCCATTAGGTACTGGCAATGAGAGCTAATTCTGTGCTAAGGAAGAAGTAGCATAGGTTATTTGAACATACTTGAACATTTTTAACATTGGTGTTACTTCACTGTATATAAAATATAGCTGGGCTTGATCATTAAATATTTACATATACTACTGTGAAAATAGATACTGCCTATTCCTGATTTTTAAAGGGACTTAACAGAATAATAATGTCCCTCAGTCTCAGACACTACCCCCCACTTGTCTTAAACACACAAAAGTTTAGAAGTATTTTAAAGGTTGTGTATTTTTTTTTTAATTGGTAGGACCAAGGCTTTATTTTCCAGCCATAAAAAAAAAAAAAAGTTAAGAAATCAGAACCCTGAAATGTCCAAAGCTTGATAAATTTAATAGTCACAATAAAGAGGAAGCTATTCAGTTCTTTTGCCATGCCTGAAAACACCAATATCCCAAATTCTGCCAGAGGACAAATAAACAACCCAAGCACAACAACACTGCTCTCCCACCAAGTCACCTTAAACAGCTCTCCCAGCCCCACAGTAGGGTACACCATGGATAATCACCTTTTGATGCTGCCTGCTTGCCCAACCAGTATGAGCTGAATGGACTCCAGCAGCAGCCAGGCCAGGAATACAACACATGAAACAGTATAAGGATCAAACCATGCAAAGCTTTGTAAATAGTTTCCATACTCTGACCTTAATTTCAAAGGCCAGCAATACTTTGAAAGCAATTTAAGATGGCTGGGGGAAAAAGTGTTTGAAAGTGTCACAAAAGCAGGAAGCATCAATACTTAAACTTCTCACTAATAGCTTAGACTGGTCTGTTTGAGTAGGCAGTGATTTTATAACACCAAAGTAGTTCAGGTTGGATATATCTTTAATCAGAAATTAATTCTATCAAATGCAGTTTCAACACTCTTAATAGAGAGCAAATAAAAGCCATGTTTAGGTCTCAGCTAAAAATTCTTGATCAATCCAATGGAGAACTAAACAATGAATACACTGAAGAAGTTGAAGTTAGACAATGCAATGGTTTGCAAAGAAGATTTGCAAAGAACAGGAAATTTTGATCTGAAGAGTTCACTAAGTTATTTACCACTTAATCAAAAACTACAGTAATTTCTAACTGGCCTGCAAAAGCACTTCATAATGGCAATGAATGGATTTACAGTCCATCTTTGATTTAGGTAGAAATTTCATTGCAAGTATCTGAGACAATTATATTATGCATCTGTCATGTATTGCACATCTGATAACTTCTATTAAAAGAATCTGCACAATTCTTGTGACATCTGAGGGGATTGCTTTTTTGGTTATTGAGAGAGTTCTTGTTTCAGAAACTCAAAAGTTGGACATTTTCAAGATAAATCATCTTTTGTGTTCAAGAGAATATTTCTTTTCAGCCTTAATAACATTCTGTACTGTATTACTTTACCTTGGAAATATTTAAAACAAAATACAAGCAAAAAAAAAAAAAAAAACCAGGAAAAACAATCTTTCCCCCCATCCCAAAAAAACCCAAACCAGAAGCACAAAAAAGCAGCACAGGAAACTTACTTCTCACTTAGTTTTGTCTCTTAATCCATCATCCACTAGTTGAAGAACTAGGGTCAGTTGTTTTCTATCTCTGTGGAAGAGTTCAATTTCATAGTACTAAAACTCACCACTTCACAGCAACAGCTTTGATGACACACCAGGGTAAAGCCCATATAATATAGAGCATGGATACCAGGAATGAATACTCTTCTGAGGTCAAGGGAATTGGATTGCATAGAAAAATAAGACCTCAAAAGCTCTATAATAAAGGTATTCAGGATGATGGAAGTGCTCAATAAAATAGAGCCTTAGATATTTTTACACTGATGAAACAAAAAATTTAAAAGGTCACTCACTACTTAAGGAAAGAGGAATAGCAAAACATAAGCAGATTAAGCTAGGTGGTTAAAATATAATATGGTAGGGGTTTTTTTCACATGAAATATAAGCATATGTACTACAATTATTTAAAGAGAGACTTCAGATGACTTCCTGAATGGCTCAACTAGCCAGTATTACAGCTGCTCAAGGTAGAATTTTATGTGTTTAAAGAGAAATAACAAAGCTGAAGTTACTGCAGCTAGAGATCCAATCAGGGAGGATGTGACCCTCCCATAACGGACTTACTGCACCTCCATCAGGCAGTTCATTGATTTGGCATGCTTAAATCTATCCTTATCTTTTCTGATTAATATCAAAATTGTTGCTTCTTATAACTTCAGTAAATGGGCTTTTGTGTTGTGGAAAGGGCTGAGAGAGATCTGATGCTAAGGTACAAAGAAACAGAAAGAGAGAAATGTAGAGAGCTCCATTTTCTAGAGAATATCCTTTCAAGACATTTTTCCCCCAGGCCACTGTAACAGAATGCTGTATTTAAATCAGCAGGTCATGCACTAGAAGATGGTTTAACTGCTAATTAGCACTAGATGATATACTGAAAATTACATGCTAATTAATTCTCTGTAGATCTAAGCGCCCTTCCTTCTATATAATTTTCAGTGAACATATTAACACGGGGAAGAGAGTGACATTAATTACAAATTCATGTGACAAACATGTGAAGTTATATTAAATAGTTGATGGAGGTTAACTAAAAAGAAAGATGTGGGTCAAAGTTGTAGGCCACAGTATCATAAAGATACCCTACATAAAAAAAGAAGAGGGCATATATTACCCATTCAATCTTCCTGTCAGTTTGATGTTGTTCTCTTATATTAGGTTTTCTTGCAAGACAATCATTATTCTGAAAATAGGATTTGTCTGTGCAGAATACAATAGTGAAAATCTCACAAAATGAAGGCAAGTAAACGGAAAGCAAATAGTCTTGTTCTTTTAGAAAGTGACAGTGATTACAGTTTTTTAATAAATTAACCCTTAACAATTCATGCATCACAACAACTTGAAAATGGCAGAGAAACAAGTCATGGGAAAGTTACAGAGGTAGTTAAAGAATTAATATTTCAAATACTGGTTGTGCGACAGTCCCACATGAATAAGAGAAGCATTTTAACACAAATATATACAACAGCATTATCCAGAGCTACTGGATTAATATCTTTTAATTTAGGATCTGGAATTACCTCAAATAAAGTAAAATCCAGTCACTAAAAACAAAGATCAAGCAATTTAATGCCAGATATTGCCCATGCTTCTAAATGGTCTCAAATTCCCAGTAGTGAATATAGGCCAATTTGAGGGTTCAAAAAGTATAAAGAAAAAGTGGTTACAATGCTAAATTTACATCTTGTGTTTGTCATGTACACCTACATGCATGGATATTTCTGCAGTTCAAAATGCTGAGGTTTTCCAGGTTTTCCCCTTCCAGTACCTTCCACCAAAAGCAATGGTGATTCATCATTAGAGAAACTTTAGTTGTCAAGGCCTATCCAGCAATTGTTGGGGGCTTTTGTACAAGAGATCATGGAATTATTTTCAAAAGTGACATTTCAACTTTGTTTTTGATGTCAGAGCTACTGTAGTCTTCTAACTTCAGAGAGGCAGTTGAGTGTACTAGATTGCTGGGCCAGAAGGAACAGGGATTTTCACAGAAAAAGGTAACCATAGCTTTCATAAAGGACAGATAAAACCAAACGTAGGCAAGTTCACAGAAAATGGTGCTAGAGCAACAAGAACATCATCAGAATTGTCTCCAATATCTTTCCCATTTAGCAAGGGAATAGGTTAGTTTTTCTATGCCTCCAGATCACATTACCTCCACAAATGTGTTCATTACCTCCCCCATGAGAGCAAGATGTTGCTAGTGTCTGCTTCAGTATTTTGCTTAATGCTTGTACCACCAGTAAGAGTTTTCTACTGCTTGCCAAGTAACCAACCCCCCAACCTAACTTGAGAAAATGCTGTCCATTTTTTAAAAAAACAATTCAGCTGATCTTTATTTTAAGAGTTCCTCTAGCCATCAATTTACTGTTTTCATGCATTCTATTCTATTTGGACTTCTACATTTAAATTCTAAATATTTAACAATTATTTGAGTCAACAGAATATCTTTGAAAGCATTTCTAAAAAGGAGCTTCTAGAATATCCTTTCTTTGATGCAGTACTGTTAGATATATATAAAAATAACATTTTTTTCCTCAAAAAGTCATCTCTTCAGGAAACATTATGTCTTTGAATTTAAAAAAAACCCCAAGAGTGTACAAATCTTAAAATTACAATCCAACCTTCATAATATAGATTTATCTATTAGAATTGACAGTTCCTGCTTTATACATATGCATGAAAAAAGTCATTTGGGGCATCTGCGTTAAAAATAATGTTCATCTCTAGGTAAGAGATATATAAAAGAAGAATATTGGGGGGGGGTGTTTTATTTTAATAGCACAATAGATGACACCAAATTAGGCAATTTGGTGCAAGAAAGCTAATAACCAAATCTTGAACTTCTATTTGTTTGTGGTCTACAGGGAAAACAGTTGGCATTTAGTCTTCTTACATATTTCACACTAAGAAACAGAATCTGCCCATGTGTTTACATAGTTCACCATCCAAAATGACCAGGACCATCTTTCATGAGAGATGCAGATGCACAGCTTCAAGTATACTCTTTTTGCCCAGCACAGAACAGAACCAAAACTTTAAAGTATATTCAAAATCTTTCTTGTGGAGGATTCTATTAAATAAGTATTTAACTCTGTTATACAACATAAGATACAGAAGTCAGGAAGAGAACACAGCCAGAAATTCTTACCTTTCTAGAGAACTGGAGAACACATGCTGAACAGTTTCAGGTGAATCCAGAGAAAGCAGAAATAAAGACTTACCACAGCTTCCGGAAGTTTTATAGTTCTGTAACCAAAGGAAACATCCAATATTGAAAAACTTTTTCCAAAGACAACACACACCTCCCACACTTAGGACTAAATAGCTCTTATAACTGGCAGGAAAAGTTTAGTAAGATGCTGAATGCCTGGAGGATAGGAGGGGAATTGGTTAGTGGGATGGGATAGAAAGCAGATGACAACTCAGATTCAGCTGAATCTTGTTTAGGCTGATCATGCACACCTGATTCAGCTCTAAACACTGCACCTGGTCTCACTTGAGAAGTGCTTACTGCATGCATTTCATTTTACATTGTCTGTCCAAGATATTCAGAGTAGAAAATAAAAATATACTGTAAGTAGTATCCAACTTGCCATAAGCCCCTGTGCTCAGAACAATAACTTTTGTAGAGATTCCTTATCTTGGAAGGGCAATCCTATGAAGCACTGTTTGTGTCAAACACCCAAGTTTGTAATGACAACTCCTGCACACCTGGGTGAGTTGGCAGGTGTGTTAAGTAATTTAAAAAGTTTTGTGAAACAGTTAAGTAGCCAGGTGGAACCTGTCATGAGCAGAGCAAAGTTAGGGTACTCACTGACACCTACTTGTCTCACCGGTTTGTTTCAAATACACCATGGCTTTTGCTGATAGATTACATTTACCAAAGATTTAAAACCATTCTCAGAATAGATGAGTGAAAACAACTGTTCCCAGGTGTGTCTTTTATAGGCCTCCCCTTTCCCATCACATCTTTTGCCTCAAAGTTGAGGCAATGAAGCCCAGGCTCTGTTCACAAAGAATTTCACAGAAGCTCTATATTTATAGACACAAAAGGAATTTGAACTCTGTTTCCTCGCACACTGAAGCTGGCATCACATCTGCAACTGTCAGAGTTAGGTGCTGTCTAACCACCTGCCCTGTGCAAGACAAACACAGAACACTTGGCAGCAACTGATGAGGCTCATTGACTCCCCCCACTAACTCGTGGATGGTGAACCCTGCACAACTTACCTTCCAATGAGGAAACAACACAAAACATGCTATGTCCCCTCCCCAGACATGCTGAGATGGAGTCACAATCTTTACTCTTAGGGCTTTCTAACAATCAGGCTGCAATATGTTTCAAGTATGAATAACTCCAGGAGTACCTCTTTTTTCTTGAACAAATTTTATTTGCCCAGAAGCACCTATTGAGATATTTAAATGGGATTTCTATGGCTTTTTTAGCAATTTAACTAACTTAGTTTCAGTGATGCACTTTTAATCACAAGTGAGACAGTTTATAATCCAGAATTCAAGGAAGCCAGGAGGGTTTCCTGCTACAGATTTTTAAAGATCTTGTGTATATGTGCACTTGCCCCTTCAAAAGAAACAAAAAGTCGTTTAAGTTCTATTAAGAAACCTTTCACTAAGGGATGGAGGAAGAAATCCAGCAACCACACTGAAAACCAGGATTTAAGTTAGGAACAATTAACACAAATACAGTAACTCATAACTGACCACAGAGGTGAACCAAATGACCCCTCCTGGCCCCAACTGCTCTATCTGAGAGAAGACCACAGACCATCATATACAGTATTTCTTAGATAGATGGTATGTGAACTAAAAAATACAAGCCATTCCAATATTTTTTCACACTTTTTAAGATCACAAAAAGATCAACACGCACAAACATCTGTACCAGTTAAGGAGTGGGGGGTTAACCTTGAATAGTTAACTCCACCTGGGAGGTTTATGCAGTTTCTTCTGTTTGAGATCTAATCTTACTCTCATCACTTTAACCTTTTCTCTCTTGCTTTCTTTCTTTCTTTCATTCTATAATGCAGTCTGTAAGAATACATCTATATGGAAACCAGTTGCAAAGATTTTTGTAAAAAATACCTGCCAAGTGAATAGCAGTGGTAGAATTTATAGTTCTTAAATACAAAGAACAGGATTAAGATATAGAAAATAAAAACTATGTCACATCTTGCACTCTCACACTGCTAAGCAGAGGACCAGCATGTTTTCTTTATTTAATGAAAATTATTATCTTAATGTCAAATAAGCAGGGGGGGTAACATACAGCACACAAACTGATTAATATATCCACTACCTTTTTAATAAGTAATTACTGTTCACCCCAAAGCAAGTGCCCAGGGAAGCTAGGACTCACATGAGATGACTATGAGTGTATTTTTTTAAAAGATGCATATTTACCCTGATTCTCAAATACTTACAATTATCTTATTCAACCAAATTAGAGAAGCAGTCAAGTTTCTGTTAGTGCCTTAGCCCATCAATGCTACAACAGGCTGTAGTGTTTGTTCAGATCTCGGAATTTTCTCAAGAAGTTCTGTAAATGACATAGTTAAAAGAAGAGATTACTTTCTTGATTTGAAGACTGACAAAAGAAGACTGCAGTTAGATAAATATTAACGAGTATTGTCTGAAATATGCAAGCATGTATTGACTGCTGAGCTAAATACTAAAAATTCAAGCTGTTTGGTCTACTCTGAATATAAAAATGTTAGTACCCAAAATGAAGTTGAAACAGCACAGTTACTGTCATATCCAGTGGATTTATTCTGCCAAATTCAGAGCCAAGAAATCGAACTTATAGAGAAACCTAAGAAATTGAGCTTATTCTAACCACGAAACAGATTTCTTAACAAAAATCAGTTACATTCACAGTGCTTTCTGAACTGTAAGATGTCAGAAAAACTTTGAAGCACTCACAGAATCAGCACTTCAGGATACTCTTAAGCTTTGGGGACAGTTATCAGTTCTTCAGGTAGACTTCTATGGCCCAGGCTAATGCATCCACCCTTCTACCACAGTCACTGTGCAACATGTAAACTGGCTCTCCTTCCCACCAGTTCAGAGATGCCCAGAGCTCTTTCCAGGCAATGTTTGTAACCCTGTTACAACCCAGACCAAGCCAGGACTGGGGGGGAACTAAATAGTCTGGCACTCCTTTTTGGCAAGGAAAGGTTTTTACAAAACCCACCATTCCTCTGATTTACATCCTGCAATTGTTAACACCCACACCATGTTGTTTTTTTTCTCTCACCTTCCCTCTCTTACTCCAGTCCCCACCAGAGTGTTGCTGATCTCAGCCCACGGGTGGAGTGCAGCTGGGGCCTGTGCCACTTGCAGGCACTGCCATGGGGCAGGGCTCTCTCTGCTGCCTTTGCAGTGCCCCGCCAGGAGCCCAGCGACACAGACAAGGGTTTGTGACTCCTCAACTCACAAAAAATCTGAAAACTTACAGAAATATCAAAGCTGTCAGTGTAATACAGGATGAAGCTTTTGTACTCTTTAACTGAGCTGACCTCTCACCATGAGCAGCAGGAGTTCTGCTCACCTAAGGGCTAAAGAATTTGGCTTGGAATACATAAAGCCTAAAGTTCCTTTAACAAAAGAAAGACACCTATGAATTTATGGTAGTGCCCACTTAGACACTACTTATATACTAGCAATTATTTTAGGCTATTTGTCTGCTTCTCCTTTCACTTCTGTCCTGGAGCATGGTGACATATTTTCCAGCGCAGGATAACACAGAAATAAGCACCATAATCTCTCTGGTTTCTATTCTTTGCATGAAAACCAGGAGCATCACTGTCACTAAGCTGTTTATTCAGGCCAAATCCCCAGGGCTCTGCAGCAGCCCCCAGGTGGTTTCTCTGGACACAGTTGCACCCTGGCAGAGACTGTCCCCTCTGCAGCATCTGATCTCCTCTGTTGAGTTTCTCTCCATCTCTACTACAACTTCTTAAACTTTGATTCCTGCAGGAATCAAATTTAATCTGTTTCAGTATATTTTATGCTTCTCTGATTTATTCAAAGCTGAATAAAAGCATTGCACTACTTAGGTTTCCTATTTCATTTCAGGAACTATATTATTAGTAACCCCATTCAGGAACTAGATTAACTGGAGTCAAGCAGATTAAAAACCCAAGCTACACCTGTGGTATTCAGCTTGCACTTTAATCTTATCCACTAAATTAAAAAAGGTCTGGATAAAAACAAGACAAGTTAACCTATCACTTGTCTCACAGAAGGGTCTTTAGGGTAAAAGACTCAGTTCTCCTGCAAGTCTGGTAAATTTTCCCCTTTTTGCTGGAAAATACCACCTTTATACCAAACCATTCCATTTCATGGAGCAAAAAAAAGCAGCCCTTCTGAGCTGTAATACAAAAAATGGTTTTAATATATTCCCGAATGCAAAGAAAAACCCTTTGTTTGATTGGCACTACAAGAAAAATTAAAGTAATTTTTCCTTTTCCTGATTTTTATTCTATAATGAATAGATCTATTATTTGATACTCCTTTACCTGAGATTACTATTTTATTATTATATTCTAGTCACACTCTGGTGTTATATGTGAGATTTCCGGTTTTATTATAAAATAAAATTTAGTAAGATATGAAAATAATTATATATGTTTAAGAATGGTTAATAACTACATGTATATAAGAATGCATTTAATGTGATATGTATTTGTGTATATATATATATGAGATGACCAGTTAGTAAATATTTTATTTTGCTCTGTATAGGGTAGAGTATATCTAGATGAGCTCAGACAGATTGAACAATAAAATGAACATGACAAAATGGGTTTTAAGTCAGGAAACAGAACAGTAAAACAATTTCCTGAGTTATTTAAATGCTTTCATTGGAGAAATGTCATTATATACTTGAATTACACTGGAATATAATTATATAAACACCACAAATAACAATGTTTTACCAAAAAAACTCCCAGAAGTTAAGGTAGGGCAACTATTTCCTGACTTATTTGTTCTTTTTAAGATCAGGTTCTGGTTGCTATAAGAAGTAAATCAAAAGAAAGAGTCTAAATTTATTTTAGAAATCCATGTCCTTTATATTTATGCACATACTTATCTTGAAGTATCTAATATGTGAATAGCTCCATATATTTAATTCCTTGCAGGTTTAAGATGCAGCCCTTACACAAAAGGCCTCCCTTTGAATTATTTTGGTGACCTTAATCAGAATTTTATCTTCACAATTAATTCTAATCTTTTCATAGGCAAAGTCAGAGGAGTGTATTTTTCTTCCCACATGCTCTCAGTTTTGGTATTATATGTGTCACAAATTAATCACAAATATCTGCCTGGTGTGTCTACCTGAAATGAAAGACTGCAGAAAAATACTATCCAAAACCAGAGACTAAATTAAGAGTCTGAGAAATTGTGTTTACATAAAAATTTGGAAGTGAATTTTAATAACCTGAGAGTGGCCAAATGAAAAAATAATCATAAACGACATATTGTAAAATATTTGTTATATAAACTTGAATAACAGAATATGCTGAGTTGGAAGGGACCCACAAGGATCATGGAGTCCAACTCCTGGCCCTGCACAGAACCATCACCAAAAGTATCACCCAAACACTTCTTGAATTCTGCCACGATTGATGCTGTGACTACTGCCTTGAGGAGCCGGTTCCAGCACCCAACCACTCTCTGGGTGAAGAACTTTTTCCTAATATCCAACCTAAACCTTCCCTGACACAACCTCAGGCCATTCCCTCGGGTCCTGTCACTGGTCACCACAGAGCAGAGATCAGTGCCTGCCCTTCCTCTTCCCCTCACAAGGAAGCTGTAACTGCAGTGAGGTCTCCCCTCCGTTTCCTCTTCTCCAGCTGAACAGACCAAGTGCCCTCAGCAACCCCTCACACAGCTTCCCCTCCATCCCTTCCCATCTCTGGTGCTCTGTTCTGGATGCCCTCTCTCTACTGAAGCATCTATAATTAAGGACAAACTTACACATATTATTACTATTCACTTAACACTGCTGATTTTAAGGATTCCCATAAAAATATATATGAATAGAATTTGAGCCGTACCCGGACACAAAATATCTATTAAAATTTGAAAGACAATTCTGGCTCTTCCTACTTGCTTTCTCATCAACACAAATCACCTTGATTCAAACCAGGTGTACACATTATGAGTAAACGTCACTGTCCTGCTCATAGTGACCATACATTACTAAAAGGATTTTAAAGTATATTCTGTCACTTTGTGATATGGAAATCATTTTCAGTGTAAATACATATGCTTCTTCGTTAATTGTTTCTTAAAACTGTGTGTTATTATCAAGCATCTCACTTTCTCAAAACGATTTTTGTCTTAAGCTTAGCTTTTGGGAAAAATAATTGCAATAATCTTCTCCCAAATGAATATGTCACCAAACTGAAACTATCCTACCCCTCCTGTCCCTCCTTCCATACTGATAACACTTACATGAGGGAATGAGGTGGAGACAGCCCCTGCTGCAAATTCCCACATAACTCAGTCATTTGGGTTGTTTTTCCAGAGGCAGAAAACAGTTTCTCACTGTGTTCAGCTGGACCTAGAACTGGTCAGCAGCTTCACAAACAGACATTCTTGCCTTCCTCTGTGCCTCACTCCCCCTGTTTGCAAAAAGACATAATAACACCACCCATCTACTTAAAAGTAACATTATCTTTAAACAATGTTTGAACGCTACTTCTGTTATGTGAAAACATGACTATTCAAAATGGACAACCCATTAAAGCTAATGCAACAGAATAATGCTGGCAATGGATTATTTATTTGTATCATTGTAAGGCAGTGAGGGAATTAACTCTTGTAATTTCAGACTGAGAACAGACAGCAACTGTAAGAGCTAAAATATTTAAAATATTTATGGAGCTTTAATCCAAAATTTAACAAGTATAATATTGTCAAATCATCAACAATGGTTTAGGGAAATGATCTTACTTAATTCATTAGCACAACATCACTGGTCAACAAAAAACTAGTGCTTTTCCAAGCAAGCCATAAGTAAACTGACATTTCTATTTCTTAGAAGATATTTACTGTTTAATAGATACATTGTTCTTACAATTAAGAGTTCTTTCAGTCCACTATGCCATGCTCAATAGCTTTGTCTTATATTGCAATGTCTATCTGAATCTGATCCTTACCTTCCTTCTGAGAACCATCTTTGTAAACTTACTGGAAGCCGATAGCGACATTCGATGCATGAAATATCTACAGAGCTGGTAGAGTTTCCATTTGGAAAATAGGAAAAAAAGTGTCTGTGTTTCAAATTTTTCCTAATAAAAAATTACTTGGTTCCAAAAAGTTAGTTGAGTATTTAAAATGCTGTTAATCTAGTGAAAGTCTTTGAGAGCTTTTTTTCTTCCTTATACAGACATGAAACACAGACGTTAAAAGAAACGAAAAGAAAGGCAAGTCAGGCTACCCTAATCCCTCAGGATAGGGAGAACAACTATCAAAGATAAATAAACCAAGTACAAGGGGAAATGAGGTGAAATATAATACCATTTGAGGAAAAAAATTAAGGCAATAATATTCTTTCCCAAGCATTGGCTTATACTCTTGGCCATCAATAGCAAGTGCTTTTCCTTCATAGTACATTTATTTATATCCCAGAATGAAAGTGATGCACGCACTCAGGGAACAGAAAAATCCGATGTGTGACTGTTATGAAAAGAACTGCTTTGTAGTATTGTTTCAGATTAAGATTGTTCTTGTTTTAAAATACAGCCTGTCCTTACAAAACCAGTCCACACAATCAATAAATGCTAAATCACTTAAGGACTGAATTTTTGGAAACTTAAAACGTGGACTTGGGAGGTAATTTGTTCAGCCCTAACAACACACTTGTTGCTGTAGTGTGTCCCAGCTACGATCTGCCACCTGTAATGGATGATGTGCACACGTAGGGTCCCTGCACACATGCTAAGAAAACTGTTCATTTGAACCTGTGAGCAGAAGGAGAACCTAAATCATACAGGAACACTTGCAAGAAAGCACTTACACACATCATGCACTTTTCATTAATTCTGTACCCTGTTAGTGTCAAGAAGGGCATGTCAGAAGGGGTGAGGACCTGGCATAAAAAACAGTAGAATTCCAGGCACAGACTTATTTAAATAAGTCATAGGACTACAAGGAAACTAAAGTAAATTTTTGTGTTTGAGGTAATTGAAGAATGGAGATGTGGATTCAAAAGAAAACAATTTCTTCTTCCTAAATGATCTATTAAAGTAATATGACATGTTTCTATAGTAATATGATTCAAAGGTAACAATTCTTTATGGGTGGGGACTGTCTTAAGTAAATGGCAGTGGAACACTATAGGGGTTTTTAACACTGAAGCTGGGTTTTGTTTCTAATTCTTGCAAGGCCTTGATTTAGTACAGTCTGTCCATAAGCTCCCCAGAGGTTTGTATGTCAGCCACATCGAGGCAACGGCATGTGAAACATAACAACTGCAAGGGAAAGGCCAGAGACACTTGGGAAGCCACATAAAGATGGGATCAAGGTGGAGAAAAATCTCATCAGACTCAGGAGGTTAAGGACAAGTCACCTCAGAAAATTTGTTCAACTTGCAAGGGCCACAAGGACTCATGTCACTGAGCATTGCAGAGTTGATTATCATAGAGCATATTGACAATTACAGTTTTTAGTCAAATCGAAGGCTGTAAACATCCAGGTTTACTGAGGATTTTTTTCATGAGGAGGAAAGGAGAAGGCAGATAAAGTGACTGCAGCAGTGTGTCTGCATATGGCTCCACAAGTATATTTCAGCCACACAGAAAATTCTCCTTTATCTGTTACATATTCACCAACACCTACCTTCAAGGAGTGAACTAGGTTCATTTATTTGTCCAGACTAACACCGTTTAGGGATATAATATAATCTTTCTTCTTTAGAGGAAACAAGCTCAAGGCTTGTAGTTCAGACAAACCCAATGATCCTATATTTGACTTGTCATCAAAATGAGAAGGATTTTTGGGTTTTGGGGTTTTTTTTAAAAAAAAAGCGAACCAATTTTTTTGTCTTCCTACTTTCTTTAGTTCACAGATTGATACATGAGAAGCCAATTAAATGACACAAAAAGAAAAAGAATAAAAAGGTAATATTTAAAATACTTTTGTACACAGACTCATTTTTGTTAACAGACACTGATGACCAGAGGTATAATCAGATTATCCAAAAAATATCAGACACCTCATATAGTGAATTAATGTGTTGGCAAATCTGTAGAATTTCCATTTCAGAAAGAGAACCTAAGAAAAATCTTTATGCAAGTGCCTAAATTATATCTTCTTTGTAAACCTCCTCCTTTCAGCTACATTCAGGAATTGCAGAAATGCAGCATGCAGTGTCATGCAAAAATGCCTGTGCACTTCACAGATACAGCGTGTAATGCGTGTACAAAAAAAGGTCATTCATAGCTGGAAGTACATATTGCTCATGCTGTTAATAGAAAGTACAGCATTCTCACAAAGCTAACAACAGAAGAATATGCCCACTTCTCTTTCAACCGTGGTAATAGCATTTATATTATCCATGTCTTTTTCAAAAAAGGGTTGTCCCTCAGATGTTGCAGGTAGCCAGGTAAAAAGGTTGCAGTTCTGTATTGCTTTTAACATGAAGTTATGAAAGATAGTATAATAAGTGCTTCTCTAAGTCCCTTTCAACCACTCCTTACTCTAATCAAAAAGCAGAATATTTTTAGTCAACAGAAACAGCTCACTCTGCTGTCAGGCACTACAGTTTACAGCACATGCAGTTCAGGATTACAAGGTTGTTAACTGTGGATGTAAGGTGTCTAAAATTCTCTAGATTACACAGCTTTCTGAGACAACATTTTGTAGAGATTCACTGTTAGGAAGCAGGTTACCATCCGTATTACTGTGGAAACAATGGTCAGGGACCCTACAAGGAGAAGTTCCCATGGTCATAAACAAGTAATGGAATGGATGAAAAAAGCACTTAAGGAGGGTTATTTTCATACCAATTCAGCAGTTTCTTTAAGCCTTTCTGACATTCTAACAGGCTGATAATTTCCTTAATACGTTCCAAGCAAGTTGAAGTACCTGTCTCCACATCTGTACCACTTCCGGAGTGATGACATTCTCAGGCAAAAAAATGCCAGTAAGAGTGTCACCATGGCACCATAGACTGGCCTGAGACTATGCTCTTTGAATAGATATAATGACCCCTTGTCAGGTTCATTCCACCTTTTTCTGAGATCTGCTTCCTTCACAAAATCCTCTGTCTTGATCTGGCTGGGGCAGTGCAGGGCACTGTTGGGATTTCATGCTCACCCACTAAAAATTATGCAACAGTTTTAACTCCATCCCAATGTTGAACCAAAATTTAATATTCTTTTTAAGGGTAAGGTCCATCACATTTGCAAGCTTGAACAGAGTAACTCAATGTAGTAATTTCAAATACCTGCTTTTCTAAGGATGCACAGATACTATGGCTGTCTTTTTTCCTCCTAGCTGCAAAGTTCACTTTGACCTTCTCTACCTCTTGTCTCTGACTCCAGGACAGCTGCTTTATTGTTCAACTGCCTGTTGTGTTTATCCTTCCCTGAGGAAAGAGTTAAAGGGGAAAGGAGGAAAACATCTACAATTAAATAGCTCTTAAGTTGTTCCTGCCTCTTGGCAACTGCAGGTTTTAATTCAGCAGTTTAAAACTCTCCCTCCTCATTTTAGAAAGAATAAATAATGTACTTTTACATTCATATTTGCAGTAGAAAAGGAATGCTGGGAGTTACAAATTGGTGCTGAAAAGCCAACCTTATTCAAGGGGGCAAAGGCTTCAAAGTAAAATCTCTTAAAAGGGTCTCCCTTAAAGAGAAGATATGCTAAAGAAAGTATGAATTCTGTAATGACTTGAAGAAACTATTAATTCCAGTATGGTTGATTTCAAAGCAGTTTCAGTGTCTGTCTAAAGGCATAAGTAGAAAGGAAACTCGTCTTGCAGAATTGTAAGAAAATGTTGAAGACATACCTGTAAAAAATTTCTCTCCAGTAAACACCCTGTAAAACTGCCAGCTTGTAACTTGCACCATAATCCACTTTTTTTATTCTTTTACTAGCCTGAGGTTGTATGAGTCTTTAGCAAACACTTGCCCATTAGTGCATTTTGCATGTCATATTCTCTTCACAATCAAAGAAGAGTAAAGCAACTTTGCAAACAAACTTGAAAGCACAGCTGTCTTTAAGTCTATCAACTGGTGAATGTGATGGGTGAGCTTTAGAATCACAGATTTTCAGACTGGCTGCAGTGGGAAGGCACTTCTGGAGGAGATTGTCTAGTCCAATCCTGGCCTGAGAGCAGAGCTAGCTAGAGCAGGTTGCTCAGGGCCAGGTCCAGTCAGGTTTTGAATATCTAAGGACAGAGACTTCACAACCTCTCTTGAAAATCTGTTCCTGTATTTCATCGTTCCTGCCATAAAAAGTTTTTCCCTATATTTAATGGAATTCCCTGTATTTCAGTTGTGCCCATTTCCTCTTGTCATGTCACTGAGCAGCACTGAAAAGAGCCTGGATTCAGCTTCTCTACTACCTCCCTTCAGTGCTTATGCACGCTGATAAGATCCTCCCTGATTCTCTTCTCCACATAAACAACCCTCAGTGTCTTCACATAACACACACTCGAAATCCTGGCCTTTCCCATGTCCTTCATCAGATCCCCTGCCCCATTCAGCAGTAGATCCACGTTTGCCTCAAGCATCCAGCTGTTGTGATTGACAATATTCTCTCCACCCACCTCTATCCCGCTATGAAGTGGGATGCTTCTTCCCAGCTTGGGAGTTCTAGCCTCAGCAGCAGTTTAAGCTGTTCCACTGGACTATGAGCTACATCACGCATCCATTCTGTTGCCTCTGCTCTTCAGGTACTTATTTTCAGTTGAGAAGCAAGATGTAAGGTGTGAGCATTCTATCACTGCATCTAGATCTGTCAGACCTAACCTGTCAGAACCCTGACTCACATTTACAAATTGCCCAGCTCCTGAATACCTCCAATATGTAGTATCTTCTTTCCAAAGAACAATGGGTGGAATATTGTACCAAACAGGTGCCAAAGATATGCTTACTGGACTACAATTAACTGGTAACAGAAAGCAACAAACAAGTGAAAGCCTATTCTCATTTTTCCCTTAATACGCTTTTCTCCCTAATCTTTCACCATTCGTTCCATGCAAACATGGAGCAAATTTAAATTTTTTATCCACTGCCTGAGGTTTCAGTACTACAAGACAAACTCTGTGCATGACAGCAAGGTGAGTGACATGGTGTCACTCATCACACTGCCTAGGATGTGGCATGTTATAGAATGGCAGTAACATAACACAAAGCAGATGTGTGACACGACAGTCACTTCAATGACAGGCATGCAGGTTACTCCAAAAACCTGCAGTCTTTGCTTGATGGCTCTCTGTTCCTCCTCACTTTGAACAAATGCTTGTGCCAAGTGCAAAATGTTTTAAAAACACTGCTTTGAATATATACTTACACAATAACATTTCAGGATAATTTATTTGGCTTAATTTTTTATCACACTTATAAGTACCATTCAGAGAGCACAGTCTCTACCTACAATGATACCGTTGACAGACTCAGAGATCACTACTCAGAGGACAGAGTACACTCTCTTGCACAGCTCTTCCTACCAGAATAAATACTGGAAAAGGCAGGAATTCATGGTGCCCCTTACCTACTTGATGCTATCTAACATGTGACAGAGATTTCAGAAGGAAAAAGATGTAGACTGGTAATTTTAAACTGGTAATTTTATCAGTGAGAATGCAAATTACCACAGGTTCCCATGTCTTCTCACAGGGGTCTTCCCCTTCCCAGCACAGGAAAGGTGTTGCAGAATGGGCAGGTCTCTTTCCTGTTGGGATAGTAGACATGAAAATGGCCTTTGGTCAGGGAAGACTTGGGTTGGAAAAGGTGAAGGATTTGTTTGGCATGTTCAAATACCTGCTCAAATTGGGGATTTTAATCACAGTATCACTAGAGAGAAACGGCACTGATATCAAATCCTTTCCCGTGTTGAGGGCAAGCAGGATGCCTATTGTAAACAAACAACAGCTCAGAATTATTTTTCCCAGTCTAATGCAAAGACACAGAGTCAGTGAGGGGAGTGCCCTCCACAGCTCACTGGTTGCAGATTTCTCAAATCAATTTTTAAAGTAACATTATGTATAGTTTTTGTACTAAAAAAAAAAAATGGAGTAACGCTTTTAAAGCACACAATAACAGAATAGAAATAAGTAATTAAAGAGAAAATACAACCCTTTGCACCTCCCAGAAATTGAAGCTTCATTATATGCTGACAAAAAGTGAAAAGAGAAAAATAATCTCTCATCAATAGGTTTGGACAGTGAACACTAAATAAACAGTGCAAATAATGACAAATACACAAGATTAAAAAATCTTGATCTCTAAATCCCATAGCATGTTATTAGAAACAAAAGTGAAACAATGAAGCCTGAAATAAATGCAGCTTGGTTTCCCATGGATTTGTGTCTCATGATTTAAGCTCTGATCTGAGCCTTTCTTCTCATGTGGAAATTTATAGCTTCTCACAAAAACGTGAGCTCTCACTGCTGTTTTTCCTTCAGTCAAAATGCTTATGGGGCCTTATTTTTACAATGCTACAGTGAACTCAGTTATCTTTGGGACTACTTCCCTTGTGTTAAATTTGGTTGACATCAGTCAGCAGGTTCAAAATTATCAGACAAGACATTTAGACAGTCATACACAAATGCAAAAATATTATTTCTATAAAAACAAGCTAAAATAGTTTTTCAGTAATTTATCTTCTTATATTCAGTTTCATGCACAGGGAAATATATAACACCTGGATCCCTATAGGAAGGAAATCTTAAGAAACAAGTCAGATTGCTGTTCAAGACAAAAGACTATCAGAGAAAAGAATAACAATACAAGATTTCCTAGCAGCTAAACTGTTTTGGCAAATGTTACTCATGCTAACGAAAATCACCATCTAACTAAAATAAATGGAAGGTGAAGGTAGCAGGCTGAGCTCACAAGATCAAATAAGGACTAGAGGGCTCAGCCCAGCAGTATCTAAACTGATCTGCACTTTCAAGACACTGGTAATCTGTTTGATTCACTAACTTATTTTTTCCACCTATTTAGGTCAGGAAGAATAACACATAACTTTGGATTAAAGGTAAAAGTGCAGATAAGCTGCCCTATTTTTATTTATCCCTCTCCTTTTTACATCTATACAACCTGGAAGCACCCAGAGTTTACATTTTGCTAAATAAAGTGCTTGAAGTTAGTGGTTTCTAATGAATGTCATGTGTTTTAATGCATCGGTTAATCTCCTACTTGAAAAATAAACAACCATGATATTTAAAGACATAAAAATTACTTTTGTAACATAGGCAATGGCTT
Source organism: Pachyramphus minor (assembly GCA_013397135.1). NCBI lineage: Eukaryota > Metazoa > Chordata > Aves > Passeriformes > Tyrannidae > Pachyramphus > Pachyramphus minor. The sequence goes on along the minus strand of VYXB01001331.1, from coordinate 1,091,117 downwards.
TCCATGTATCCATTTATGGAAAAAAATTCACAGATGAAAAGATTAACCTGAACACTGAGGACACATTTAACATAAGCCTACCTTGGGCTCATCGTTACCTGTATGGCACTGTTGACCTTGAAAAGCTTTCATGTTAACTAAAAAAGGTTGTATAGACCTAGGACACAGAACTCAGAAAATTGCCATCCAGACTGTGCTCATCACTTTGTGATTATCACATATTCACTTCTTGATTTATCACATATTTCTACCTTAAAATGTCATTTTCAATTTTGCTCTTGATAATTAATTTATTCAGTAGCCTTAGTCAGAACAAATAAATAGAACATTTATGTGAATTCAAGGAGCACTTCTGTGACAAGAGCAGCTGAGATAAAAATATTCAGTACCTGATCTCTTATGACAGAGAAAGTCAAAGACAGAAAGGCATCTTCCATCAGCCATTTTTTGAAGAGAATTTAGCCCAGCAGAAACAGGATGCAAAAGGAGGCCCAGTGGAATGGTCACGAAGGGAGGGGCTGAGCAGGCAGGGGAGCAGCTCATTCAGCATAAGGCACTTGCAATACCACGGTGCCAAATCTGTGCAGTGCAGGATTCCATCATTTGACAGATCAATGCCTGTAAGAGGAAAGCAGCTTTCTGACAACAGTTTCCATGCTTCTGGACACTTTCACAAATTTTTGGGTACGAGTCAAGGGCTCACTTTTCAATAAGCTGCCTAAGGAAGCACTAGGGCATTTTTAGCAGCAGAACAAATGTATAAGTCTCTAATATCACAGAAACATAAACATGATGGCTTTGGTTACTTTGTGTGTTAAAAGCAGTTTCAGTGCTGTGACAGTGGATACCATTAAAATCAGTGAAAGAAATTCTCACAGCAATATTTGTAGAACGTTGGGTACTCAACTCAGGCTTTACTTGCATTGAATCACTGGAGTGTACCAGGTCTCTGTGGCTTGCACCTCTGAAAACTCACCTTTTAGAGAGCAAAACCATTAGTGAGATAAATCAGAAATGCAAAGTAAAATAAACATAGACTGCACGGAATGGCATAATTTTAATCAGGTGAATAAGCAAAATCAGCAAATTCAGGCATAACTTATCAGTAGCTTCCATTTCTCTTTGATCCTCATGGTTAATTTTTCTTGTACAAAAACAATCATATGACATCTAATTTTTTTTTATGCCTTAACCTATAACATGTTGTTGAATGTCATCCATTCTGGTTAAAATAGAAGGGTATGCTTTCAAAAGACCAGCAAGATTTGCACTTTCTTCTGAAACTCTCCAGTTTGCTGTGTCCAAAACAGTTTGAGACAGCTGAGATAAAAAGCTGCAGTTAATTCTGCAATTCAAACAGTGAAAAGCAAAAACATTTGAAAATTCTATCTCTAGCCTCATTATGACCCTGGACATGGGGGAGGGAAAAATTATCACATTTAAGATTTTTTTTTTCCTATCGGTTTTAAGCTGTGAAATACACAACAACAAAGTTGGAGCACTAAGTGACAGAAAAGGCGAAAATGGCAGCACATGTAGCACTCTCCCAGGAGCCTCCTGCACCAGGCTCCCCTCAGCAGCCTGCAGTTACCCTCAGTTCATGCTGGTCAGGTCTTTTACTGAAAGAGAGTTTTTCTTTCAGTATTTATGTAGTGCAGCAGGCAACTGTTTACCTCAGAGGCATAAAAGTAAATCCGGATGTGTTTGATCCATAGTGCCACAGCAGCTCTGTTGCCTATGGAAACAAAGGCTCCTTTCAGGGAGAGTTCACTCAACAGGCCCCGCGATGCTACAGAGCCATCAATTTCAGCCAGTGCATTTTGCTGAGATACAGATATAGATATATAGAGAGATATATGTGTATATACACATTCACTACAAAATATTGTCTCTAATATTTCAATATGATCAAATGGGACAGTTCCTGAATCTCATATTAATTATATGTTTATTTGAACTTTATTTAAACAACATAATCCCCTTTTAAACAAATTGATAGTTGAAATCTAATGAAAGTTCAAGTTATAAGCATTTGTTTTGTTCTTCCACCTTTCACCATGTAGGTTGTTAAGTACTTTGTGGACAGCAGCTTGACAAATCTGTTTCATGCTTACTCACAAATTCAGCTTTTGAAGATGACCCTGAGCATGGAGTTCAAAGATATTGCAGAGAATTGCTAACACACTGGAAGGATTTTGTTAAAGGTTTCCTTTGAAAAAAAATCACTTATTTGTGAATATGTTGTAACTTCCTAAGTGCCCTTCCTGTGTACACCTTGGTATATTTTATAGAAAATCGACCATGCATGACACATTTCAACAGATCACAGTGCAATGTTTGTTATAGCCCTTTCCCAGTGAGAACCTGAGGTGATAAAAAAAGGAACATGGTCAGATCCAGGACTTCAATGCTAAATCCATGATATCTTGCTCCACATGTAATGCAATAATTGGATAAATCTTTAACTGTAGACATGGGCAGCTCCAGTGTTGTTAAGAAGGCAGCTCAATGCCTCCTTCCTCTTTACTGACACCATTAAGGAATATATTCACTAAACTTACACCTTACATGACTGCTTAAAGACATCTTGCATGAATCTTCAGATTTCCATTTAAGATGGCAATTAACACCTAAGAGCACCTATTAGATCTTCTTTCAATTATAATTGACCAATGTTTATAGCTCACTTATAATTTTTGCATTTGATTACATTATTAGGAATCAAAATGAGTCAACAAAGCATTAGTTTATGTGTGGTGATAGTGTTTCTTACAAAATTAAAAGAAAACAATTTTAACTAATTTAAACTGAAATATTATTCCCCATTAAGAATCTAGGGCCAAATATGCCTTGAAAATGCCATCTAAATAAATATTCACGTACCTGTGAACATGTAACTTTAGAAGCAGATTTGACAGAGAATAGCTTCTTCACATTGCAATAGATGACTAAGATCATTTCAATGATTTATTGGTATACCAATATACAGAATAAATACAAAGAGAATGGGCTGACCTGTTACCAAAAAAAAAAAAAAAATCATTACAAGAATGTCCAGCATATTAATTCATAAATATGAGTACTGTGGCTAGGTTTGCTTTACAAACAGTCTCACATAATAAGAGAAAGACATCAATAGTCTGAAATTTCCATTACTTGTCTTTTTTTATTTGAGGTTTTCTTTGGAGGGACGCAGTTTATTTGCTTGGGAGCTTGGTTTGGGTTTTTATAACTGGAAGGATATTAGAATTCAAACAAGAGCAAGTTTTCACTCATTGTTTGTTTTTGGTTTTGTTTTTAAATCTTTCTATTGAGCAGAGTTATTCCACAATTTGGAACAACACAGTTGTGGGTAAATCCAAGACAATAAACTTTAATGTCATAACAACCAGGTTGTGGGCAATTTAGATGCCAATTCATTACTTTTTCTGTGTAAAATGGTACTCACATGAGTAATCCCATGGAAAACAGCATTTGTGCACTAAGTGCTATTTAATGGAAAGGTACCAGGCTGGAGGCAGACAAAGCAAGACATTAGTTGACAAATCCATTGCTTCCTTGGGAAGGGCAAGGGAAACGTCTCGGTAGCATCCTACCTCAATTCCCAGAAGTATCAGTACTTTCTGACTGTAAAAGGCTAAATACTCCAGAAGTTATGTGAACAGTCAAAAGCCTCAGAGGATCAGAGCAGCTGCTCAAGATGTCATAGGATCAGCTTTAAGAAACACATGTCAAAACTTATGCTCCAGATCTCCTCACTGAGGCATTCTGAGGCCTTTTTCTTTCAGGGTTATGTCTGTAGCTGTGTCATCTTTGGACCTGCCCTGTGGGGGATTGCTGGTCAGTGTGCAACAGAGACACTGCAGTGAAGAGCAGTGAACACAGAACGGTGCCTCGATGAGAGACACGTTTTTCCTAAAGCCCTGTGTGCAGGGCTGTGCCAATTTCTTTCCTAGCGTATCATAATTTGGAATGCCCTTTCTGTTCCATGACCCAACAAGAATGGGTTCAGCACCAAAATATTATTCTCTTCCATTCTGCACAGAAAATAAACTAAAACATAATCTGGCCACCAAGTATTCATTCTGATTAATAGCTGGCAAGCTTTGAGCCTTCTAGGAGGTATATTTAGGAAAGCAAGGAAAAATTCTGGAGTCAACTCCATCTTATTTTTCTCCTAAAATATAGTTCCTAGGTTGTTAGTATGCTTATACTCTTTGGATTTTTCTTATTATGTAGACAACAGAGAAAGAGGCAGAATGTTGCTTTCTAAATGGGCAAACTGTCCTCTATACTTTAACGCATCAACTACCACCATCCTGAATGTTATTATTCAAATAATGCTCATAATACCTGACATGGAAATAATCACGTAATAAATGCATTATCCTATAGACCTAAAAATAGGAGACAGCAGCCATAAATAAAGGATAAACGTCAGATGAACACTTTTAAATAGATGGAAGCACTAAACTTCAGGACAGTAAACTTAAGAGTTAGAATAGGAGAAAAATTTTAAAAGAAAGCTCAGCATTGGCTTCAAAGCCAAATATTTTTCTATATTGTGTGGGGGTTTTTTTGTAACTTCAACCTTTAATAAGAGGGGGTTGAACAAGAGCAAAAATTCAGCTGCAAAAGCAGGCACATTTGACGAGTTTGGCAGTATGTGAATAGAACTTAGAGTATTATATGCGGCTTAAAAGATAAAAAAATAACAGTGTTCCTCTTAATTAGAGAAGCCATATGTTCTATGAAGTAAATTCTGGTAGCAGGATAGCTTGTAAATACAACCTTATTTTTAAACAGATCCTGTTAATTCTGTTATATTCTGTATTTCTGATTTATTTACTAAAATATTAAGATCACAGAGTTATTATGAAAAAGCATACTTCACAGTTGAAAGAATAGCACAGCAATAATATTGCTACTTCTCCTCCGACAAACAGGAGAAGATAAAAAGATGTTTCCATGTAAAAGATTACTTTCTTCTCTACAAAATTTTCTTCTTAGAAAATTAATTAAGAAGGAAAAAATAAAATCTGCCACAGTGAGTTTGTCTTGCTCAGTATTCTGCCTGTTGTATATGATATTTAAAAGTGTTCAAAGGAAAATAAGTCTGCAGTACTGCCTACACATTTTAAAACCAGAGGGGTCCCATGGAGCATCTAATCCAAGCACCTATCTCACCTTAGTTTTAGGACTACCCTTATTTTTTGTGGGCATGGATGTTTTTTGGTGGTTTGTTTGTTTGGTTTGGGTTTTTTTCATAACTGTGTTTTCCTGAATGGCATAAAGTTTTAACTTATGCTTTTTAGAATAAAATTCCATGCAGTAAAATTTAACCGTACTTCTCATTTTAAATAAAAAATATCTTTAATACGACACTCTTTCAGAGACTCCAAAGATCACTGCCATCTTTTTTCTTTCAACTCACTCGTAGTCAGATAGCTTCATATAAGGAGCTTTCAGTCAGTTTTACAGATGCAGGTATGTTTCTATAACTATATAATAGGTATCATTCACAGCATAAATCACAGTTTTTCAAGGTGCCAGACTTCCAACACAGTGAAGATCAGTCTACCTATATAAAAACATGAATCAGCCCATACACTCGTCAGAAATGTAATTTACTTGAGAACAAAACTTCTTGCTAAGAAATTCAAGGTACACTAATTAAATTCAGGATAGCAACTTCACTGTATTTCCAGTTGTGTGAGGCCCAGGTTTTCTTCCTTACTAACCTCTTAGGTTAGGATTTAAATTCCCAGTTGGCTCATTGGTGCCGGCACTTACCTGTACTCCCTGCCACCATCCTACAGGCATGCATACTGTGCAGCTCGCTTCCCTTCAAGCATTAACATCAAGCAGCTGAAACAGGCTTATGCAAGTTCTGCTGTTCTGATTGCTGAGCAAAAAGGACAGGAAATCATTACAGTCAAAACATCTCTAACAAAGGTCACTTTAATACAAAATTACATCAATCAGCTCAAAGGGGAAAAAAAAAAGTACATTTCAAGTGATGTCATTTGTTCATGGGCTAATATCAGCTTTAGTTTTTAAAAGTTTGGCTGGTTCTGGAGAAAAATCATTAAAAATTAACTATGTCTTTTAGGAGAGATTTAAGTCTTGTGTGAGAAGGTAAAAATTGCATGAGTTGTTTCATATGAAAAACCAAATGGCTGTTTGAAAAAAATTTTTCTGAAGATGTTAGCGTGAAAATAGCTTTAATGCAAAAGAATCATCTAGAGAAGATGAGTCTGGATAAAGCATTTCTCAGGATTTACCCTGGTCTTGTTACATGCACCATAGAATCAGGCCTTTAGCTCACAAATGTAGTGTTATACAAGTGAAATAAGCCAAAATTATGATACCTATAACTCCTAATACATGCACTCTTTCAGAACTATTAGACACACTAGAAGAGGTATCTGACTTTGTATAAAACTTTGGGAGTTGATTCTGACATTTTAAGAATATCTTTTAGAATTGCAGATGAAGCTTTATACACCTAAAACTTTTTACTGGGAAAGACTAATTGAATTTGCAGGTACAAATAGGTCCCAGCTTTCAGACATTAATACTCACATGAGGCCCAGATTCAACAACTAAATTTCAGTGACTTCAGTGCTAAGGGACCAAGCCCCTAGATCTTAATTCAGAGTATAAACCACTTCTGTCTATATCAGAGTACATAACATGCTTAGAAGGATGCTTTTAAATGGAACTAGAGGACTTAAACACTTGACAAATTATTTGCTGAAGAAGGATGGGTGGGTAGTTTGGACACAGTGATACTTCTATGGTCGTATTGTGGAACTGAATGCTACTTTCACACAAACTCCTATTCAAATGTTGTATGTTTAATCTTTACATACACGTAACTGTCAGACATACAAAAACATAGGCAAACAATATAATTGTATATAAATTTATGGCACAGGGTAAACATCCAATCTCTGCAGTTTTGTCTTATGTATCATAATAAGGTCCACATTCTGAAACATTAAAAATTATATATTATCTGCAGGGTATCCTCTAGTGGGATTAGTCCACTGTGCAATTTTAATTCCAGTGAAGGTTTTTTTCAAGGCTAAGGGCTATTCCTGTAATTTCATATGTATGCTGCATTTTAAAAACCATTCTCCAAATATTTTAATTTTGATTTGGCCACAACACATCTGTGTACAGATTTGTAAATAGTATATTCAAGCTGTTTAATTTCAAATCACCTGGAACACTCTGTTTTGAAAAGGTTGGTACAAAATTGAATGTCACTTGATTGTTATTCTGCTTAGGAGAGACTACAAATGAAGGATCAGTGAGGAGGCAGAGAGAAACTCCAGTGAGAAATAAGATGAAAATAGAGTTGAGAATGTGAAGAATGAACAACTGAGTGTGAAAAAGAGAAGCACAGAGGGAGAATATAAAATTTTCCTACATTAGCATTTAAGGGACAAGAAGCTTACACAGGCCACTGAGCTGTGCCACCATCACTTTTTGAGGGTTAATAAACTCACTCAGTGATAACCTGGCAAAGAGCTTTCTTCAGGAGAAGGTTCATCCAAGGAAAGTTTACTACATCAAAAAAATGGCTCACAAACCATAACTAATATCTAAAATACAATTTTTTCAGGCTCTGCAAACCCTCCACTCCACCTTTCTGTATCCTCTTGTCACGTGTATGCAATCTGCTACACACAAAAACCCCAGACACTTCAGTCCCTTTTAAAAGCAACCAGCTCTTTCTAGCTTGCAGCCCAGTCCAGAAGAGGCACTTGAGATGCTAAGCTTGCTCCTGGTGAGGTCTCACAGTGAGGTTTCTGCCATCCTGTGACAGTCATTGGCCTTGAAGATACAGGGCCATCCTGAAGACACACAGACAAGCTGCTGCCCCCAGGTCCTGCAATGGCAGGACCTGAATTTTTCTCTTTCCAGTTTTCCAAGTCATGGTTTCTAAAGATGACAATGGTAATTAGTCCTAAATGCTTTATGCGCCATAGAGGGATGTAGGAGAATATGTCCAGCAGGCACCATTTTTTAAAAGTCTCTGCCAACACTTTGATCACAGAATGAATTGTCTGGAATACTGTGAACTCTTTACTTATTAAACTGAAACTGGGGTGTCGTATCAATGAAATATATTTTATTGTGTTCTGTCAATGAGACATATGCTATTATATTATCGAGGTACAGATTCAGACTATAAAATCAGCTTTCCATTTCTCTTAATGAGAGACTGTACCAAAAGTAAATTATGTGAGTTTTCATCACTGTATTCTTAATAAAAATAGGACATTTTGGCTCTTTTTGTTAAAGAGAAAGCTAATATAGTATTTATGAAGTCTGTGCACTGAGCAGTTAAGGACTAACACTGAATACCCAAAATGCTATAGAATCTTTAGTCAAAAGGGAGCATGACAGTATGAAACACAAAGCATTTCATCAAGGAAAAAAAAAAGTAACAGAAAAAGGGGAATGGTTATTATTGAAAGAACAAAAGGGTAAAGACAGAGAAAGAGAACGAGAATTCCAGAAATTAAAATGGTGGGCATATTTAAAAAAAAAAAAAAAAAAAAGCCTTCTAGACTTTAGTTGTGTTGTCAGGAGGTGAAAAACAAACATGTAACTCTCCAAAGAGACAGTAAATGTAGACACTGAAAAATCACCACAGCATTTGAAAAGAAATAGGATCTTATTTTATTATCAGAAAATTATGGACTGCCTCTTTTATTATTTAAGGGGTCTTCCTCTTCTGTTCTATCAAGAAGTCTTCAAGGTCAAAATGTCTGTGTGCTTAATGCCACTTTAGATGCCAATGAAAGGAGGTTACAAGAAAAATGAGAACCCTGGGGCTTGGCAGGCCTTTCTAGAATAAATGCACCTGGTAAAGTCAAGGTTATATAAATGAAGAGAATCCATCAACTGATGTTGTTGGGGCATTTATTTACATTTAAAAGAAAAAAAAGAAATTAATAATAGTGAAATTTTCGAAGACTGTCTGCATGAAAAAGACAATTTAACACTATAATATGTGCAGTAATAAGTCAGAAATTCTTCTTATCATGTGAGGGGGAAGCAACTGTCAGGGGAACAGAAGAGGGCCTAGTTTGGTAAACAACTCCAAATGAGACTAAAACCATTTCAAATTGGCATAGTCTGTTCCCTAAAAACATAAGGACCTGCTGAAGGTAAACTAAGATTGGAGGAAACTTGGTTGGAATCCTAGAATGCAGGAGAAACTTGCCCACATCTGAAAAACATAAATTTTAAGTCCAGTAACGTCATAAAAATGTACTAAAATGTACAACCCAAGGAAGTGTTTTGAGGGCAATATTTCAAATGTTTACCATTAAGACAGACACACAGAAGGGGAGAGAAGTTTCCAGGCCATGGAGTTTCAGCATTCTGTAATACTTGTGATCAGAAATCTTGTCCAAAAAAAATTCAAGTAAGGGTTGCTTCTCTTGCTTTACTGTAGAATGGCCAAATGGATTTTCAAGGTCTCCACAAGGTCCATTTTCCTCAAGGACAAAGGGATTTTTTTAATTTTTTTTTTTCCTTTTCCTCTGTCTCAGTCTTATCACATTGTTGGAAATGCGGCTTCATGTCTTACAGGTTATTGTCCTATCTTGTTATAATCAGAAGCTCAACAAGCTGCACAGCTGATTTATTCTACTAGGTGCAAATGCTGCATTAACTCAGCAACTACAGTTCAGTTAAGAGAGTGCAGATGTTAAGCTACTTTATTTCCTTTTCTCTATACCCTGGTGGAAGTAAATGAGGGTATCTTGGGAAGATCAAGGTCTAGAGGGCATTCTTTCCATACATTTAGTATCCATAGTGTTCAGACTTGGAGCAACATCCCTCTTTGGTACACAGATCTAAAGGACGCTGACATCAAGCACATCAAAGAGGGAAGTAGTCCTCTAGAATTCATACCAAATTTCACTGTTAATTGAAAAGATCATGCCTTTGTTTAGAGATACATACTGCTGTAGTGCAAGCTATATATTTAGCAAGGCAAAGAGAGGGTTGAGGGGGCTGTCAGGAAACAGTTTGTACACAGATTCCAGTAGTAAAAGCAGTCAGGAATGGTATAAAAGCAAGGAAGGGCCATTTACAAGGGGACTTAAGTGAGGAAAGAGTCTGAGACCAGTCAGAAATGAAGCAGTGGAGCGAGAAGAGCTGGGCAGAAGGTTAAGGGACCAGAGTTTAACTCTTGGTCCAGAGGGGACAAATGGTTCTAGAGTTAAAAAATTTCCATGTCAGGAGAAAATCCCACACTCTAGTGGAAAACCAGGACTTTGCAAGAACATGCACCACAAAAGAGAAAAAAAAAAAAAAAAGAAATAATGCCAATTTCTTTCACTCTACTGTGGCATCCCCTGTTCACTATGGGACTTACTGTGCTCTTTTGTCCACAAAATCTCCCTTGGAATCTTTTGACCTTAATGCATCTTTCATGGAAGAAACTATGCAGGTAGAGTAGTTCCTGCCAAAATATTACCCAAAATATTATCTGGTGTTTACTGTCTTAACCATGGAACATCAGAAAAGCAAAATCAGCAGCTGCAGGTGTTAAAAGACATATTTTAGGAATAGAATGGTACGTTCAGGAAAGGCAATGTCCTTCATTTCCAAAAGGCAGAGACTGCAGCACAGCACTGCAAACACTTTCCCAGTTGCATTCCTCTCCACTATGTACCTTGTAGACTGCCCTGTTCTTTACTAATCCCTTAGTCAAGAACCACTTCACCACCAACAAAAAGCTGGAGTGGGGCTCTGCAATGCCAAGAGGAGCCAATATTTGTCCTTGCTGGCAGAAGCAGCATAAGGCCTATAAACAACTTAATTCGCACATGATCTCTGCAAGATTCCAGCTACATTCTTATATGTGGAAATGTATGGGGTGCCTTTTTGTATAAGAATTGGAGGACCAAGCCAGTATTTTGATTTCAAAGTGCTCCAGAAATGTGGACTTGCCAAGTCATAAAAGTAGCTAGAAAAGTAGGTTTCAGGGGCATGCTGAGGCTGAGTCCACTGAAGTCCATGAAAAGACTTAATTTTTTTAACTACTATGTTTTGGATCAAACTAAAAATCAAGTTTGCTGATTTGGCCCTGGGGATGCCTAATGTGATTCATTACGTACAAGCAGATGTGGAACCTGTTTGCTGTACAAGTTTCTAGAATAAGGATGAAGGTATTCACAACTGAAAGTTGCAATTCTACTATCTGCTCTGAGGATGCTAAAACAGCAGAGCCAATGGTTCCCTATCCTGTCTATGGCTTGCTTCTGGCTATATCTTGATTTATATCAACATTTGTGAAGCATTATTAATGTCACAAGAGGCAGACCTGTCAACTAGAATAACACTCTTGGTAAATTTGCTCCCACCTATTTTCCCTTTCAGGTTCATCAGATCTGGCATTTGTGTCTGTCATTACCCAACCATAGATATGAAACATGAGAAAAAACACATTGTCATTAATTACAGAAGAAAGCAAGAGTAGCTAAGCAGAAGGAGGTTGGTTAAAAGCAAAAATACTTCATACAAGCCCACTGTACTCATCTTTTAACTCCAATCACAGAGGAAAGCAGATTGCAGTGCTTTTGCATTACACTGAAAAGGCAAGTAGCAGAATATGGTTTGTATCCTAAAATTATTCCCTCTCAAAATCAATACTCCCATATATGATTTCAGACATTATCCAGGGGAGATGCAGGGAGTCCCACAGGGGAAGCCTGGCACTTGCAGTAACATTTGCAAGGTCAAGACCCTGTTCTTTTAAAATATTCCACCAAGGTTAATGTGCTATTGTACAAGATCCAGCACAAGGCCTATGAATCACTGGAGTCCTTCTCAAACCCAAGCTGCAAAGAAAAGCACATTCAAGGCCATAGATGCACAAACTAGTTATAGCAATATATATATTTTAGCACAAAAAATTTAAATGTTCTTTTCTTGGGGGAAGGGTGCTGTGGTTTGGCAAAAGGCTCAAATTTATACACAACCCTACAAGTAACCTGTAAGTACTACATTTGCAAAAAAAAAAAAAGCTGAACTTACACAGATAATCAGTGATAAAAATATCTGGGGGTGTTTTATCATGGCAGAGATGGTGTTTTCCTTTCCTAGTAGTTGCCTCCCTTTAAGAACCTTAAAAACAAATTTATCAATCTATTTTATCTGCACTGCATTTGGTTATTGATTTATCGGCACACAAGGGTAGTTATAAACCTGATATTAAGAAAATGCCCTTCCATGCAACTAAATTGAAGCAGGAAAACTGTGAGCTACAAGTAATCCAGATCCCACAACATGGAAACCTGTGCTCTACCTCTTCATGTTTAGACAGCAACAGGATAGATGTTCTAGATTTTTTTTTTAAAAATCATTATGTTGCTATAAAGAGACCTCAGATACAGTTTCCTCAAAGAGAAAAAAAAAAAAAAAGAGACAGGGAAAGTAAATGAGTCGTAAGGGCACGATTTCATTTGGGAGAGGTCATGCAAGATTAGTACCCTGGGTTGCGCAAATTTAAAATCTAACTATCATGACTGTGAGTATGAGATTTGAAAAGGATGAATGGATGAGAATGCACAGGAGGGGGGTTCTTTAATTTTCTCTGCTTTTGGGAAGAAGAATATGTGAGAAGAATACAAATCTTCAGATTCATACCTATCTATTAGTCATACCTCTGTTGTGCTGGTTGCCTATTCTGTAGACATTCTCTGTTGTATAAATAAGGTGCACTGCCTCAGGGCTTAATATAGTATGGCTTTATACCTTTGTTTTTCTAGTTTTGTTTCTAACTCCTGATCATTCTGCACTTTCCTTCACATACTTTGAAATACAGATAAAGAATTTTGTAACACAAAAAGTTTATGCTATTTACTAGTACTTTCCAACAAGGAATTGCTGGATTTTTAACCAGTGGATGGACGTCCACTTCCTACAGAAAAATATTCATCTTTTTGTCATGTTTTAGAGCAAAAATATTTCACTGAATGTAACACTGGACGAAATACAGAGATAAAGATACCTTCTAAAAATATATATTGTGTGGACAGATGTTGATTTCCAAAACTGCTTCACAAAAGGGTCGTTTGTAATTTCTCAATGTACACATTCTGAGTTGGTGTTCTTTGGAAAAAATAAAAAGTATGAAAAAGGTAGCGTTGCATCTAAATTATCATGAAACAGTATGTTTTTAAACAACAAATTTTAACAATTTTTCCCCTTTGAACAACCAGTTTAAGGGAAAGTATTGGCTTGGCTACAGTTTTTGATGTAAAAGCACCATTTTGAATTAGACTAAAAGATATGCCATGCTGTAACTTTGAGCAAGCTTCAAAGAAAATATTGGGGAGGGGCACACAGGAAAAAAAATCACAACTTCCTCGCAGGGATTTCTAATCTCTCTGCATATATTATTTAAAGCTTTGCAAAAGACTACTCTGCAGTGCTGAATAATTATTTTGCATGTACTACTTCAAATATTCCTTCTTCTGTTTGCCTGTGTTTTCTTTTTTGATTTGCTAGCAATTTTCTGATTAAAAAGGATAATTATATGCATTTCTTTAGCCTAAAGTGCAGAAGTTACCATACCATTGGTATTTTTACCCTGCTATCTGTTCATACTGATATGCATATTCATATGGATGCAGAAGAGATCTGACAATTTACATAGCCAAACTTGCAGTCAAAATATGTGATTTGACAAGGAAGTGGTTTAACAGTGTTAAGTGACTGCATGTGCATTAACTTTTACATTTCAAGTCAATGGTACAATAATCTTATCTGATGTGGCTTTGAACTTATTAGTTGTGATTGGTGCAGAAATGCAATGCTCATGTACTTCACCTCACACCAAGACCAAGGTTTCCCTGCTCCAGTATGCTCTGTTCTTTTAAACTTGACAAGAAAATAGGTAAACAAAAACACAATAATTTGCTTCTGGAAATTATAGCTTTTTTTTTTCCTAGTAAAAACCTGGAGGATGGGCATTGCACTTTTTTTTTTCCACATTTTAATGGTACCTCAAAATAGCTCTTGTATAAATATTTCCAAACAATATTTCTCCAAAGCAAAACAAATTTCAGAAGCAGTTATTAAGGGGAAATTGGCCATAGCCTCATTTGGATACTTGTCCAAGTACAAGTCAACAAGCATAATTTAGGATTTAGCTCAGTAAACGTTCACACAATAACCAGGCAGACCAGTTTCCTGTGCCAGGTTTATGGAGCACAATAAGTAGTATCATCATGTTTTTGGTTTTACCTAGTTAAAAGGAAAAATTAATACAGTACTAATCTGAAGGCAAGTTCCCTGGCTGGGAAACACACATCAATCCTCCTCTCCTCTGTGAATACTGCACAGTTGCAGTCTATGGATCTGGAAGCAAGAGTAGCCCTCTAAACATCTGTGGTATTCAACACAGATCCTTTCCATAACTGACTGATTTCAGATGGGGTAGATCTGAAACCAACGATGCTTCCAACATTACCCCTGAGAGAGGGAGATGTCACATATTTGGCCAGACCATTACAGCATCAGCAGTGTTCAAGTCAATGGATGCTTTTTCACTGGGTGAAAACCAAAATCTTGGACTTAAAGAACTTCATCTGGTCACTTTTTCATTTGACCCTTTGCCAGACACCAGCCTGCTATTTCCAGATTCTCTTTATGAAAAAAGACACACCTCTATTGTTGATGTGCTTAAAGATTGCTACAGAAATTACCTGTGAATTAATTCATCATTGCTCAGTCTGGTTATGTCCATTGCATGCAAACCTAGTCATCTTTTACCACAGTTCCCATTCTTGAGACATGTCGTTTTTATTTCAGTTTTTCTGGCTTCATTTATATATTTTTCCAAACAAATTCCTTTCCCTCGTGGCAAGAGCACCCAATCTTTGGGTCTATCTCAAGGAATATTCTTTGATATATTGTCTTGGCTAGAGGCATTCAACTCCCTGCCTCTTTTGCATCATTATTTTAAAAATTAAATGTTTGTCTATACTTTTAATACTCTTAACGCTAATTCAAGTCAGTGTCAAACACAAATCATTGACAGATTAAAGGAAATCTGTCACGGTGAGATTACCACGAGCATAAAACATTGCTCAGCATGTGCTGTTTTCCTTTGCTGTGGGCTTAGATGAAACTACAGGATTATAAAGATAAGTTTGGCTTGATACAAAATACAGAACCTCTTTTATTTCTTCAGTGCAAACTAAAGGGGGAAAATATGAAATCATATCTGAGTTGTCCATAATTCATTTAAAATATATGTAAAATCCTATGTTTTTACTGAGGTTAAAGAAGTTTCATTTAAGAAGATTGTAGGTTATAGGACAGAAAGGCCTACAGAGGGTTTCTGTAATATTGAAATGAAACTGAAAAACACCAATTCATTCTGACCTGCAATATCACCCAGAAAATACTTTAGCTTAATGAAAGTGAGAGGTGATACCTTAAATTTATCCAATAGGTCATAAGAATAAAATTTCAATAAAATAAAAATGTGAGTGGCATTAAGTAATATTTAACCAGGCATTAAATAGTAAGGAAATTTTAAGTTTGAGTCTCTTAGCAGAAAAGTCATGAAATAAATTTTAAACCACAAAAGGGAACAATGATGAAATACCCTAACAATTTTTTTTTTAATAAATACCAAAGTTTCTTTTCCTTAGTCTTTTCAAACAGTATGAATTTCTATTTGTGCATGTTTTGGTATGGGTTTTTTGGTTTGGTTTGGGGGTTTTTTAATTACATCTAGGTAAGATTATTGAAATTAGCAGAAATAGACTCAATAATAACAAAGAGTTCAGAATTACTTCAATCTGCTGGGATTTCAAAGCAATCAAACTAATCACGAAAGCTCTGAAACTGGTACTCTAGTGCAGTGGAACAGCTTCATCTCCTATGTCCCATTAAACATCTATACTCAAACCGCCTCTGACAAAATCACTTGCATTCAAAGGAATTATTAATATAGTTAGATAAGAAACTTCGTGGGCCAGCCATAATTTTCATTATCAGCTGATCTATTTCACGCTTCCAGCAATATGTCAGGTCATTTTGACACTAACTGTAAACTACTTCTCCAGGGATAATAGCTATTGACACTAGAGCTATGAGTCAGGATAAAAGGGCTTTTGGTGTTACTCATTTGCATCTGCAATTCACTCTGTGCTAGCTTGTTTCCACAAAGAAAACATTACTGGATATGTTTAACCTTCCTCCATTCCTAATGCAAAGAAAAGAAATCAGAGAGACATTATAATTCAATTTAGCTCTAATCCTTACACAATGAGGAGAAAAAAAAAATCTATTATAATTACAACCTATACAAGTTGGTTGTCTTTGCTCTGAATTTGCAGATAGAAAACAATGCCTATCATCATCAAACCATACACTGATAAGAATTGTACCATTAGACAAAGACATCAGACCTGTGACCGAACTCTGCCATTTGCATGATTAAGTTTTCTTTCAGTTTCATATGTTAGCAAAATACTTACCTTTGAAAGTAGAAAACAAAAGACACCGAGAAATAAAAGGAAAGATTTCATGTGGCAAAACATTCAATGGAAAGGAAACACTGAGTAACCCTATCCTGTGATTTGGCAGGTTGGTGGGAGGAATTTAAAAATATCCCCAGGCAATCTTTCAAGAGAAAAGTATGATTTTAAGAACTCATTCCATATCTTCCCATTTTGGATCAAATTCTCCTTCGAACTCATTCCATATCTTCCCATTTTGGATCAAATTCTCCCTCACTATGCTAACTTTGATTCTGTAACACCTCCATTGCCTACATGAGAGGCTTTAGGCAGTTTTTGGTCATTATGTGATGCTGCTCCACCCTGCAGAGATGTAGCTAACAAAAAATGACCAGTAATGTTCCAATCCTTATGCTTCACTTCTGTCCTTTAAAGTTTATTTTAACTGACTCCAGCACATGACAAGATGGCCTTCAGAAGGAATGGCCTCATGCTGCAAGAAACCATATCTGCTTATTAATTGTTTGGGTCATTATGAAGGATTCCGTATGCTGCTGAAAGAGAACTCTACATAAACTAATCTGATTTTATCAGCTGACTATAAGAAAAAGGAAATTCAATTTAACAACTAATTTTGAAAGAATTGCTTTCTTTTAAAAATGTGTTTCCCTTATTTTATTTGTACTAAGGAATGGAGAACACTTCTAATTTAAGTTTATTAGAAGAAGTATGGAGAAGGCAGTTATTTTTTACAGCTTCCTAATGTGTATAGGATGATTATATATTGTAGTACTGATACCATTTAAGACCAAGGGGATTGAAAGAACTACTAAGAATATCAAAAGATAAACCGTAATCATTGGCTATAAATAAAGGCCTTTTCCCTCATGGCCTTAAAGACTATTCTAGTTTTGTGGGTTTTTCCTTTCCATTTTCTCAGGTCATAATTTTTTACTTCTCTAAATATACATAAATTTTCAAAGATGTTAAGTCTCAGCACGGCACTTTTCAAAATACAAAAGTTTTATGGAAAGCATCAGGCAGGGAGCAAAGGTCTTATTTTTTCTGATCAAACTCAGCAGTGGACCTCTCACTAACTTCAAAAATGATCAAGTTCCATTTTCTTACTTGTTTGTCAATCTGAGTGGTAGACTGATCCAAGAAGCAAAGGTGTTAGCACCATATGGTTCCCTGAATAGTACTGCATATTCACTTTAAAGGTTGTTATTTTCAGCAACACATTTAGACCCAAATTCTTAAATATGCACAGGCCATGCTCACCCCACTGCAGTGTCCACTTTTTCACCTATTATTCCACTATCATCTTGTAACACAAGTTTTTTCAAGACTTATTTTTTCTAGACAAAAATATGAACCCATTAAACCACCAGGTCTTTAGGACCTGGGATTCTGAATCTGTGAGAATGAGTTCTGAAGAAATAAGGATATGGTGAGTTATGCTTCTAGAAGTGGGAAACAAATATATCAAGTCACATTCATGCTTGATCAAAATAGACATATTTTGGTTTCTAAATGCCAAATACTGATAGTATTCACTACTGCATTTTATTTTATCACCCATTCCATCCCATAGGAATATAAAATTCAGTACTCAAAGTAATGTAAAATATGAACAAAGGATATGCCATGGAAAATGGGATCATTGTCATAGTCAGTAGTTTTTGTTGCACAATATCAGATAAATAAAGTTTTCCTTGATAATTTTGATTTTTTCAATCATTTAATACACTGAATTACTCCATTGTTCCAACGCTAATATATCTAGAAACTTTTAGAGAATAAAACCAATATGTTATATATATGAAACAATTATATTTGCTAATTTGATTTGTCTTAATAGCATTTCTCTTCCTTGACCTTGGAGAAAGGCTGGACTTTCATGAGGTAATTATCCTAAGAGAGAATATGTTTCTATAAGGCATCAAGGAAAGGGAAGATATTCTTTGGATATCATCAGTTGACCAAATCAGTAATTTGGTGACCTAGATAGGGCTCTGTATAAATGTGTCACCTCTGTTAAGTCTATCACCTAGATGCACCAGAGCTCTATTGCTCATAGGGAATATTGTCACAGTCAAAGAAATTCAAAAAAGCCAGGATATTTCACATTTAATCTGGTCTTATTTTAGACTACTTTGAAAAAATGTAATTCACACAAAGGAATACTCTTCTAGCCAAATTTAAATCACTACTGCTTGGAAACATGGAAGATATAAGATCGAAGGGTGACAAAGGGTGTATGTATATTTATTATACAATTCTCTTCTTACTTAGTCTTAGATAAGATCAAATATTGAACACTACCTTTAATAAGACACGAAATATTGCAGGAGACAACCTATACAGAAGCATTATCTATGGCCCAATAATATTTATCATGATTTTAATTCTTCAAGGAGCTTATTTAAAGCCCAAACGTAGTCAAAAGACAGCCTTCACCTGAGGTGAACAGAAGAGCTCTGTGCTAACTCACAAATGAAGTCTTATTCCTGGATGATTGCTTCATCTACCACAAGTTATAGCTGACCTGGCATTCACTGGGTTTGTGTGGCATAAGAAAGGGACATGTTTGCACAGAGTAACCAAACCCCACTGCTTCCTTAGCTGGAGGAAGAGCACTGCAAGCCTGAGCGACAGAAACCTGACACCAACAAGGATAATTTCTTTTGCAGTAAAAAGTTTTGAAGGAAAATAGAGGATAACAAATTCATAGGAATTAATAATTTAAAACCTAGGATGCTGTGAATTCTCTTCTTCAGCTGCTGAACATTATAGCTTTCTGTATACTCAGAGCAATTCTTTTTAAATTCAGATTACATATTTCCACTAGGGTCCAGATTCTGAAGTGCTTGTTCAGAAATTGGTTTAGGTAAAAGTCCTTTTGAAGCTGCTGGGAATTCTATTTCAATTGAGACTGCATAAATATTGAGTGCAGACTTCTGGATTTCACTCTCTAGAGTAATAGAGTGCGTAAACTAGAAAAAAAATGATTGGAGGGTCTAATAAGGAAGTAGGTTCTTTTAAGTAATTAATATTATTCTTATGAAAACATTAATCATTGTGATGCCTATGGCAATTATTGTCATGGAAAAATAATAGAGAACACCTTTTTAATTTCTAAATACCTTTAAATTGAAATCTTAACTCATAAGACTGTCTTGCTGTTGTATCAACATGCCCACTCTATATCTCACCCTATTACATTTGTGGATAATCCAATTTAGTATTCCTATGCCTCTGAAATTCACATCTAAGCATTGATTGACTATAGTGCTAAAACTTTCACTTTCAGATAAATACTCAACTTCATTAATGATGAAATCTAATGTACAAAACCCATTGTTTCCTTGGAAAATAACCTTTAAAAAATAACCTGTGGGTGAAACAAGACATGAACCCAAAGATGCTGATCCCCACCATAACACACAGAGATGCAAAAAAAATTCCTTAGGTTGCCTACAGGCTAACTTACATTAGTAGTAGTTACACATGGATGGTGATCTGTTAGGGATTAGTTCAGCAGAAAAAGTCTACCAATTTTCGGTCTTAAATTCCATTTACCCCTTTGCAGTAAAGCAGAGAAAAATCAAAATACCCTTAAGTTCCTACTGATCCCAGCAAGAGAGTAACCTTCACACATTCCCGAGCAGGTGTGGGCTGGGATGTGTTGCTGCAGACATCCTCTCCCCCGGGCACTAGAAGAGATTTAGGTTCTCTGCCAGAGATTCCTGTGACACTTTAAGCAAGCCACACAGGGCTCATTCCTGCCTGCTGGAACTTTCCCAAGTATCTCCAGATGTTCCCTTATTGATAAAGCACGACAATACCAGGTACCACAGACCAGGGTTGTGAGGCATCACCAACCTGATCTTTGTAAAACCTCTTCAAGTTTTCATTTATTCCTTCAAGGGACATTCTAAAAATACATATCATTGAGTCACAGGTTAGTATGAATTAATATTCACAACAAGGTCTTTCAAGAAATACTAATATGACCTCCTGGTACTCTGGCATATTCTACACGATTTGCACAAGTGTTAGAAAAACGGCCAAGTCATACAGAAGTTATTCACACGGATAGCAGCTGCTATCTTTAGTAGGGTTATTAGTATGAGCTATTTATCAAGGCAATAAAATATCAGACTCTCTCCATGTACTAGTACGCAGTAAGTTCTGTTATTTATATTAAAGTATAATACAAAGCATTCTATTTACATAAAGCATAGTACCTCTGGCAAACAGTTAGGCAGGAGGTGGGAGTATGATCGTTCTAGGTACATAAAAGCATGAAACTCAGGGACACGTGTTGCCCCATGCTTCAACAACACAGCACTTTAGAGAACAAGACCCTGAATATGGAGATTTCTCCTTAATGTTCAAAATTCTCATAAAGAGGTTTTTCTCCATTCAATCTTTTCTTTATAAATTATAATCTTGTCTCTCTTTACAGAATTTTTTAAAATGCTTCTGCAGACATAGAAAATTGAAATTAAAATAGAAGTTTGTTTCCATTGAATGCTGACATTCTTTTCAAATTAAGTTGAATTTAATATTTGCTTATCAACCATGGAAATATTGTTGAAATTTATACATTGGTTTTATATGAAACCAGTTCAAAGCTTTAAATTTAATCATGGAGTAATATGCTTTACCTTCATATCAGCTACATAAAAATTCAAAGAAATTCCTCTTTTCATCTGCTCCTCTAATTATAGCTTTAGCATTCCCCAAACTAGTTCTGTCCAATGAACAGTTGTAACTTCAAGTAAAATTATTTGCTGGGAACCATATGATATTAAAGATAATTTATTTTCTTTACTTTCCTTGAACCTCCTTAAATCTCTTCCTCCTATGGAACAACTTGCTCCAAGAGGAGGAAAGGGGAACAGCATGAACAAGAAGCTCATAGTTTTGCCTGGAACCTCTTAGTTCACCCTTGGTCCCATCTTACCACATCCACAACTGCATTATATACAATCCATACACTCCATTCTGCTTGGTATCTACCCAACCCACCACAGAGAAGCAGCATTCCTCCCATCTCAATGTAGATTTCTACTCTCACAGAGACCTCATGTTGCTCTTGACCTAAACATGTGGGATGGAAGTTGTGTTTCAATTAAGCAATTCTACTTACCATGAGCAAAGCGTAACTGCCTCTTGCACATGCTCATTCATTAAATGTTAAATCAGAGAACATTTTCCAAACTCGTTGTAGAGGCTTTTTGGTTCCTCTCCTCCCACATTAATTTATCTTGAAATTAGTCAAAATGTAAATAAGTGTCAGCATAAGGCCAGGGAGGTAAACATTCATAGGGCAGCTGTCACAGTGTCCTCTCCCAGCAGTTGCTCAACTGCCTGCAGTCACTAATCAGCCTGAGTGTGTGTGGGGGGGGCCCTAAAGAGCTTGGTGTGATTGTTCAAAAAGTTGTGAAACTTGTCAAACAACATTACATCTTCAGAAGAAAATAAGTAAGCAGTCAGTGCAATCTTATAGGGCAAAAACTGTAATTCCCAGATCTCAGATATAAGAGTGTGCCTCTTTTATCCTCAAGATTTGGGAATACAGACAAGCATAGATTTTGAATTGTATCTCATTACACAGTTAAATCTGGGTTCAGACATTAACAAGAGGATTGCTTTGTGTAAATCTTTGAACTAAATTAGGCTTTTTCCCTCACACTGAAATATTTTAAGTTTTCAAAGTTTTTTTATTAATGCATAACATGACTTGCTAGTATGCTACCACATATATTTTAAAGATCATTTCATAGCTATTACAAATGTAAGAAAAAATGTTGCTTGCTTGCTTTGTGGAAAGGATGAGCTTGAAAACCCTCCCTGCTGTAAGTACAATAGCTGTAATTTTTTTTCTATATCCTTCATTGATCCATGGGGACAAGTAAAAGAAAGCTATTCTAAAAAGACAACATGAATAAATATATGTTTGCTTTTCTTATTTCATCAATAAAGCAGAAATGTAATTCTGATAATTTTCCTTAATAAGAAATGCCTACTTTCCAGAAGGAAAGTACTTTTACAGTGCAGATTGCTCAGCTCTGATAAGCATATATTTTTCAGGCCTCCATATTCATTTGCAGATATGCTTCCCAAAACAATACTGAGCTTACATGTTAAGTAATACAAATAAGAACAACTTTTCTCAGATCTTCATAAAGGATTTATACAGTAAAACAATAGTCAAAAGCATTTCCACCCAACAGAACTCTTTAAAACTCACTCATAAAATATTATTATGCAAGTAACTGCTTAGTAAAAAATTTTCCCCAGTGTTGAGATCACCTCAGCATAGAAAGCAGAACCATCACAAATACATTCACAGTTGCATCAGCTGTGACCTCACTGTTGTGGTCTGTAAGGAGCTGGGTACAGGCTGGAGAGCACTAGAATATTTTTTTGTCCAATCATCTCTTCTCTGCTCCTCCCCAGCTCATCATGCTCTAGGCTACCACAGGATGTTATATGATATGTTTGTGATATGAGAGAAAAGCTATATTGTTATCAGAATCAATAAATGAAGAAATACTAGCAGATTTGATTACTGAGCTAAATATTTTGAAGTATTAGTAATTTACAAGATGTCAGAATATTGCTGACAAAGGAAGCAATCCACTGTAACAGGTATGTGTTTTTTGGATATTCTTGCTTATTTTTCAACAGTACTCTGGTTCACCTTCTTTTGAAAGTGTTGTAAATATTTAAAGGAAAGTTAGCATGCAAAAATACAGCACAGAGATATCTGGTTCTAAAGTAAAGGGTAATGCCATAAAATCATAAAGTCTTGAAGCATTTCAATCCCAATTTTTCTTGAAGCAATTACAGTATTTTGATTTAGTTTAACAGTAACTCCATTAGGCCTTTTTCTGGTTCATCAAGCAGCAAAAGACTGATCACAAGCTGTATAGATTTGAAGTAAAGCTTCCCAAAATATAGAATCTGCCTCAAAAACAGAACATGAACCCATTTGACAAGAGATGTCTTTCAGGTCACTTAGCACTAGCCTCCCCTACACATAATTCAATTACTCACGTCATCATCTTTGCTCATTTTAACTGTGTGAAAGCTTAGCCCACCTAACAGTTTCTGACAGAACTCCAGGTTGGCCTGAGGTTTCAATTAGACTGCCTGGACTTTCTAACTTTACTACAGATGACCAAAATCTTCTAAATTCAATATAGCAAGATATTTTAAAATACATTTTCAGGTGGAGAAAAGCCAAGGTGGCTGGTCTTTTGCTGTCCAGTCCAAAGTGACCAGGGACCAGAAGCAGAACAGAAACAGAAGCGGTTTGTCCACAGGAGTTTCATGCCTCTGGGCTGGTTCCAGGCACTCCCCCATTACAGCAGACTGCCCAGACCCTCATGCACCCTCCTCAGGAGTTTCCTGCTCCTTGCTGACACCTCCCTGCTGATAATTGTGGGACAAGCACTTCCTCTGCCAAAGGCCATTCCTCAGCCACCCATGTCTTCTGAAACTAAGGCAACAGCCAGAATAAAAATATGCAATGTGATGATGTGCACTTGCCTGTTGATTTGGCCTCCAGAAGTGAAGCAGCACCTGCAAGGACTGCTCAGCTCCCCTTCCCAGGTCATGCAGCCTGCACAGGCTTACGTTTCCAGCTGCTGGATTTGGTAGTGCTCCAGGCTCAGCCTCAAGTGGCCACTGATAAAAACTGTATTAAAAGAAGGTGGCAGAAATCCCAGTGCTGCCTTTCGCCAAGTGATGTAGCTGTTGGGTAACCAGAACTGTGATGTGTGTGGATGAGCCCCACGCTGCAGCAGGGGTGGGGAGCACGGGCACCAACCCTAACCCAGGCCCTACCAGGGGTACACTGGAGTGCTGTATCAGGCAAGCAGACTCCCTGTACACAGACCTCAGGTCCTCCAGAATGGGACACCTCTTTGAGATGCACTTGCAGATAGCTAAAAAAAAAAGCAGTTTAACACAGCCATGGATATACCAGGCACTTTCCTCCCATAGTGTGCATGGGGAGTCTGCAGCTCCCTCTCACCAAGCTGGTGCTACTGAAAACCTGAGGAAGAAGCTGAGGCAAACCAGGGTTCTTGAGCTGGAGGGCAGGGTCATCACCAGGTCTCCCTTGGCACAAGTTCTCTGAGAGAAGGAAGCACTCAGCAGCCCTATTGTTCTAAAGCTGACCTTCCTGAACGGTGTTAAAAGAGATAATCCCAAAACCTAACTGCAGAATCAAAGTGATACTAAAATCTTTCATGGCAATATACTTTTTTCTTTTATACAAGTTTACAGTGCATCCACATATGTTTTCCAGCAGCATAAATCAGACAAAAAGACTGATCTTTTTATCCTTCAAATAAAGCTAGTTGTTGCCATCTAATTGCAATAATTAATTTTAAATTACATTTTATACAATGGATCCACAGTCTAACTATGCTGAAGATTTCAGACCAAAGTACACAGGTGGATGATCTTATTTGTACTGTATGTATTTCAAGCACTCATAGTATCATTTGCATGCTAAAGAAATTAAATTTTTATTTTTACAGAGGCCACTAAAGATTAATGTAATGGTCTGGATAGAGTTTAGGCTGCTCTGCAAGGGGAGTGGAGGTTAAAAGGTACATCTTGCTAAATATTTAAAATCTTCAACCTTTTTGGTGTAGAGCCAACTGATTTAAAATCCACAGTTCTCTTTTTTTATATAACAAAATTTTAGCTTTCTTAAAATTTATGCTTCTGATCTATAAATCCTGAGGTGTTATACATGACTGACGTTTTATGTAGTGATGTATAACAACATTTTAAAACTTCACTTGATGCATTTTCAACATCCTTATCAAATTCCCCAAGACTTCATGTTCCCACTGAGGAGACAAGACTTCTATCTGCAGTAGCATCTTTTCCTTTTCAGTGCAAGATACAGCCCCCAACCATAACCAAAGGGAGCTGTTGAACAGCTCATTTGAGCAGGTCTTAGGAAAAAAAAAAAGGCATAACTTCTAATTGGTAAATAAGCATTTTTGGAGTGCTGTATATATTGATCAGTTGACATCTGGTATTCCCCTCACACACTGTCAAAACACAGAGCCAGTCCATATGCATAAAATTTTTGGCAGCAAAACACACTTTGTAGAGCATCAACTTTCTTTCTTTTTCTATCAGATGAATTCTCTTTTTGCTATAAGTGATACATTACAAGAAACCTGTCAAAATACAACTAAACTGAGTCATCTTTGTAAATATCTCCGTAGGACATCTTTAGTTTATAAGGAATATAAAAGTTATACACACAAGCTATAAGTAGAAGCAAAAATATTTCAATGATGTCATAAAAAGAATAGCAAGAATATTTGGTCATTCAGGAAAAACAATGAAAGGAAAACAGCCCAAAAAAAGCTGCCTGCTTCAGCTGATTTGCACCACAGACAGACATTTCCTAGTAGTGATGCTCACGTACTCCAGGTGTATAGATCTGGTGTTTGCTCAGCAAGTCTTAGTTGTTTTCAAGTGGTACCTTCCTTAACCCTTAATATCTCAGACACAGACAGTTTTTCAGACTTTGAGGCTGTCATAGCTTTGTTCAGAGGGTGAGTTTTTTAAATAAGCTAGAAATCCCAAAATTTGTCTACTATGCTTTAATCTTTGTGCAGAAGTTCAAGATAATTCTCTTCTGACAACACGTAGCTCTGTGACGTGCTTGGGAGTTACCCCTGTTCAGCTCAACGGGTGAACACTGCAAGGCACCGTGCTGAGTAAGGTACAGAGGAGCTGTTTGCAGGGAAGGTGCCTCTTTAGCAAAAACATCATAAAGGCACAAACAGAATCCGTCCCTTAGAACATATTACCCTATGTGATTTAAAACATATGAGGATATGTTCATATCCCCTACAAGATATCCCCTACGAGAGTTTCAAATTGAGAAAATTTTTCACAGTTCGAAGGTAAGACTTTGCTCTTTTTCAGATGTTTTAGAAAATCCATCTGGGTGCATACCTAACTCTTCTAAAAGTAGTTCTCTGGTCTTTCCACCCCCAAAGTAGCATAAAAATATACTGTCATATGAAACCGAAGTGTGAGCACATGAGATTGTATAAATTGTGATTATGACTATTCTATATGTAATACTATATGTTTAATATATTAACATAATTCTAATGTGATCTTAAACAATGATCAATATCAGCAGAGCATTTGAAATTTGCTATTCCATGGCAC
Source organism: Pachyramphus minor (assembly GCA_013397135.1). Classification (NCBI taxonomy): domain Eukaryota; kingdom Metazoa; phylum Chordata; class Aves; order Passeriformes; family Tyrannidae; genus Pachyramphus; species Pachyramphus minor. The sequence goes on along the minus strand of VYXB01001331.1, from coordinate 1,064,373 downwards.
CCTGAGTCCATGTAAATTCCCCAAATATTGACTTCCATAAATTTCTGCTCACAGCAGCAGTCAAACACAAAGGTGAGGAACCAACTCTCTATGGCTGAAGCACACTGGAGCCACGTCTTTGGCACGTGCTTCACTGGAACAATCATGATGTTTCTGAATCATCTTTAAAATTAAGATCACTGAACTTTAATATTTTTATTCTTACTATAACTTCAGTTCTAATTTCGGTAATATATTCTGGGAGGACTTTAAAAAAAACATTTTGATTATGGAGTTTATCAGATCAAGAAAATTCAGGACATAATTACTGTAATTAATTAATAATAATTAATTTTAAATAGTTTACAGTTCTCTGTTAAAGAGATATTGCTGTTATAGTATATGTTCCCTCCTTCTAATGTAATTGATTTTGATTCTACTTAGTCATTAAAATGCATATTTATAGAATTATTGCCCCCAAAAATCAGGACTCTATCTTAAA
>VYXB01001331.1:1053712-1063831 GCA_013397135.1 Pachyramphus minor | reverse complement strand
AAAAGGGCAAGCAACCATTCTGATTACCAGAATTTGCACCAGCTACAATATGCTGTAGGTTATAACTTGGTGAAGTCCATGAGCCAGGAACTGCAACAAACAGAATCACAAGTTGAGTCATGAGAGAGGGCTGAAGTAAGTGGTTTAAGAAACATTTGCTTTCAGAAAAAATTAAGCCTGCTTCTAACTTCCTGACTAAAGTCATTGTGATTTGTAGATGGATGGCAGAGTTGGCTTGTAAAGCCAGGGTGATTTGTAGATAGATGGCAGATCTGGCTTGATATTAAATACATCAGGGAGGAAATTAGGTTGGAAAAAATCAATGGCTGGTTATGAATACTAAAATCAAAATAAAACTTTTAGGGAATAGAAACATGAGGCATGCTTCCAAAACTGCACTATTAGGAACTTCTGGACCTAGAGTTGCTTTTATTTAAACAGCCAGAGAAATATGTTTGCTCCTGTCTTTGGCAGAGGTAGCATCAATGTCCACTGGTTATTTAAATTAATTCCAAATCCACAATTCCTTTAAAATATAAACTCACTTTAAAGAACAAACAGATATAAACAAACTAGATCTGATTGTCTTTGTACTTATAGCAATGGAAAGTAGGAGTAGTTTCATTAATTTCAGGTAGCAGTTTTGGTAATCTGTTTAGCAGATACAATAAAACTTACTGGCAAAGCAGTAACATCAGAAAAAAAAATATGAAAAAACAGGACCCCAAAAGATCCATTAAACTACTTCATGTGCACAAAAGAGAAGTATTAATGCATTGTGTTGAAACTGCCAGAAATGCATCAGCACACCTAGAAATGTCTTGTACTAGTTGCTCTAATCTAAGTTTGGTCATCAGTGCCTTGATTTTTAAGTGCTCTTTGTAGTCAGCAACTACTAGAGCTGCATTCACCTGATCCTAAAAGGCACAGAGTAAACCAGAGTATGCACTCTGCTGCACAGATGAAACTGTGACTGGCTCCAGGAGGGTAAGTCCCAGCTTTACCCCAAACTGTCCTTGCCTGCTTTAGAAAAGTGAAGGAGAACCATCCCAACTGCTGGTAACAAATACCTGAGACATGAGGATACGCTTAAGCCTCCAGCAGCAAATTAGGTTCTGGATTAGTGGGGAAAAACCCCTCCCCTTCCTCCCTCTCCAAGTGGTTTTCACAGAAGCTGAAGCCATCTCTCTGAATATTCATTCCCTCATCCTAATTTTAGAACTCACCCTGCTCCAAATCTAAATTTAATCAACTTCTGATCACTACTAGTAATTAAAAACCATAAAAGGAATCAAGAAACCAACTCTCAATTCTGTGTTACTCAACTTCTCTAAATGCAGAAGCTCAATGCAGAAATTGTATGTGCCATGACAGGAATTCAGAACCACTGAGAGCTCAGCTATACACAACTCATAACAATAACGTTAGCAGCCGAGAAGCAAAACTGGAATCTGCCACATCTGAAATATTGTGTCTATATTCAGCTTTTCATTTCGTTTGCAAAACAATGTTTTGCAAATTTCTTTTTAAGTGACTGTATGCTGTGGATATTTTTGTTAAAATATCCTCAAAACTCTATCATTTATGATGAATGCACTTCTGCCTCCATGAGAACATAGAAGCTTGCATATTGTGAATGACTAAAAGTACTAAACAATATTTACCAAGTTCAATTAAATGTTTATTTGAAAAGCATAGGGTAATAAAATGCCAAAGATCAAGACCTGCTGCTTTTATTAAATAATCCTTCAATAAAGATGTGGATTTACCGTTTTGTAAGACTTAGATCAGTGCCTCCATGCTAGATAACAGCTGCCCATTTAGCATCACTTGTTTGTATAAAAAGATTTCATCAAGCTTTTGAATTCATTTAACAGATTTATTGTCCAATGATATATTGTTCAACTGAAATTTATTAGCAAATCTGTCAGATTCATACAATCAAGTGATCAGTGTTTTCCATAGTCTTCTATCAATGTTCAACAAAACCGAAAAAACAATCAAAACCTCCAAAACAACCAAACAACAAACAGTAGCTATGCCAGAGTTGGACCACACATGACAGAACATAAGTAACTTCTAGAAAATCCAAATCTTAAAACAACCCAAATAAATATATAGATAAATCCCATACAATTAAGCTGCTCTTTAGTTAATATCCCATGAAGCAGAACTTGCATGCAGCAAGTTCTGCTTATCCTAATCCTGAATCTATGTGTAAAAAGAAGTATAGAAACACTGCAGAGTAAATTCAAACTTTCTGATTCCAATATATCTTGTGTTGTCATTAGTAGGGAGACTGACTCTTTGGTCAAATGTAATTGCAAAAAACCCCTAAGAAATTCCATTTCCATCACTAATAGCTATAGCACCAACTCAGTAAAATCAGATTACCAGGTAACTTAGGACCTAAGAGACTGAAACATTGACAAGCAATGAAAGACAATAGCTTGGGCCTTGCAAAACCTCTTTTTTTTTTTTCTTTTTGCTTCCTTTATAGTATCATAAAACTGATAAAGGAATGTTTTAAAACACTTGCCTGGAAGACAATCTCAAGCAATCATCTACTGTAGTGCTGGCCCCAACCGTCAGTCCTGACAGCTTTGTGTTCTATAAGTCTCCATCACTGCCATTCCACAACCTGCAAAGGCAATCATTTCCCATGTCAAAACTGTCCAGTTTTTACACTAATAGGATCCATCCCCACTCCTGATGTCAGTTTTTCTTGCAGCAATGTAAGATGATTATCTCCTGTCCTATTCACTCTGGAGATGGAGAATGGTTCCTTTCCTTCCGCTTTGCAGCAGCATTTTACATCTTTGAAGAGATGACCCTCTTGAGTCTTTCCCAATTAATTTCATTTTTCTTTGTAAAGCTTTTATTTCTATACACCAATTAGTTCTCTTCCCTTTTTTGTAGTATCTCGTGTTTTGACTGTATCTGTCTTATAGTGTGCAAACAACTGCACTGCAGCTGAGGCTTGCTCAGTAACTCAGGTTACCTCATGCATCTGTCAGGGTGCATTCTGTTCATATCAGTCTCACAGCCTTATCTGGATCATGTTTCCCTCACACTACTTATGACAATTCTTTCCAGCCACAGCAAAACTAACAAGTTTGCCTTTTTAGACAAACTAGAGCCATGCTCATATCATGGTCCACTGGAAGCCCACCATTGCCTCCTGCAGAACTTGGTATCCAGCTGTTCCTGCTTTCCCTCCCACAGAGCATAACCATCAGACTTCATCCATCATCCTCATAGTATTTCTGCAATTTTTCAGTATAATTTTTGGATTCTATTTCATCCTCCAACACATCCGAATTCCCTCCCAGATGTGTTCCAGATTAAAAAAGCTGGCACACAATTCTGTCCTCTAGTTCATTCATTAAAAAAATAAATAAATGCACACAGAAAATAATCAGACTCAGGACAAATATCTGAACACCTTGTTCAACATTGCCTTCCATTTTGATTCTGGATCACCAAGAAACTCTCTGGATATGAATTTCCAAGCAGGTTTACACCTGTCTGCAGCAACTTCAACTACACTGTGCTTCCCTGGGGTATCCTGAAATTATTTTCATTGCAAGATCTGCTACATCATTGTAACTGGTTTTTTTCAATTGGACCAACCTTTCCCCAAAAGTACTTTAGGATTTTTATGTAACAGCGGAAAATTATCTTTGTGAAATACCCTGGCTCCTTTACTGTACATTTTGGAGTCTTTTGTTTACCTGAGAGGAAAAGGTTGTTTCTGCTCTGGAAGGGAAGCAACTTTCCACAGATCACAGACTATCATTTCTTGGCTGTCCTCATTCAAACTACCTCTGACTTTAACACTAATCAGCAGGTACAATCAAGTCTACAAAAGTATCTCTCCCTAAATCTTTCTTCTCTATTATGAAGTAAAAGAAGAGGCACCATTTGATTTAAAGAATCTGATTGATTCTGACTACTATACTCCTTTCCCAGTTCAACCACTTAAACCTCCCACTCATAACCATCATGTGTCCTGAGTTACCCTGTCTTCTGCTTACCAACAGCTTCACCCTGGTCTTTGCATTGTGGCAGTTCATAGTGAACCATCACACCAATAGTGCTCATCATCACTCTTCTTTTTTACTGTCACCCAAAAATCTCTTTCATGGGTTTTCTGTCCTCCTTGATCTCTGCCTTGAAATGCAGATTTCATACACAGAGTGGTGCCTCTTTCCTCTCAGGACTCTTTCTTTTTTTTTTTCTTAAGATTTGTCTTTGTTGAATAATTTCTTCAAGTATTAGTGTACCTGTCACATAAATTACTTCACAAAACTCTACTTTCTATAAACCTACTTTCTATAGGCATAACAAAGACATAAAAGGTGATCTGAAAACTGACCTACTACCATTCTCTGTCTCTGAGCTTGTCATAAAAAAAATTACAAAATTTCTGACTTTTTGCTCTGGTCAAGAGGCAACACCACTTGCAGATTCTTATTATCATTGCCCCATATACCTTAATTTCAAACCCTGCACTGATGTAAGGAAGCTCATGAATGCTGCTGTAATTTCCAAGCTGAACCAAGGGATGGTGCTCCAGCAGAAGAGCAAACAAAAATAAGGATTTAAGATGAAGCACTATCACTTCATGTCGTTGTTTGCTATTTGCTACTTCTTTCTGCTTGACATAGGCACGAAAGAAAAATGAAATAACACACAGAAATGAGACAATATTAGAAGGAACTCAGTTGTTACATCCCCAAATATCACATGCATTATAATATTCCATTAGAAGTTACACCATCATAATGTTATTTATGTCAATTCTGCATTTAGTTAAGCACTGGAGAAATTTGTTAAATTCCTTTCTTGCTAAAAACAGAGGAAGAATAAATAACGTTACGTTCAAGAAATACTTTGCAAAGTGTGTATAGATATTTACTAGATACTGGGTTATTGAGTAAAAAAATGAGGTTTTCATATATAAGGCACATGACAAGATTTATTGACACTAAGTAGTTAGGAAAAAAATATTGATTCTGTACACCGTGAGCAAGTTTAACCTCCTACTGCATTACACTTCCACAATGCCTCTGAAGGCACACATGATAAGCTCTGTGCAAAAATTCTTTCCCAATTATTTTACTCATTTTTTTTAAAAAACAGACCATAATGAAATAATTATGCTATTGGTTGAAACAACACTTTCACCAAGTTCATGGATGCCCCAGATGGAGCCAAGATAGATGTCAGATTTTTAACAGAAACTCATGGAAGGAAAACCCAAGTCTTAAAAGGTTGCTAGTAGAAAGTTGTCTTCTTTTCAGAAATTGTCAAGTTCAAGACAGGAGTACCACCCCCACACATATTTCCAGATCTCAAAAGCCTTAAATAAACTTATGTGTCAGCCTTCATATCTTGCAATAGAAAGACTTTGAAGTAAAATTCTTGTCTTTCATTGACTTGAATCAAACAAAATTTCTTAGAGTCATAGCTTTTTTAAATTTAGCTTCTACCACACAAAATGCTCTACTATATTTTTAAGTCCATTAATTCTGTATGAAAGAACCCACAGTGTATGCAAATATATAGCAAAACCAATAGCACTTAAAATGAGTGCAGATGAAAAAGAGAACAAAAATTTTGTCAAATAACCCTGAAAGTCTGTACACAAGCAGGACAAATGAAAAAGCAGGCGGAACTTTCTCCATACTTACATTTCTATTCAAGTCAGAGTTGTTGGGGTTTTTTTACAGGACCATCATTACCTTATATATTGCTTTTTCTCTACCTAGGATACTGGCCTGGGGCTGATAGAGACAATGTTTATGCATGAGGTTGAAGACTGGAGGCACCAGTCCCCCCATGGCACCCCCTGGACAGGCCCTCCCTGGCCCCAGCTGGCAGAAACACCTCACAGGGCCCTCGGAGCCCAGGCACAACGCAGAGCCCTCAGTGCTGTGCAAAACCAACTTGCGAAGTTTTAAAGTTCTATTTCTTATGGAACTACACTTGCTTGTGAACCAGGAGAAGACCAAAATCATCCTTTCCATGTTGCTTTTTGTGGGTCATTTTTTGGTGCGGAGTTTGTTTTTTTTTTTGGTAATCGTATTAAAAGGTAGTACATGGGTTATTTAACAGAAAAAACAACCCTATTACAGTGACTGCTCTGCAGCTAGAGAGCACAAAGTGTTCATATTACTTTTCTGCTGCTTATCCTGCTTTGATTAAAAGCTACAACCACTAAATCTGATGAAAACCAAACTAGACCAACACTGCTTACTTAAGCCAATTAAGCCAACATAATTTTCACCAGCTGAGGATATAGTCTCCATAATTTTTACTCCTTTAAATAATCAGAGAAGTAACTAATTTATATACACATATTTATCATCTATTTTGTCTACATTCCATAACATCAAGCTGTTTTATGAAACCCATATTTTTAGATTATTCTGATACCATTACTAAAGATGAAAAGTATGATCACTATTTTCCTGTCTGCTTAAAAGCCCATTTAGACAGGTAGACTTCCTGAGCAGAAAGATAATTCATCTGGTAAAACTATTTTTCATTTGCTCTACCCTGTGAAAGACAATGTGTGAATCATATATACAAACAGTGATATTTTTTCAGCACTATCACAGCTGGCGCTGTGTTATTTTAACCACACCCCTCACAGGGTAGAGTTGTTTCCCAGCGTGCCATTATAAAACAAAACAAGATTATGTTACTGAAATCAGTTTCGGTAAAACAGAAAACATTTTGTATTTCAGTGATCTGAAGAACATGGCAGTTTATGAACACTACAGCCTGCTGTGGCTTGCTCTGTCACCGCTTCAAAATCACAATTACTGCCCATCAAAATAGAAATCTGCAGGAGCCTAGAATGTCTACTGTCTCATGTCAAGTACGTTATGCAGCACTTTGCAGTGCTTTGGCTTTGATATTTTCGAAGTCAGGTATTTGTGTTAGTAGGTTTGCCTCTTAATTACTGAACATTTCCCTTACCTGGGTAGGTCATAGGGGTTAGTGGCTTTATCTGACCCTATTACAGGGTCAGATAAAGTTTCAGAAACTGAATTAGGATGATCTTTACAAGAAACCTTGGTATATCACAAGTGATTTTCTCCAGTTCAGAGGCCCAGAGCAGCATCTTGAATAGAAGAAAACTGGGAAGCTGTCATTCTTTTGAAGCTTCACAGAAAACCTACTTCCTTGATTTCCTACTACAACAACTCAGCAGGGTAGCTTGTCTTCCTGTCACCAGTGTGTTCCACTATTTCACCTCTTCTATCTTACGAACACAGCATGTCCTCAATGCTTCCAACAGCAGCACTGGTGTCCCCAATACAATCACTCATCTTTTGGTACATGATGCACCCTGGCACAAGCCCAGAGATTCACAAGGAAGGGACACTGCAAAGGAAGAAGGTGAGTGGGGGTTCTTCTCAAAGACAAGGAGAACTGCAAAGGGTCACACTGTGGCCGAAAAAAGAAACACCTGAAAGGTCTGTAAATCACTGTATGGAGGAACCAGGGACAATTACCTGAAGCAGTGCCTTAACAAAAGGTTACACTCAGGAAGAATTCTAAGCTGGTTTTTATGTATGAGGTATCTGTTCCTTGTGGCCAACAACCAGGTGAACTATACATAGGGCAAATTACACCTTTCATCTCTGAATTTGATACTTTCTTTCCCCCTTATTTCCATTCCCCACTCCCGCTTTGGCCCATTTGGCTTTTAATCCTATGGTTTTCAAGCTAATATAGCCTGGTGTCTCAGTTTTACAATATTCAGTGTTTTATAACTCTGAACAAACTTCTATATGCTAGAATCTGGTGATTTTGTGAGTAGGTCAGATTTTAGTTCACAAGAAAAAGAAAAAAAGCCTACAGAGAAGAGCTGAAAATATGTGCCCTTAAAAGCTCAAAAACTCCATTAGATATATCAGGAAGTTTCTTAAACATCTTACCAGTTACAGGCTCACTTTTGTGGAATTTATTCATTTTTTAATGTTTATCAGTAGCTACCGTTTCCCTGCAGTCTTCTGCCTCATTTCTAGCTCACCAAGCTGCATTCCAAAAGGCAGGTTAAACACATTAAAAACAAATTGCATGCAGTTTCTTTCCTGTCCTAGCCTCTTTTTAATTTTTCAGCTTTGATTGGTTCAAATGTAAGCTCATGATACACACTCTTCCTAGTACCATGAAAATAATATGTTCTAATATAAGTCACAAATGATTGATAATGAAATTACGATTGACAACAATTTTGTGGTTTTATTTCTAAAATTTTATATTGGCTATATACTGTTTTGGCAGTCATAAAGCATGGGTTCAGGTTTCGTAACCTCCTTGCAAATCACTGACTAATAACATCATGATAGTTGTATTCAAAACAAGCTTATTCGTACATGCACTGGGAGGTGCATGATTCTGCACACACATGTGCATGATTTTGCAAATTCTCTCCTTTGATAAATGCTGGTCCACCTTCAGGTGGAATAACTACTGCTTCCACAAGAGACATGCTCAGCTTTGCAGAAATGCCATCACCCCTGTAATGATTCAGAGGATCAGCCCTGTAATGTCATCCTGTACCCTGGTACATCTAAGCACTAATGGGTTCCACATAATAATTGCTGGGTCTTCAGGCTAAAAACTACTTATTGCTTTTCTTTCAGCTCATTCCCTTCTTATGCCTGGATCCACTTTTGTGCAGAACAGGATCATTTATGCTTGGAACTCATTCCCTTTTGTTTTATTACCTACCTTAATAGCACCTGGGTCATTCTTGGTGCCATGAAAACAAGAGATAACAATGCATCATATTAATTTTCTTTGGAAAAACAAATGATTGATCCCACTCATCTGAGATGCAACCATGTGTCCCTGAACAGTTGAAATCATGTGGTTTTGGTTAGGTAAATTCTATCAAAGACAGCCAATTAGTTCAAGGTCTGTTTATGGGAAGAATGCTTTTAATCACAGCTTTTAGAAACCTAAACTAGATGTTAAAGAATAGACAGAGACAAAGCAATATTGATTGTTGCAGGGCTGCGTGTAAGAAAACAGTAGTCCATTTGAGAATCTGAAGGTTGTTTTACATTGTTATACATTATACTCCTGTATTCACGTCATTTTGCGTGTTCAGAGTTTGCTTTCCCAGTATCTGACAATAACTAGTCTTCCTTCCCTCAGTAGGATGAGACATGTTAGCACTTAAATCAGGTTGTCTACATTATGGGTAGAATTTACATACAATTCCTCTTTGATAATTTCATGAGGCCTTGGTATGATCCATGGGGTTTCACTACCAACAAAACAGAGGATAAGGAAAACAAGAAACCAAACCAAACCACTTTCACAAGGTGAAAATAAGCATTAAATCTGATTCAATCGAGTTCAGCAGTGCTGTTACAGAGCTGCAGTAAGAAAGATCAGAGCAGGGGTAGAGTCACTTAGCTCTTTTGAAAATAAGTACATTTTACTGACTAAGTATTATAAATGTTGTTGCAAATAAATACAACCTAGGCTAAATTTTTCTCCAAATCCTAACTAGCCCTAGTAAAAAATTAGAGTTTTTCTTCTATAATGCAGTCTGAGAGTTAGTTCTGTAATCAACTGATGCATAAAGATAGCAGACCTATGTCACTTTTGCTTTTTCAAAATATTTAATTTGAACGTGACTACTTTGATAATTTTTACAAAGAGGCATCCCATTTCTGCCCCAAAACTGGATATGAGGTCAAGTATAACTATGCTGTCCATGCAAGATACTTGTCTAACCTATAATTAAAATTCTGCAGCTAAGGCCATTTTACAGCCTCCACATGTAGCCTTTTTTGGTTTTTAAATATCTGTATAATTAACACATTTTTACTTAATCTAAATCAGCTTTTCTTAAAATTAATGTAATTACTCCCTGTTTCATAGTCTTTTATTCTTAGAAACTATGAAAATTTCAGCCTCTCTTTTTTGTGCTAAATAAATACAATATCTTAACCATTTCTGTCAAGAATTTTGTAAATCTTGCATGTATTAGGTGGTGTGTTTTATATATTATGTGTATGTAGTATCAGTCCTGAAGTTACAGCAGTTCAATAAAGTGTTTTGAACTTGCTGAAACTAAAAAAA
>VYXB01001331.1:961994-1053664 GCA_013397135.1 Pachyramphus minor | reverse complement strand
AAAAAAAAAAAAAAAAGTATAATATTCCATGGAAATTTTCATAACCTAGCTATTTTCTTGCAAAAACCTGCAAATAGTTGGCATTTCTGAGTCAGTATTTTCCAACAAAAAAACAAAACACCAGAAGAAAATAAAATCCATAGGGTTTTCTCTGAATTGGCCATATTCTTTGATACAGATGATTTGCTAAAACGAGGTACTATTTGTGGCAAAAGTTAAAAGTTTGGCCTTGTATCAGGCAATAATCAATTCAGATTCATATGTTGCCAAAATTGTTTGTAATAACAGTCCAAGATTCTGGTTTCACTAGTACTAAAGCACATAGCTCTTTCTGAAAGGAATTACCTTTTCTTCCTAACCAGATTATTACAAAAGACTGTATTGCTTGAAAAAATGTTTGTAGGATTGCCTACACGTTCAAATTATTTAGTCATTTCTTTCACTTAAATCAAAGGGGTTTAACCAAAATAGAAGCCTCTGAACAGTTTTCTTTCACAAACCCGAATTCTGACTAACAGAACGTTTCCAAGACAAAAGCCATCACTCTTCCCACCTTCTGGTGGGACATTTATATGTGACCCTCTTTCTTTGTGGATTCAAAAAAGAACTGGACAACTTTAGGTGAATTGGCTTAATGTACAGAAAAATCCAGAACACTTTTTATGAACTATTTGTAAGCCCTTGGACAGCAGCAAGGAGGTTAACAGCAGCCAGTGTGTTACTCAATAACAAACACCAAATCAACCCAGTTTCCTTTTAAGACAGGCTGTGTGAACAGGAAGGAGTAGGTGTCATGTTCCTCGGTTTTAGTAAAGCTTTTGACAGTTTTGCATGACATTCTCATAGGGAAGCTTTAGAAACATGATGCAAGTAAAATTACTATTAGCTGGATGTAAAATTAAGTAGATAACTGACACAGAGCCAAGAGGGACTGCAGGTAACATTGACAAGCAGGATTAGAGTTTCAAATAATCTTGACAGAGGAAAAAAGATGACAGAATTCCAAAGTGACAAATACAAGTTGCTATATGTGGGCAAGGGAGATGATCTGTGAGAATCAAAGTGCCTGCCTAGGCAACCGTGTTGCAGGGAAGAGTCTGGGAGCTGCTGCAAGTTCATAAACTGAAGGGGAGTCAGTAACACCACAAATGCTCTTTCAGGAGGTATCACAATAAACAAAATCTTCAAAACACATGACCTAGGATTCCTCCCACCTAACCTGACATGATTAATAGTAGGCTGTCTACTATTCACAAAAGTTCTCATCATTTTAAAGATTCTACAGAGATCTTATAAAAAAAATGATGAGCCATTCCTTTACCTGAAGCAGCAGTTCCAATGGGGTGATATTCCATTTCTCTTCCCTGACTTTGAAGAGAGTCTTTCAGTCCTTTGGAAATGTATCTCTTGTATGAGAGATCGAAACTCTTTCGGTATTTATTAATGCACCCTCATTTTTATCATCATCAAGTCCAGAGTATTAAAAAATGGATCACAGAGCTAATAAAATAAAATTACTGTGTGTTGTTTGTCTAAATTGGTCATAGACTGTGACCAAGTGAATTAGATATGAAGTAATTAGGTAAAAAATAGGTGCCCTGTTTGTCATTAGAAGCGAGCAAGGTACAAAGGAAAGCTTGTGTCTCATGTCAGGTTAGGAGACAAAGGTTAAAATTCAAGTTTTTCTTGCAAAGATTACGTAGCTGCTTTGACCTATTATGTAAAGTGAACAGATTTAAGTGAAAAAGCACTGAAAAATTTAGTACAGGTCAGACTCCCAGATCTTTTTTTCCCTCTCATTTGCGATATTTCAGTCATCTTCCTTTTAAATCTGATCTTCTCAAGTGGGTCAGATAAAGTATATATGTTGCTTTCAAGTTCCTGTGGGCTGATTCAGTGTGACTCTAAATCAACAAGTCTGAGTCACTGCCTATGCAATCCTTTTCAAAATCCCTTTACAGGGCCAGGAAAGTGATACAGAAAGCTAGAAACTGGAGCTCTGAACTCCAGAGGTTACATTTCTACTCTCTTCTTCTTCTGGGGCAGAAAGGGGCATCCCTTTGGTGTGCTCAGGAGGGAATGCATGTGAGTCTGATGATGTTTGCCTGAAGCCACAAGAATGTGCTGATGGGCTATGCTCTGTGTCTGCTGCAAGAGAGGAGCTCTGACTCAGATTCCCTGTCTATTCTTTTCTAGGTACCTGATTTATTATAGCATGACTTGAACTTGGCTCTCTACTAAGGCAAGGAGCAGGAACAGTTTTAGAGGTGGGACTCAAATATATGTAATCCTTAAAGAAAAAATGAAAATAACATCTGAAGAGTGAGGTTCACCAGGAAGATCTTTCTTTGCATACCCACTGTGCTGTAGTGACCAGAGTTTCACTAATTGCCAACAAACACACAAACACCCAGACACCATGGGCTGTTGGACTAAGACACTCACTGGCGTGAGTTTGCCAATCCTCAGTCATCTTTACACACCTTGCAGCTTACTTTTAGTTTTTAATAGATTTCCAAGGATCAGTTGAATCCTTGCTGAATATTCCAAACACAGGAAAAAAAAATATTTCTAAATTTCTTTTTCTGTTCTTTTTTAATGACATCCATTGTCTTCCTAATATAGGAAAGAATGGCTCATATTGTATAGCATGACTGTACCATCTCTCTTCACGTAAGCAATGCCTTATTCTTTAAACACTCTTGAAGACACAGTATCAGTACTTGTTAACGTTGATAAAGCAGCAGAATTTACTTCTTAATCAAGATATTACCATCCTGTTCACAGCTACTCTGATCCCTGGAAGTCACATAAATTGCCAGATCATATAATTTGGCTAAATAATTATCTAAGAGTGACTTGGTCTAAAACACAAATAATACTCAGCAGTTCCGCAGTTATTTTCAGCTACTGGAAAAACTGACTGTCATTGACAGTTGTCTTACTCTACTGCATTTGAATGAAGCCCTCAGACAGTAAAAAAAAAAAAAAAACTAACCTAAAACTCAACTGCATTATTTCCTCTAGAAAGCTCTGGAGTTTTAATGTTTGCTGATGCTATACATTTAATTGAATAGAATTTGATGATAGAAAAGATGAAAAATTTTGTAAACTATGTTGGCATTTTGCAGTTGGAGAGGAGGATGTTTCAATAAAATCAGATTCGAGCACTGGAAATCAATAAAGAATGTGAGCAGAATGAAAATTCTACATTGCAGAGAAGTACTTCTGATTTCTATTGAAAATGGAAAAGGGATCATTATTCTGGGCATGATCCTGTTATACCACAACTTCATCCACCATGGTCTCCTCAAGGTGGCCTTTGACTTGCTTTGAATCTGTGCAGGCAAAAGATTTCCCTGCAAGGACCAAACCAATGTCACAAAAGACCTCACAAGTGCAGAGTGGAAACATATTGTAGGTAAGAACAGAACAGTGAAAGAAAGTAAAAGAACTTTCAAAGTTTCAGTACTTAAAACAAAAACACAGAATACATTTCTTGAAGCAAGATTTTTATGCTCTGACAGTCTTGCTGTCTCAGTAGGGCAGCCAGATGTAGTCACAATAGCAGGGCAAAAGTACCAACTCAAGCCTTCCACACCCTGGGAGAATTAGGCCTTGTGGTATCAGGGGTAGGGTCATACATACTGGTTACAAAGGAGGAAGAGTGACAATATCCTAGCTCCTAATATAATTCCTGATGACCAATCTGGATGTAGCATCAAGAGCAAAAAATTCTGCTCTCTTTGTTGGAGGAGGGCAGGGTATCAATGGCGCTTATTATTAAGAGTTGTTATTCCTGGAATAAAACTAGAAGAGAAAAAGAAATACAAAATGATAAAAATAAAAGACAAACAAAACTAAGGCAAAAAAAATTACTTCCTTCTACTTATGATGCCCCAGGCTGCCAAAGTGGATAGCTCTCCATGCAACAAGAGGATGTATGGGCAGCAAAAGCCAGCTTGCAAATATGAATCATCAAAAGGAATAATAGTTTCCTGTTAAAACTGCCAGGAAGGATTTAATCCTTCTAGTATTTCACATTGAACAAACAAAATTAATAAAAGAATCAAGAAAAAAATCTTTTTTATCCTGTAAAATAGACCACAGCCACCATTGTTTTGCTGTGCTTTAATGTTCTGCTCCCACTTCTTTAAAAGGTATATTTTAGCCAAATAGTAACTGAAATAGAAATAATAGAAATATCTCTCCTGCTGGACTATGCAAGAAGAAACAGTTTTCCTTGTATGTGAATATTTGATACGTTATATATGAGGTTTGTGAAAGGATCTTCATCTTTTTCCATTGCTTTCAAAGCTGGGCTATATTTGAGGTGTCATAGCTCCTTTCAGTGAGCTAAATAAATGTCTAATAACAAAAGGAAATATTTCATCAAATACTGAGATTGTATGTATGGATAAACTAAAACATGGACCCAAAGACTAAGAAGATCTTTTATTTCAAGCATGCAAGAACTTGCCTGTGAACCATTATACTTCACTCTTTTACCTAAAGGCTGGGCTTCCCAGTGATATTCACTTGCCATTTAATCCAGTGGAATGATCAAAGACCAAACAGTGCTATCATGCAGCTAAGTATGAAAAAACAATGCATATGCTTCTATGAGCAAGCTTAAGCCACTGACCCTCTGGCCTTGTCCAGAACTGTCTCACCTTCTCTGCAGAGCACTAATAATTATTCCCAAATTCCACTAAACCCTTGGGAGTTTATTTACCCACTGGGAGGCTGAATGCCTCTTTTTACAAAAGAAACACCCAAAACTGCCTGGCATATTAATTCTTATTTTTCCTGTGCAACTCAAAGTGTCAGACATACTTAGTCAGCTACAGAATACATGTATGTGTGATCAGTCCTGACAGAGATCAGCCACGTCAGTGACTTTGTCATGATAACAGCTTCATGCAAATGAGCTTCTCAGTCCCAGGCTCACATACCAAAGAGCAGTTAAATGGTGTATGTTGTACATACAGTCTTCTTATGACTAACAAGGGGTGTAAAATGTAAGCATTATTCAGTTTTCATTTCAGTGGAATCCAGCTAGTACCAAAATAACTGTATTAAACCTTCCTTTTTGAAACTGCACTCTCTTTAAAACAGTCTCACATAAGAGCCTCTGAAAACAATCCATTGAAGCATGAGCCATGACCCAGCACCACACACTCTCCTCCACTTCTATTAGATTTCCAGCTTACATCAGTGAGAGAACTGTAACTCTGATACCAGTCATTTAAAAAATACACACCACTTGGTAATATTTGACTGAGTCAGGTTCTTCTAACAGTAATCTTTTTTGTGCAAATTCACATAGACATTACTAACTGAAGCAGTTATTCTGGATTTGTAGCAGTTCAGCTGAGAGCTAAATTTGACCAAATTCTCAGCAGGACTCTTAGCAGAATTGCACCCATTTTGCTAGATATAGGATCAAGAACAAATGTGTTAAAACATAACCCTGTAGACTGAAAAGCTTCCCCTTCAAAATTAAGCAAATATTTTAGTATTTGCCTATACCTACTATAAGTCATGGATACCTCAGGTCCCTTAAAAAAGATTGGATAGATTCAAATCTGCTAACAGTGCACAGACACCATTCTTATCATATTGTTGTTCTTGAAGGACCTGTCAAATGATTCTTGGAGAATATTTTCTAAAGCCAAATTTACCTCAGGGATTATAGTTTTCTGTCAACACATTATATAATTTGTTTTCAGAACTATCCTAATCAAGGGCAGAACCAGAACATATGCTGTAGCATACCTCCCCCATATACTTCTTTTATTGCTCCTTCCAGTTGGTGGCTTTCACAGAAATTAATTTAGCAAGTATATAGTAAAAATCTGGATAAAATAAGATTTTACTGGATTTGGGCCACATTACTAGGTATAGCACTTATTTATCCCTATTCAGTAACTAACACACACTTGACAGTCAATCTGATACTTTTACCTGCCTAGAATTTATCAAGTCCAAACCTTTAAAAGTTTTTGGATGTGAAATATCTGAGGTTTGCCTGATTTTTACCCCAAACACCTTTCTAAGTATTAGTTACTAATATCTGTCTGGTAGTTTTTGTGAAAGGAACAAAAAAAACCAAACAAAGCCTTTCATAATTGTAATTTTTTTCCTTACATTCTAGCAAACTGATGTGCAAATTTCACATTGAAAATGTGACTCTTGAAATTCAGATATCTACACACAAAAACATGGCTTCTTTAAAACCTGCCCTTCCAAGGCAAAAATCTCTCAAGATCAGCCCAATCCCAGACCTTACTTTAGTCACATTTTCTTTAATACATTAGCTAGTCATCTGATAGCTCTCACATATTTGTTGGTGGTGGTTCCAAAAAGCTCTTATTGTCTTCAGCCCTTATTCCTGCTGGTTTGATCCCAAGTGCTGGTTTAGTTATTGTCCTGATATGGACAATCCAAAGCTATAGATATAAGGGCTCAGTAGTACAAAAGGCAAGCTAAAATCTTAATCACTGAAGTCTCAACCAAGTTCTAGCTGTCAGATTAAGTTCCTGTGGGAAATTCACACTGAGAAGGTACAACAGAAGCAACAAACAATGCTGATATGCCTAAGAATTGGAAAAATAACAGCAAAATCTATGAAAATTAAGTTCTCACACAGTAACAAGTTATGACATGGTGCAACCTGATACATGACAGCAATTTCTCTTTCTCTTACATTTCAGTTTTGTTATGCCACTACTGCATATCCCTAAAAAGTCAAAATATATAAATTACTTCAGCGAACTTAATAACATTCCAGTGGAAATTCCTATCCTTTAGCTGAGTAGCACTGTCTCTCTTTAATCACCGGAATCTCTAAGCAACTTTGGACAGAGTTTAGTCCTCTCAGCTTCAAGTTACTGTGACACAGTAACTTGAAAACAACATATCTGGCAAGGCTCTATAAATTAATTTAGTGCACGAACTCTAATAACATATATAACACAGCAAGCTCTAACTATCAGGTACCTAACGCTGTAAAAGCAGAATTCTTTTCTTCCACCTCCCCATCTGTCATCCAAGACATAACAGTTGAGCAGTTCTTCTTTTGGGGCTCTGACTCTTTCACAACAGGACCTAGGTCAGGGCTGGCTGGCTGGTCTCCTCTTAGCTAAATTCTCCTGGGTTCCAAAGGATATTTACAGATTTAATAACACCTATGAGATTTTTAATTACATGAATTTGTTCCATCATATTTAGCACCCACAATACCCTGTAGAACAAGTCCAAGGGCTTAATATCCTTCACAGTATATAAGTTTTACCCTGACACCTCATAGGGGTCGGTCCATGGCTGTTCAGCAATGGGCAATCAGTAACTCAAATGAGAAAACAAAGTTTATACAGTAGGGTCTGTCTATCCAACAGCCCAGCATATGCCCTGTGGCATAAAGCTTGGTTTTAGAGTATGCTTTTTGTAGGTTACTGCCTTATATGTTGATAAGCCCTTTCTTTAATAATAATTATGTAATCCACAATTTCCAGTTTCTGTCCATGTCCTGTGTTTGAACATCCTCATTTTGAACATATTCTCATTGTGCAATACCTCGTCCATGAAGAAAACCCACTAGTGTCCAGTAGTGGGCACATTTATTAGTCTGGTGGAAACCTTGATAGATGTCATGGTACGTCCTGATCAACTTAGGTTCAGCTACCTGCTTCCTTTCCTCCCTCACAATTTCCATCAGACAGATAAAAATCATATAATCCTTGTACCTCAATCCTACCTATCAGAGTACAACAACCTTATTTCCTAAACAGTCAGTAACCAGCTTGCAGTGGCAATATCNCCTTCAAAATTAAGCAAATATTTTAGTATTTGCCTATACCTACTATAAGTCATGGATACCTCAGGTCCCTTAAAAAAGATTGGATAGATTCAAATCTGCTAACAGTGCACAGACACCATTCTTATCATATTGTTGTTCTTGAAGGACCTGTCAAATGATTCTTGGAGAATATTTTCTAAAGCCAAATTTACCTCAGGGATTATAGTTTTCTGTCAACACATTATATAATTTGTTTTCAGAACTATCCTAATCAAGGGCAGAACCAGAACATATGCTGTAGCATACCTCCCCCATATACTTCTTTTATTGCTCCTTCCAGTTGGTGGCTTTCACAGAAATTAATTTAGCAAGTATATAGTAAAAATCTGGATAAAATAAGATTTTACTGGATTTGGGCCACATTACTAGGTATAGCACTTATTTATCCCTATTCAGTAACTAACACACACTTGACAGTCAATCTGATACTTTTACCTGCCTAGAATTTATCAAGTCCAAACCTTTAAAAGTTTTTGGATGTGAAATATCTGAGGTTTGCCTGATTTTTACCCCAAACACCTTTCTAAGTATTAGTTACTAATATCTGTCTGGTAGTTTATGTGAAAGGAAAAAAAAAAAAAAAACCAAAACCTTTCATAATTGTAATTTTTTTCCTTACATTCTAGCAAACCGATGTGCAAATTTCACATTGAAAATGTGAATCTTGAAATTCAGATATCTACACACAAAAACATGGCTTTGTTTTCTTGGTCTATTTTTCTTTAAAACCTGCCCTTCCAAGGCAAAAATCTCTCAAGATCAGCCCAATCCCAGACCTTACTTTAGTCACATTTTCTTTAATACGTTAGCTAGTCATCTGATAGCTCTCACATATTTGTTGGTGGTGGTTCCAAAAAGCTCTTATTGTCTTCAGCCCTTATTCCTGCTGGTTTGATCCCAAGTGCTGGTTTAGTTATTGTCCTGATATGGACAATCCAAAGCTATAGATATAAGGGCTCAGTAGTACAAAAGGCAAGCTAAAATCTTAATCACTGAAGTCTCAACCAAGTTCTAGCTGTCAGATTAAGTTCCTGTGGGAAATTCACACTGAGAAGGTACAACAGAAGCAACAAACAATGCTGATATGCCTAAGAATTGGAAAAATAACAGCAAAATCTATGAAAATTAAGTTCTCACACAGTAACAAGTTATGACATGGTGCAACCTGATACATGACAGCAATTTCTCTTTCTCTTACATTTCAGTTTTGTTACGCCACTACTGCATATCCCTAAAAAGTCAAAATATATAAATTACTTCAGCGAACTTAATAACATTCCAGTGGAAATTCCTATCCTTTAGCTGAGAAGCACTGTCTCTCTTTAATCACCAGAATCTCTAAGCAACTTTGGACAGAGTTTAGTCCTCTCAGCTTCAAGTTACTGTGACACAGTAACTTGAAAACAACATATCTGGCAAGGCTCTATAAATTAATTTAGTGCACAAACTCTAATAACATATATAACACAGCAAGTTCTAACTATCAGGTACCTAATGCTGTAAAAGCAGAATTCTTTTCTTCCACCTCCCCATCTGTCATCCAAGACATAACAGTTGAGCAGTTCTTCTTTTGGGGCTCTGACTCTTTCACAACAGGACCTAGGTCAGGGCTGGCTGGCTGGTCTCCTCTTAGCTAAATTCTCCTGGGTTCCAAAGGATATTTACAGATTTAATAACACCTATGAGATTTTTAATTACATGAATTTGTTCCATCATATTTAGCACCCACAATACCCTGTAGAACAAGTCCAAGGGCTTAATATCCTTCACAGTATATAAGTTTTACCCTGACACCTCATAGGGGTCGGTCCATGGCTGTTCAGCAATGGGCAATCAGTAATTCAAATGAGAAAACAAAGTTTATACAGTAGGGTCTGTCTATCCAACAACCCAGCACTAATACCTGTGGCATAAAGCTTGGTTTCAGAGCATGCTTTTTGTAGGTTACTACCTTATATGTTGATAAACCCTTTCTTTAATAATAATTATATAATCCACAAGTACATTCAATTTCCAAGTTTCTGTCCATGTCCTGTGTTTGAACATCCTCACACCCACATATTCTCATTTTGCAATACCTTGTCCATGAAGAAAACCCACAGATGTCCAGTCTTGGGCACATCTATTAGTCTAGCAGAAACCTTGATAGATGTCATGGTACATCCTGATTAACTTAGGCTCAGCTACCTGCTTCCTTTCCTCCCTCACAATTTCCATCAGACAGATAAGACCATATTATCCTTGTACCTCAATCCTACCTATCAGAGTACAACAACCTTATTTCCTAAACAGTCAGTAACCAGCTTGCAGTGGCAATATCGCACTGCAAGAACATGCTACAAATTGCTCAAGTGCTACTGGAGGCATTTGCTGTCACATTATTTCTTTAGTCTAAACTTCATTTTTGAGATTATTCTGTATCAAGCATCCCACTGGGTGATCCAGGTTATGAGGGCCACAACCCCAGATCCCTTCACATGGGAGTGGAGTGACACAGGTCCCTGCCAAACACCAGGAGCCAGGGGCTGCCAAAGGCCTTCATTATCATCTCTCCTTAAAACCTGCCCATTGCATTCCATCACTCTTATGCACTTCTCTCCATGACACATCTCTGCACAAAATTAAAGTCATTATAATCAGATGCATTGCATAGTTAAGCTATGGTTCATAGTGACCACTTATGACATTTCAGGTAATACTTTGGGTCTCAGAAATGATCATTACTGAAGTCGTCATCTGCCTAAAAGCTACTTCCTTTGCAAGCTTATTATTAAAATATCAGTTTCTTACTCTAACCTATGCAACAAGTTTATCTCACTATAACTTTCTACAGCTGGCTTGAGACAATGTTTTTGTCAGAAAAGGCACTGAGGGAAGCAGCCTCTTGGTTAGAAAAAAACCCAAATTTTTACTTATGATCTCTTCAGAAAAAAAGATCACTTTATATTCTATTCATTCTGGGTCCTCACTCAGGAAACCTTGGGAAAGTACTTGTAAATATTACTGACGTGGAAACTTTGGTGTCTGGTTTGGGGATTCTTTTGCTTTAGAGAAAGGGTGGGGTGGGAGATTATTTTGTTTTGGAGGTATTTATGTTTGGTTTTTACTTTTTAGGCTTCGACACTGCATTTCATATTTAAACGTTTCATTGGATAATAGTAACAGGAAAACAGGAAAAATAGGAGAGCCAGTTGCTGCTGAGTGAATGCACCTTGAGCTACCTTTTTGTAGTTTGGGTCAGTCACAAATGTTGCTTTATAACATGGCAATGAGCACAATGATTGCTTTCCATTCCTAGACTGAACTTTGTTTTGTACATGCCTTAGTCCCATTATAAGAACTTGTTTACAAACCACTGAGCATTTATAATTATTGGGAGTTTATTCAGGTTTTTCTATGAAGCAGTCCTTCCTTTGAGATAACAGGATGCTCAAAAAGAATTTAATTCTCCGCAGCTCAATAGGTGCAGCAGAGGGATCTCTCTCTGTTCTGCTTTAGCATTGCATTTTGAACCACACAGTGTGAAGCAGACTTAATTACCAGCTTACATGCCCTCTTCTTGGATTTCTTTTAGAGAAGGAAAAAGGTTGGAGGACAGTTGTCCTTGCAATCCCACANAAGTTTTCTAAGCACCCAACAAAGGAAAAAAAAAAAAAAAAAAAAAGGAATCTTTTGGTTCACTGTTTGAAAACTAAAGTGTAGTTACTCTTAATTTTTTAGTTTTCTTTTTTCCCTTTCCGAGTTATGGAATTTGTCATAATATGAAAAAAAACACCTTCAATCATGCCATACGTGTCATGTATGTTATTAATTTAGTTAGTAGAAAAAAAATAATAATTTGCCATTCTTTCAATTTTAGAAAGGAAAAAAAAAGGAAAAGGCTAGGACAGTTTTGAAATATTGAGTTATATTCACAGAGATTATAACCACACACTCTTCTTCAGGTCCTTAATCCACAAAGGCTGCCATTGCTTTAGCACACATGTAGCTTGGTTCCATAATTTATGTACACATCATGACCATTTCTTACCAAATCTTTACTCCCACCCCCAATTTGGTGTGTCTGTCATGGTTTGGCTGGTAATGACACCCAAACCTGAAAGGGTGTAAGGCATTTCCTGCTCTTAGATCCCCTTGGGGATAACACTGATCAGAGTGAATAAAAGAATAATTATTTGTATTTATCACAACATCCATGCATGAGAAGGGAAAAGCCGAACACAACAAAAACGTGACAACTATTTAATGTCCAATTCTAACATGGAAATATTCTGCACGGGTCGGTTACTCTGCGTCAAACGATTCCTTTGCTGTGACCACTAATACTGGCCAGACTTCCAGTCCTACTGCTAAGTTTGCTTCAGTATCACATTATTACTATCCTTCTATTTCTAGGATAATTTTTAATGCTGGGTGTGGGGGTTAGAGATTGAGGGTTAGATGTATGTGCAACAGCAAAATCTTTTACAGATCCGTCCTTTTTCAGCTTTTCATGTTCTGATTTAAAGAGACTGTACCTGAGTCTTATTTTCAGTTTAGGGCGAAAGAGGAGTTAACTCATTTCTTCCTCTTTAAATTTAATCATTAAATCCATTTACACTACAAGTGTTCCATCATTTGAGACTTTTTTTTAAATAAACTCTTTCATTTTTTGCCAGTTTTCTAACATTTCTTACTCTGCTTATCTTTGCATATTTAAATCTGCAGAGTCATGTATTGTCTATTGCCATACCCATCAATCTCAGAATTCACAGGGCCCCTCAGAGCATTAGTTATTTATTCCACACAAGCTTGTTTTCAGGTCTTACTAGGAATTATTATCAATAATGCTATGAGATTCAAGATAATTCCATGGAAAGGGCATGAAAATGATATGCCAAAGATGGGGTTGCCTTTATAAACATTCTGAGACTGGCTTGTACACATTTCACAGCCTGAGGAATTTATAATTTTCAATTTTCCTCTGCCAACATGAATTTTCAATGCTGCAGTTATGACAGAAACTTTGAAAGTAAAAAGTGGTGGACCATTTACTTTTGGAAGAATACAAAGCACCCAGAACACTCAATACAAAAGAGATGTGAGGATGTTTGAGCACTGGAACAAGCTCCTCTGGGAAGTGGTCATGCTCCCAAGCCTATTAGTGCTCAATAAGCATTTAGACAGTGCTCTTAATACATGGTTCAATATGTTGACCCATGTGGACTCAGTGATCCTCCTGGGTCCCTTACAACTGAGGATATTCTATGATTCTGTGAACAGACCACTGCTACTTTGGGCTTTATATGCAAATAAAATAACGAAAGCATGGAGTTAATAGTCCATTTCTTGATGACTCATCAGATTACACAAACCAGACAAGGTCAGAAAGAAAAAAAAAAACCACCCACACACAAAGTGATCAAAAAACATCCCACATGAATCAGTAGCTACACCAAAGTGGAAATTACTAGGAGATTTTCTTGAATTATTAAATAGTAAACCTCTAAATAGTCTAGTTAAGCAGTGTTCATGGCAGAAGTACCTCAGTGAGTTTGAAAGATACAATCCTAAGTGGCTATCAACATATGGTGGTGTTTCTGTTGGCCTGTTTGGTTTAGGGATATTTTTAATCACTTCTTAAGGGTTTTGTTTCCTGTTTCAAACACAGCTCATTATTTTGAAATTCTGTTTATGGATAGGAGCCCAGTGATTAGGTTCAGCGAGGAAGTTTTTTTGTCATAGATAAACAGCAAGACTAGACAAAAAATAGCAATGACATAAATGTGACATATGACACAAGAACAAGTTGGATACCATTAAGAATATGATAAAAATAGCTGAATAGCTGACAAAATGTCCTGAGATAGATGGGAAATAGGTCATCTAGACCCCCTGCACAAAACTAGGCAAACTCAAGAAAAACTTAGGGATAGCAGGGAAGAGATAAACTTGTTGATTTCTTAGACCCTCTCTTTTCATGTTTAATATTTTTAATTCAGTATTTTCCACAAACAAAATATGAAAATAGGTTTCCTGTTTCCAATCAGTTGTGATTATTTTATTGTACTATATATTATTTAAATAAACTATGTGGAGTGAAGCTGGTGTAAAGCCAGTCAGAATAAGACTCCTAGAGTTGCAAAACTTGCAATGTTGTATTTCTCTAAGGCCAAATTTTGAGATTCATGACTTTGGCTCAACAAAACCAAACAACAGGTAAACAAAACTATGGACAAAATTAATATTTTAAAGGCAAAAGAAAGCATTCTTAAGTGTTGAAGCATTAACTTTAACAAACTTCTTAAGCTACTTGAAATTTCTTTTATGACATTCTCATTAGAGCTGCAGACAGAAGCCAAATAATGCACTATAGCACTGTTAGGGATGACTTGAAACAGTTCAAATTCTATTCATATAGGAAAGACTCAGGGAAGGAATTTGTGAATGTATAAGCATTGTAGAGAACTATTTAATAGGGGCACTTGCTTATAAGTATACAGATGAAGAAGCTGGAAAAACTTCCTGAAAACTTTTTAACATATTTCAGAAAAAAAAAAATTGAAGAACATTCTGCAGTTTTATAGGCATATTTCAAAGTCTTCTTGAATGCAATTGCTCATCATCCTTCCAAGGCACAGTTTTCAGGAAATTATCAGTAATAGTAACTACCAGTAACTTTCTGGAAGCTCCAGCTTAGAGATTCTCTGGAAGCTATTGTGATACTGCCAGAAATTCTAACAGTCTGGCAAGAAAACCTAATTAGTAGAGTGGTATTGCAGTAGAACATAGTGCTGTAGCTTGATTTGGCCAACAACATAGAGTATGAAGGGAAGAATTCAAAAATGATCTGGATAGGAGTGAGCAACAACTTTTTGTTTAGATTTCAAAAGGGTAAATGTGGAAATATAAATCTTGTCATTAGTAGTCGAGTGGCAATATCATATAGAAAAAGATGTATTTTAATGCTATAACTTACAAATACCCATATTTTATGGGTAAATATTTTTAAATATAAACATTCCCAATTTTTAGTCCTTAAGCATATCACAAATGTACTTTTATAATTTGGAAAAATAATTCTAATTATTAATAGGATGGTCTATATCTAATGTTCACCAATGCTTATACTCCTTGCTTTAGAGAGAATTTTAAAAACAGATTATGTGGTCTCTGCCTTGTAACAGTTTCTGCCCTTGTTCTGCAGGGAATTTCATTAGCATGTGCCCTGATCTTGTCCTCCAAACCCTCATTACTTGAGACAAGCATGGATTTAATTGAGAGAAAACCAAGCTGTGACTGTGGCTCAGGTGTGAAGGCTGTTTCCCTCAGCAAATTAAATCCAATGTAATAATTGAGCTTTCTTTTCCTTACTATCCATTTATGAGAGATTTAATACTGCATATTAATTATTATGTTGGGTTGTCTTACTATGATGTTGTTTTTCCCATCATTTTGTGGGAGAAGATTGATGCACAGATAAAATTGACTGTTTAATATACTGTGAGGATGATTAACACCTTGAGGATGGATCACAAGGTTATTATGAGCCCCCAATTTTCATATGACTTCTACTTTCAACCGTGGAAACAAATTGTAGCCTCTGCTGATACCACATTGTACTTGGCTGAGCCTTGCACCAGAGGTTTCTGCAGAAAGGCCTGACTATCTCCTGTCCTCCATGCTGGTGGGGAGCCTGAAAGTACTGTCTTCCTAGCTTCATATCCATTCATGTCCAACAATTAATCTCTATTTTTCAGCAGTACCAATCCAACTACTTAGTGGTGAGAGCCTCAAAGGAAGCTCAATTTGTTATACATCCAACCCCAGAATAAACTATACAGGTAATAACCAACTGTCCCCCTTTGAAAAACTGGGAAAGGATGAAGCCTGCTGAAGAAAATGCCCCAGTGGAAGGGATGTGAGAAGCCTGGAAAACAGGGGGACACTTCCTGCACGGAAAATGTTTCAATAGCACAGAGTCTGGACTGCCGAGTCTGATCTACCCAAGAAGTGTTTTACAGTCACTAAATGTAAATGAAAGAGGTAAATATCTCTAATATACCATATGATGAGTATATTCCATGCATGCACACATATACAGATATCCCCCCCCTCAAATTCATGAATCTAAAAGGTAGAACACTATTTCTCACTTCAAATTATGTGGAGTGAAGCAATATAATCTTTCTGCTGGGAATGCAGGCAGTAGTTATGCCTGCATGCAAATCCTGTTGCCATCAAGTTTATGGGCACATAAATTTCCTTCCATAATACTTTTTCACCAAAGATCAATAAGCAGCCAGTAGCAAATCACCAAAAAAAGAATGAATTTATATAATTGACTTGCTATATTACATCCAGGAAATCATTTAAAGTTTCCTATACAGAATGCAAAACCTCAATTCTAAGGAATTTAGTAAATGACAGGAATTTAAGGAACATCAGCTGTAGTAAGTCTACTGAACCTTTTATCTCTGAGGATTGAACACACTATTTATATTTTAACATCTTCAGTCCATGGACCATATTGCTAAGCATGTTGAAGTCAAGCAGATAGAGACACTCATTGATAAGATTATTATAACTTAAATGGATTTATAGCACTATAAAATAATACTCCAGTACACAGATTTATACTAAAATGGTGAGAAAAAAGAAAATTCATTAACCAGCCTGTCCCCATGGAGTCATAGGGTCTAGAAAATTTTACAGTGTAAGGGACAAAGTGTTAAATGGCAGCTGGAAAAAGCAGCTCCTGTCCTGTGTGCCCACTTAGCACCAACCATTAACAAATAATAAATAATCAGAAGTGTCAGAAATACTGCTACACTTTTTATAACTTTGTGAAGAAGAATAGTTTTATAAAAAGAAGTGGGACTAAAAAGTACCAAGATCTAGAGAGAATGGGAATGGTAACTTGGAAAAGCCCCAGGTTGAGTTGCTTCAAGCCAGGCCTCCATAAAGGTGTTTGTGCCTTGCCCTGGGTCACCCAGAGAGTAACCCACCGAGGGCACAGATGTGCTGTTAAAGATGGAGGATTAAATGTACCCAGCCAGTTTTAGTGCAAGTCTTCAAGTTCTTTGTTTTGCAGAGTCAATATAAACTGAAACTTATATTTCAAAGTTTACATATTTCTGGTCCAGAAACCTGTAGTAAAATAAAAGTCTTCCAAAAGAAACAGAAAGAAGCTGAGAATGAAGTGAATCCAAAATAACAAGTGAAATATCTTCTCTTCTTAGCCAACACTAAGAAGCAAATATAAACTATATAGTTTTAAGTGCCTAAAGTGATAACAAACCTGATCATAACCGGAAAGACTGCTAAAAAACTCAACTACGTTTCTTCCCCATCCCTCTCTTCCAAACTTTTCCACTACTCCTCCCCATTACACTTTTAATGCATGCATTTTGGTGTTTGCTATTTTTTACTCAGTCCTTCAGAAACAAGGGGAAAAAAACCAAAAAGTCTTCTAGCATTTGATTTGCCTCATTTTTCTCAATTCCCAAAAACACATTTGTACCATCCTAAGAAGCTTAGCAAGAACTACAGCTCTGACTGACCTCCATGGACACAATCCTTACTGAATAGAGCTGCTCTTAAAAAAATACCAAACCCAATCAATCCACAAAAAAAGCCCAACACGCCCACAAAAGAAAACAACAACAAAAAACCAACAAGCTAACAAACAAAAATGTACACCACAGCTAAGACTCCTCTGGCCATGGGGCAGCAGGAGCCATATTAATCCAGTATTTCTTCATAAAAATCTTACTTTGATTACTTTGCCAACACTAGTGGCTCATACAAGGCTTTCCAAAGAAAAGAGACCAATTTGCCTTAGCTGAAAATCTACCTTTATGCTTCAGGCAAACTTGCTATAAGCTCCTTATAAGACAACAGTATTCTTGCACATTGCAGTACAACTTCTCCTCTCAGGTTAACCCCCTAAACTATGCAAAAGGCTGTTTATAGTCCTAGTAACAAAAACAGCACAAAAGTTGGCTGGAATGACCTTAACCATGCACCTCCATTATTTAGAATTCTCTAGCTTCATTGACATTCAGCCTTGATAGTGCATTGGAATGCATTTTAAACTTTGTGAGAATACTGCAGGGCTTTAGATATATTTTTATATGTGTCTCTATAAATATACCCCAAAAAACACACACAATGTATATACAAATGCACACAATACTCTTTAAATGCTCTATAGCCTTAAATTAATACTATGTTCTCAAACTTCATAGCACTTTAACAAGGTATTCTGGCTGGGAATAATAGAAATTTCAAAGGAAGAGATCACATACTTCTTCTCTGAGATTTCCTGAAAAGCCCCAAATGACTGAACTGAAGGACAGCAGAGGAAACTAAAGACAAGGAAAGCAAGAAAGCCTGTTGAATCAATAATAGACTATTTCACTCAGAAGTATTCTGAAGAGACTGCTCTTAGGTCATAAGCCTGAGCAGGTTTTTGAACACCCTACTCTTCGGAGAATTTAGCCTTTTGGCTTTCCCTGTTCTGTGTAAAAGTTATCTAGCTGCCAAGGCTGAGAGATGGTATCTCAATCAATATCTGCTTTAAATATTTCTGGCAGGCACTCTGCTCTGGTTGACAACAATCTTTTTTTTTTTTTTTTGCCAGAATTTTCTAGCTATTGAATCTTTTATAGGCAAAAATATTTATGGAAGGTTAGTATTCTGGTATGAGGCTCATTTTTTAAAACAGTTCAAAAGCATTTTAATAGCATTTATAAATGAGTTAAGAACAACTTACTTTTTCTTTCATCACTGTCAGTAAGAATTAATGCCTATTCAAATGCAAGTTTTATTTATATATAAAATGTAACAAACTGTTTTACAATAAATATAAATAGCATTCTTTTGAGAAATTAAATAAAATATTTATTTAATATTCACAGCCCAGGACAGATATCAGTCCTTGTTCAGGCTGGCAAAATATAAAATTTAGGCTAGTCTTAAACAGCTATGGATCCAATCCCTTTTTTCCCCAGAGTGGAAGAACACCTGTGTACTTATAAAAGGCAAAGGGAAGTATTTAACAAGTTCCAGTAAGCAGCATGGGTTTACTCTCCATCTCAAAGAGATGGGTGACAACCAAAGTTCATGTAATTCCTCCTGGATGGGCAAGGCCAGTGTTCTTTCACTAATCCCAGAAACATAACCAACATCAACATTTTATTGTTTTAAAATATTTCTCTTATTAAGCACACTTCTTTTTGATTTTATCTTTAGGTAGCTGGAAAGCTTTAGGTCATGATTTCGTAAGGCTTTTAAATGGGTATCTGAGTCCTAAGATATTCGGCGTAACTGTTTAAACATCCTTAAAATGAAACACATACTTTTCCATTCCAGAATGCTTTCTTGCACTTCTTTTTCAGTGCTCTTTACAGATCAAATTGCTGGTTTGCAATATACTCAAGTAATTGTATAGCAGTTATCAATGCAGACTAGTTTAATTGGCATGTTCTATGACAACAGCTAATGTGGGATGCTTGAATATTTACATCTATATATATATATTTTCAGTCTATTCTCCCCTTTTTTGTCAATATTGTTTCTGTGTACCATTTTCACAGCAGAGAACTGCTGAGCCACAGGAAACCAATGGGAACAAATAACGACTACAGGAAAAAAAAAATAAAGTGGCTAAAATGGGACTACTGTAAGCATTTGAAGTTTTAATACAGCTAGTAGCATTTCAAAAAATTGTCAGTATTTGAAGCTTAACGTGCTGCCGTCCTCTCCTGTCCAAGGAAAGCAAGCTGCTTTGGGGAGTCTGGGACCAGCCATTTATTTTAGGCCACAGTCAACCACCTTCTCAAAAAACACCCTTTCTGGAGAATTATAGCCTTGGTTTAAAAACTTCGGTGACAGAAATATCTGAGTACAAGTCATTTTTGTATATTTAAGAAGGAACCAAAGCAGGATGGATTCAAAAACAATGTTACTAAACATGAAGCCACACAGGACCCAGGATTGGGCTTACTGCACTTTGTTACCACTGAAAATTGTGTGTGAGCGACTTCACCCTCTTTTGGGACCTGTAGGAACAAACAAGAAGCACAGGCAGGTGGAATTTCTCCTCCTTTATCATAAGCCTGACTTTATCATTCTGTTTAACTGGTAGTCTCAGCTATTGCTCAAATTCATAAGTTTATATAACCTCAGGGATACTGGTTAAAAATAAGTGTTTTGACCAACGGTTTAGGTATCATGCCAGTGGCCAGTTAGTGAAATGAGTGACTACTTTAGTGTTGACAAAAAAAATTAAGTTACTTAGAACCCAGGATTAGATTCACTACTGTCATTGATCCCTTTTCTTAGATTAAGAATCACAATTACCCTGCAGCCTCTCCATCACAGAGGAGAGGCCAAGATCTCCACCAGGAAAGGACAGTGCTGGTACAGAAGCAGATGGCTCTTGTTTGACCAAGAGACATGATTCAGCACCTTTCCGTGGGCAGAAGAAACTCATTTGGCAGAGTGCTGCAGCAGAGCCTTGAACAGACTTGTAAAGCCACCCTCACACCAGAGAGCAGCTCCTCTGCAATGCAGCTGCTCTCCAAGGGTGCAAACTGGTGCCAAATTGCCTAAGGCCAGATTCATAGCTAAGATTCAGTGTGCGTTCGTTTGATTTATTTTGTTTCCCCTTACTTGCAGCTCTTTTTTTTCCCCAGACAGCAACCTATGATGTTAATAGGAAATGCCTTGTTAAATGCTGTTTAACACTATGAGTGCACCCATAGGATCTATTTTGCTTATTTTAAAGTGGTGTTACAAAGCTTCTCAATTAATGACTATTTTTAAAGAAATAAAAAATAATTCTCTCTTTACTTAATGGATTACAGATGAACTAGTCAGCCCTGGTTCCTGAAATAGGTAAAAAGAGTTAATATACACTCAAACATTTTCTACAAATGATTCCATGTAATCACATCTCCAAAACAGAAATGCTTAAAGACAGAGGTGCAGGAGTATGGTGCTGAAGTACTTGAGGAACCCAGGGTTGGAACTGGATGATCTTTAAGTCCCTTCAAACCCTAAACATTCTATGGACCAGCTTGAGACAGACCATTTCAGAAGCTGCTCAGTACCATTAAGCATGCACAGCATCGCTCATGCAGATGTGGCAAGGATTCATATCTATAAACAGTGTCTGTTGTACATTAAATCACTGTGGAGGGGCACTGTACCTCTCATTATTATGATTATATCTATAGATCTTGTCTAGTTCACTGGAGGTGTGTCTCCACGAAAAGAGCAAAAGCACTTTATGTGGCTGCTAATTTTGAATACAGGAGAAATACAGGGTGTTGCTGCAGGTGTTCACAGGACTCATTCTTCAAGCCTGCTCCTCTGGAAAGGAATAACTGCAGATATAAGTTTTACCCCCTCTCTTTTCCTGCCAACAGCAAAAGCAAATCAGGGTACACTTGTCTCAGGCATTTGTCAGAGCTATCTGATATTGTTAAGCTGAAACTTAATTTGGTTCAAGACTTTCATGTAGTAACAGCAATGGTTACTTTATTATTAATCAACTAAAATAATAATACTGTAAGTCAAGACACTCTACAAGTTATCATGGATGTTTTTCTAAGCTAATTGTAACCATTTTAAGCTAATTGTAACCATTTAGGGGAAAAAAACAAAAAGATGACATTTCCATGATGGTGTCCTTTGAAAAGATATGATAAAGTATTTTAGCAAAATTTTTATATCAGGTGTCAAAACCACATGTAAAAACAGTGGCAGGGAAACCTTATGTTGTGCATTTGAAATCAAACACTGCAACAATAGAAGACCTTGGGATTAGATCTTCTCATTTCAAGGTTTCCTATGAATGAAATCATGACTTTTTTTCTTGCCTGTCAAACACTTTTGTTTCTGTTTTCAATGGTATTTTGGTTTCCTTCACTTCTTGTTTTCTTTGGCTCCTATGTCGATGTGGACTTATTACCTATTCTGTA
Organism: Pachyramphus minor; assembly: GCA_013397135.1. Lineage (NCBI taxonomy): Eukaryota > Metazoa > Chordata > Aves > Passeriformes > Tyrannidae > Pachyramphus > Pachyramphus minor. Next base: position 1,031,833 of record VYXB01001331.1, on the reverse strand, counting down.
TTTGGTCAGTAAAAGCCTGAATCCATGCTGCACTCCAGGATTTTCACTGCCTTCTATAAGTGCCCCTGGGTTGTATCAGCATTAAACCCACAACAGGATGTGAACCTCTTACCTCTGTGAAATACCAAATCCAAACTTATTTTTACTTTTTGTTCATCATATTTTACTGCTGAAAACTAAGACAAAGTCTCTCCCTATCATTCTTTTACTAAAACCACAAGAATGGGATTTTTACAAGTACTACCCAGTAATAACAGCTATCAAAAAAGCAAAACAAAACCAACCCTTTTAAATAGTGATCTACTGAGAAAGATTAGCCTAAACCCTAGAAATGCAGAAGACCCACACAAGAGATCCCACTCTATGGGATTTCCTAGCAGAGGTCATTTTTCAATCATAACAAAACTGAGGCATCCAAACATCAGAAGTTACTTTTTAAATTAAAAAGTCATAAATAACATCTGTCTTTCACATGTCTGTGTGTAAAATAGAGTTAATGGCACTGTTCAGTGTTTGTAAAAGGCCTGAGATTCTGAAAGAAGCTCTCCCCAGGTGCCAGCCAGAAACACATGCTGCTGAGTAACAAAGTCACCAACCATTTACTGCACATTCTTATTTAAAGAGAGAGATGGGACCAAAAACTTATTCCACTGACATTCTTCCCCCTTCAATAAGGAACTACAGAACTGAAGAGCAGTATGATTCCCTCTTCTTTACAACAACAAAAAAAAACCCCATGAAACAGAAGAGACTATCTGTAACTTTCATACAACACAGGCTATCCATGGGATGTACCAACTTAAAGAGTGGTATCTGTTATACAGGGATACAGGTTATGAGTGAAGGGGATCTTTGACTTTAATGGAAGGCAGATTATCCGTAGTTAAATTGGATAACCTAATCTTCAAACCCCAGGCATCAAGATGAATATTTATTTATCAGAGCAGTGTCATTCTCTCAATATTCCTGTGTCTCCAGGTGTTAAAAGGTTCACCATAGGACAAGTTTAGGATATTGCCTTAGGTTAATGAATATCCACAGACAAAAAATGTAATCATTTTAATGTACATCTCTGTAGCAAAGATGATATTCTCCATTAGGATAAATCCAGTGAGGTTAAAGCTGGGCCAGAGGGAATCTGACTCCCAGTGTTTATCTTGCTGCAAATCAGAGATAGCAGAGCAGTAAGTTCTGCTAAATTACTGTACTGGCTGTACTATGGCAAATTATTTAACAATGCAATAGAAACTGAGAAGTAATGTACACCACATAAGCTGTATATGACAGTTAATACTCAAAATGTTTGGAAACATAAGAATCTACAGAACAAAATTAAAAGTTTTTAAAGATTAGAGCTAAAGTCTTGAAAGTACATACTGAAAGTGTGTTACGGTTTGCCATGAGTCAAAGCACTGTTTTAGCAAAACCACAAATTATTTATAACAATGGGTAACGTGTATCATTAATAATAACCACAGTTCCACATCTGGATTGAACTCTTCCAGCCAGAGGATCACAGTGTTTTACTGTCTGTATTCATAGCACAAACCCACTGCCTGCATAAGTGGGCTTCCATTCTGGAAAACACTGAAGATATAATTGATTGCAAGGCTCATGCTTGTTCTCAATTGTACCAATTCCTTTTGTGCATGATATCAGCCAAGCTGTTAGCTTTATTTAAAGCTCCTGCATGCAGGCTTGTGTTCTTAGCAACTCCTTACAACATCCCAGAATTTTTGAGTTGTTACAAAGGAAGTAATAAACTAAGTTAAAAATAATAAATCAGGTAAAGGCAGACCAGAGTCTACCACAGAGAACCATTAGGCCCTGTGGTGACATCCTGACATGTTGAAGTCGAAAGAGTTTTGAACAGAGCTGTTTTATCAACATCACCAGGAAGAAAAGTCAAAAACTGGAGAAAAGAAAGAAAAATAATTAGAAATGTTTTTACATGCAATATATTCCTAATTATTTCTTAAACTTACTTCTCTGAAGCTAGACAAAGTGAAAAGTGTAGAACAACCACTGTCTTAGTAAAAACGGTTGCTCCACTGAGACGAAGCAAAGTTTCTCCCAGCATTTAATCAAGTCAACTACAACTCGTTGTGAAAGAGACCTACTTCAAACAAAACAGAGAATAATGCAAAATACACCAAAGAGATTTGTAATATTGTATTAACAAATTAATAATAATTTTCTTACACCCCCAAATGTATTTATGCTTCTAACAGCATAATTACAAAATGCGATAACCAGTTCTAAATTAATTCAACAAGGAATGTGAATCCGCATAGCAAGAGCTCCCTCCCAGCCCTTCCAGATCAAACAGATGCAGGACCAGACTTTTATGAGAGCCCATGGGGTTATATTCAAGGGCTCAGCACCCCCAGTTGTGGACAGATAGATTTTCAATATGCCAAGGTCATATTTAGACACTTTCATGATTGCTAGATCCACAAGAAGCAGCTGCCCCCCACTGCCCTGGCAGTGCCACAGAGATCAGAACTCTGCACACACACAGAGCACTGAGCTCTTCAGTTGAATATGGTCACTTTGTTTTGGTGCCTAAACTGGGGATAAGCTTTTGAAGGAAGTCTGGCTCACATTGTGTATAATGACTTTTCTTTTAAAAATCTGGTCCATAGAGCATTTTTTGGATTTCTGACAGAACCTTCTTTCTCATCTAAATCCAGACAGACCAAGCGGGTGACCTGCTGTGCATAGTTACATGGAAGCTGAAAGCTTATTGCTCTATCTGAAGTGTGTACTGGCCGGGAATTCTAACTATAAATGAATACAAGTTGTAGTTTTTCCTCTTCCATTTATTTGTAAAATTCTCAGGTCTCCCTGTACTTCTAGAAGAGGTTATGTGGAACTACAGTAACACCTGACAGCCTTTACAAATGAGCTCTGTGATATTGTATTACTGCATTACTACCACTAACAAAGACTCCAACTGATATTGGGTCCTAACACTAATTGTAGCACACAGAACATTGAGACAGGATCACATGCACAAAGATTCATTAGTAAGGTCCATAGCTAATTATTAAAGTCATTTTGGTGGAAAAAAAAACAGTACAACAAAAGGACAGAGAAAGAGAGAAATTGCATCTCTGTCCAGTAGCCATCTAGGGTGATATGAGTATCCTACCCTGGGCATCCTCACCAGTGCAGCAGGTTGTCTCCCACAGTAGCTATCTCATTTTCATTAGGACCTGATCAAACTCCCAACAGGTTGCTCCTGCTTATAATGCTGCTTGCACTGACTGGAACATGCATTAATCAGGGCCAGGTGCTGCACAGCAGCAAGTCTGTAACCTTTACACATGTGTACCATTGGGTCACCTGCTGCAAACCAAGAGCTACCATCAACCATCAGGGAAAAGAGGTGGGCAGGCAGAGACAAGTCTCTTGCTCATAGTGATCACCTCCCATGAGCATTGCACATTGTGTTATCCTGTATTGTATAGACATACCTGAAGTGCCATACAGAACAAAGACTAGGCAAACTAGACCCTTTGCTCATCTCTTCCCTGTACCAGAAGCTATGGAAAAGGTAACTTTGAATGGTTATCCCTTGTATTATGAGAAAAAGTAGTGTATACTGATATTTTCTTCATCAAGAAATTCAACTTTTTGGAATAACTGTGTATAAATTTAGGGATCTGTAACAAAGAACAAAAAGTACTGATTCTCAAAGAATGCTTTACTCAGTTATTTTCTGTGAAACCACAGGAACTTCAGATGAGTCCAATGGGTAATTCACTGTGGAGAAAGACATTGAGCCCTCTGGGCACACACATGCACACATTTAGAGATGGCAAGGAAAACCTGGTACCACTTGCAAAATATGTGAAACAGACACCTGTTTCTGATTTTTATGGAAATAGTGCTTGACTTGCAGGAAAGCCAGCTAGTCAGAGCATAAAACAAGGGGCCTTAGAAAGGGCTTAGAAAGACAGCCCCTATCTAAGGAGTTCACAGGGGGGTTGCTGAGTTTGTACAGTACCTGGCTACAACAGAGTGAAAGCCAATAACTTGTGCTCCTCAGCAATATTGAAAAAGGAGGAGTACGATCCTCTGCATGTCACAGAGTATGTCATATGATGTACTTTCCTCACTACTCCACTCTTCTCCTGAGAGTGGTAAAACTCAGAGATTAAACAGTATTCACTCCCACTCTCCTGTTAAGGATGCTTTAAGCTTTAATTTTTCAACAGGCTGCTACTGTTTCTCCTTCCTCGTTACTCCCTGAGTAGTTATGAAAAGGCTCTTGTGGACATCCGTGCCCTCACAGGGGAATGGCACCCCAGCCACCAGCTTCCTCCAAGGGTTTCTGCATTTGTCCTGCTAAACAGGACAGGCAAAGCCAACCCCCTTATCCTCCAAGACAGCCAGAGGTCAAGAGCTGGAGCCTGCTGACTGGGTCAAACCCTACAGGCACAAAGACACTGGCATTAAGCTGGAGGCAGGCATTCAGTAGGAAGGAGCAATTAGTCCTCATCTCAGTAAGGAAGGATTGGTTCAGGAACAGCTCGCTTCTGAGGATATTGCCTGCAAATCCCTAGAGCCCTTACTTTAAACTCTTGGCCCCTTTCTCCTCTCCCTGCCACGTGGCTCACCCTATCAGTCTCTCTCAGAAAGTGTCATCAAGGCAGAGGTTGCTCCACAAACCACCCTGGACCAAAAACACACCTGAATTAATCAGCCCCTGTGGTTCAGCAACTTCTGTGGTGATGAGGTCTCCTGTCTCCTGGGCTGGAATTCTTTAGCAAAGCCCCTGACTGCGGGCACAGCCCATTGTGCCACCTCAGCATTCTAGAGCAATCCCACAGTAACCTCTCCCCCTCAGCCAGCTCCAGCTTTCTATACCTTCTATACCTGCCATGCTTATTAAAATCATTAAAAAACTGAAGGTGAAAAAGTGACATTCTTTTCAACTCAAAGGAACTACATCTTCTTGCCCACACTGAGACAGAAAGGAGAGAAAAGGAGAGCCAGGCCCTGGGAAGGAGGGGTAACAGGGTACAAGATGGGGAAGACACAGTCTTGCCCAGGGTACATACCAGAAGCCTGACTTGGCAGCCCCAACNCCCTGGGAAGGAGGGGTAACAGGGCACAAACAAGATGGGGGAGACACAGCCCCAACCAAGCCCAGGCTCTCTGACACAGACTCCTCCATGTTTTAGAGTAAAATAACTTTAACTGCTTTTTCTTCAGTCCTCTTCAATAAAATAATGCAGCACATTGTTGTGCAGCATCAGACAGGTCAGATTCTGGTCTCAGCAGTGGGGGCTCAGTCAGGAATGTCCCAAACCCAGAAATTATACTGGGCTAAACTCCTCTTTTAAGTTTCCCAGTCCAGTTCCAAAAAGCCCATCATACATTATTTGAGAAGTAGTGAGGCAGGTGTAACAGCAGGCCTGCTACACTAACAGTGATGAAAACCCATGCTTCCACTGTGAGTGAATCAGCCATCACAAGCATAAGAGAGGGTTTGTTGGTTTTTTTTTTCATCTTGTTGTAATGTTTTCAAATTACCTTAACACACCAACTGGCATGACAATGTTCTAAAATTACCATAACTGTTACTATAAAAATGCTAGAAGATATTACTCCTCTTTTTCATTTGTTTTTTTTTAGCCCATATAAAATGGAAAGCTGCAAGCAATAACAGTGTTAGAGAAAAAGGGGAAACAAACAACTGGAGACTGACAAAAAAAAAATGTTAATATCTTAAGCTACTAAATCCTATTCTCATTTCTGTAAGGTTTTTAAATACTTATTACTTCTATTTGGTGCTAAGTGCTCAGCAAATATAATCTAGATATTTGGCCTGGGAGAGCCCTATTTGTGATACAGAGAAATCCATTTCGATCTCAGTTCCAACCATACAAAGACATAACAGCAACCAACTTCCGTGATGCTCCTCTGCATTTGTCTCAGCACAACTGAGTCTAGACCCTGACCATTGAATTGTTTGCAGAGAATCAAATGCAGCCCTTATTACTCTTGAGAATAGACACGTGTTAGTAAAGTGGATACTTGAAATAATGCAAAGTGCCTCTTCGATAATGCTGCCTATGAAGCTGCATTGTGTTTGGTTCATAATGGATAGCTTCAACCCTGGTTCAGCACTGGGCAAGAGTTCTTAGAGAATGCAACAAAGAAGATCCATAGAATAGCTATGTTACTGAAACAAAATCACTTTGAAGAGAAAACATCCAGGTGGAGAAGATAAGACAACAACAATTACACAGAAAAGTGTAATTGAACAGTGAAAGTGTTTTTATGCAAGATACCNCATCCAGGTGGAGAAGATAAGACAGCAACAATCACACAGTCAAAGTGTTTTTATGCGAGATACACAAAACAGAAAGATCTCTACAGAAACTGAAGGAACTTACGTTGCCAATGCTTTTAAGAGAACCTATCAGAAGTAAACCTTTATTCTAGGACCAATGTGTTTTGTGGGACCATTACCTCTTCCAGGCTCCTCATCCTCTTCATTTTTAATCAGATTTCACTTAGATGTGCTCAGTTCCATTTCCTGTCTAATAGCTGTTTTTACTGCTGTCCTCATACCAGAAATGTTAGCAGGCAATCAGTGCTCTTGGAACAGTGACTTGGATGACAAAGGCACAAAGAAGCAGATTTATGGGCCAGGCTTCTCCTGCCTTTGGGCAGTAAGCTGGTCTGGGTAGTGAGGTCTAGTCAAAGTGGATCAACAGACACATCTGCCTATTCCTAGATATCTGCCTACAGGTAAAAGCAGAGTCAGTTCAGAGCAATAAGGTAAATGCTTAAATATTTTGAAATATGTTTTAAAAGCAAACATAACTCCACTAGCAGAATCCAAAGCCACAAGATTAGATTTTGTTAAACATCTTTCATTTTTATAAAGTAATTCCTGGCTTCTACCACTGCATCTTAGACCAGAACCTAAGCTCTAGTTTTCTTCAACAGGCATAAATAAAATCAACCCCCTGCACTATCTTGCTACCATTGTGCTCCTAAACTCTTAAATGTCTCAAAGGGTTGATCCTAGGGATTGTGGTTCCATTTCCTCAAATTCCCTGAAATATTCTATAATGCTGTAGTTTCATCTCCTCAGCTAAGGTGGTCTGCTCTCTCCCAAATGGATTTTTAGCTAGGAGCAAGAATTCTGTAGTAGCTAAGAAGAGTATGCCAATATGGTAGAAGCAGACATAAGTAACATCCAGCAGCCATTTTTGCTGTTCTCATTCTATTGAGGAGAAACTGGATGCAAGTCACAGATTTTGTGCTCTCCTTTTTCACAGATCACGCAGTTCCACTGTCATTTCTCATAAGGAGCATAGCAGAGGGAGTTAAGAACCTCCACCTTCTTTTAATCTCTGACAAAGGGCATTACAAAGTGCACCACTCTTGAATGCAGCCACATTCACAAGCAACTGCAGGCATTTCTTTCTCTCGGAACTGTTCTTCCATACGGTTCCCTACTATAGTTATTTTTAAACATTATAGCAGACATGATCAGGGGAAAAAAAAAAAAGCACATAGAGACTTCCAAATACTTAAGCTTCAATCACTAAATCACCTGTCTCTCCAGAATTACCTAATTTATGACATATTTCCTTGCTTTCTAATCCTACTAATCCCAGGAGTTACTGAGATATGCAAAAATTATCAATTTCTCAAGCATTCAGTATTTTTGAATATTAAGTATAGGTTCAGTTTCATTCTATTTTTATCTGAACTAGTCTGCCCATATCTAATGGCTTGGTTATATTCCAAAAAAACTCTTTCTAATTTTAGCATGGGAATTGCAGCTCACTCTTCTCCTCACTTATAAATGTTTTAAGGTCTCAATATTACAGTTTTTCCTCTCTTACATGTTAGTAAGGAAAGGTGTACTTGCTTATTAATAAACATTTTGTAAAATATTTGGAAGTGGTAACTTCCCCAAAATTACAATCTTCCAAGTATGCAGCCTAAGTTGTAATGACAGAAGACCAATTCAGTTGCTGCAAAATTAACAACACCAGCATCAAAGGGCTGTCTCCCTGAGCCTGTTTACTCTTATCTACTCATCTAGAATTCTTATCAAGAGCATGATAAATTATTAAGATGTATGACAAAGACTCCTCCTTGAGTGATACTACAAAGGCATTGTTCTAATGCTAAAATTCTTCTCATTATCAAAGGGATTGAAGGAGGCAGAAAGACGAAGTAGGATCCCATAAGATTCATTTCAGGAAGATGTGTACTTAAGGTCCTCCCAGGAAAGAGCAGAGCCAGTCAAGGGGGAATGCTCAATCTACGGCATTTCACCCCACCACTCTTGCCATCTTCCATTCAGGTAGTGTTTGTGCAAACTGTTGAAGAAAAAAGTTATAGCCCAATATTCTGTTGGCAAAGTACAGTCACTGTCATTTACTTTGTCATCATAATAGCCCTTGGCAGGCTATTCTTCCCAGCAATACAACAAACAGTTTAAATGCCTTTTCAGATAAGCAGTTTGGAGACCAGTGCAAAAATAAACCACAAGTAAGCAGTTTCAAACCAAGAGTTAAAGCAACAGTAACCATTGTTTATTTCCTATTCATTTGCAGCTCCCGTTGTGGCAGCACAAAGTAACCAGTGGGTATTCACTGCTTAGGTACACTGACACAAGACCGATTAGCTGCTTAGTTGTCAGCCAAGATCATAGAATGGTTTGGGTTGGAAGGAACCTTAAAAATCCAAGATCATAGAATGGTTTGGGGATGCCACCCACTAGATCAGGTTGCTCAGAGCCCCATCCAACCCAGCCTTAAATGCTTTCAGGAGTGGGGAGTGCACAGCCTCTCTGGGCAATTATTCCAATGCCTCACCACACCCATAGTAAGGATTTCTTCCTAATATCTAATATAAACCTTCCCCTTTCAGTTTAAAGCCATTCCCCCTTGTCCTACCATCACACACCCTTGTAAAAAAGTCCTTGGTTTTGGCCTCCTATAGGTACTCTAAGGTGCTGTAAGGTCTCCCCTGAGCCTTCTCTTCTCCAGGCTGATCAGCCCCAGCTCCCTTAGCCTGTCTCCATAGGAAAGGTGCCCCGACCCTGTGATCACCTTTATGCCTCCTCTGGACTCACCTCAAGAGGTCCACGTCCTTCTTTTGTTTCAAACCCCAGAGCTGGCTGCAGCACTGCAGCTGGGGTCTCACCAGAGCAGAGTAGAGGGACAGAACCACATCCCTCGACCTACTGGCCACGCTGCTTTTGATGCAGCCCAGGATACAGCTGACTTTCTGGGCTGCAAGTGCATGATGATCAACAAATTTCACTGAAAGGATAGATTTGCTTAGTGGAATAGACTTAATAAGCCTTTGGGATGAGGAAACAGTGACTGAACATGAATAGTAATTTGCTAATGAGGAGACCTACAGATTGCTAGCAAACAAAAGTTTCAGACCACTAAACCAGTGCATACTGAACTTGCATCAACAGCAACTTTTCAGACCACAGGGTTTTCTTAACCTTCTTTTTGTACCTCAAACTTCCATCTTCTTCTAGAATACTGTACATATATGATCATTTTTATGCATGTTCAAATCAAGCCTTTTTCAATAACATTCTCAAATTGTTTATATGGGGGAGATAGTACTTTTCCTACAGTGAGCAGGAAGGTATATCTTGGAGAAGGATCAAGGAAAGATGGGACACTGAAGTGCTCATTTACAAAAACTAGTATCTTGGAGTGGAAGAGGTTTCCCCCCCACCCCCCTTGCACTGTGCACGGATCTTGGATCAGTCACAGCCTCAGTCTTTCTGTTCATCTAAGTCTTTTGCATTTGGTAAGCTTTCAAGACCCTGAAAAAGAATACAAATATATGAAAATGAAAAAGGTCACTATCATTCATCTGTAGTCTTCCTACTGCTTTAATGGGAATAGGACTCAGCTATAAGTGTGACCCCCAGAAGGAGCAAAGGAATTCAAATTTAGAGAGTTAGAGATTTCACCTGGTAAGTACTAAATAAATGTACAAGCCTAGACCCAATTGTTCCATAATACATATTCTTCAAATTATACACTCCAAAGCAGCAAAGGAGATATACTGATTACAGAAGCACAGACTTTGACCTTCAATCTGTGACTAAATGCACCTACCAGACATAGAACAGTCCTGAGAAATAGTGTGCTCTTTGGGATAAGGTATGCAAGACTAGTGAAATGGGGTGGGCTCATTGGATACACATCTAGTCCCAACCCCACATTACATGACTGTCTCAACATCTCATTAATTTCCAGTTTAAAAGTAAATCAACAGTCTTTTTTGGTATTAAGATGACAGTCTACCTGCTGCACCCACTGACAAAGCAGAGGCACATCCAAAACTGGCTGTTCTGCCATTTCTAGTGCAAGTCAGAGGAAATCAAGTCATATGGCTACAAGTGAATGCAGATTTCCCACTTATTAGTCTTGCTGGAAGGATGTTCCAGGGCTTTGCCCCAAAAAGATTAAAAATCTATTTTTAAATCAGTCTGAACAGTCACAGTTTATCCATTTTTTTCTTTTCTTATCTCTACATTAAATAAACATGATGCTTCCAATCCTCATGTATTTGTGATTCCTCATTATATTCTCCTCTGTATTCTTTTAAACAATACCCTTCCAAATATTTTCCTGCTGACCAAAATGATGAAATTTAGTTCATTCACTTTGTTATCTTGCCAATGTACAATACTGGTTTCCCCTACCATTGGTGACCTAATTCTGATTGTATACTATTTATTTTCCTTCTCCCACCAGTTATCACTGTTTTTTTCATTTTAAATTTTTTTAGGGAATTACAGGCTACTTCAGAGTCAGACAAAGAAGACTGTGCTAGTTAGGTGGCTAAATACTGTACTTTTCTGAAGTTATTAATTTATTTAACTGACATTAACTACCTGTTCTGTGCTGCAGTTAAACAGCCACCCTGAGTGACAATCTGATTATCAGAGTTAAAAACCTTTCAAATTTCGCTCCTGTAAATCTCTTTTCTGATCTTACTACAGGAATGATTGGGCTGTTTGAGAACATGTTCCCCCAAGCCTTGATCTTGCAAGATAGTGAGTCATTAATTCTGACTGAATTTAATGAGAGTTCAGGTCTTTGGCAGGTTTTGGGTTACAGCCCCAAGCTCAAAACCAAACACTTGGGTGATAAGTTTTCAGTGAATATCCACTGTAAGAGCAACCATAGAGAACAGGAAGATTTAAGAGTTTACAGAAGAATAGGTAAAAGGACAGGAAAACTGGAGAAAAATAATTTGAACATAAATCTTTAAACACCTAAAAACCCAGACCAGCAGCCAATGCATATGTTGAATAAATGAGCCATTTTTCTTACTCAAATAATCACAGCAGCATGCATTTTGGTGCCTGTTTGAAGAGATTAGAGCAGCGATAATAATATTAGATTCAGTAAACAACTAGTGAACGTATATTAGTATTCCGCATCTTTTATTACTTAACCCTTTCGAATAGCAATTAACTTTCAGTTTAATTGACTAAATAAAGTTGGTAGAATGACAAAACTGAGGCATTTTATTGATCATAGTTTTTAATGCAAACTGAGGACTGCTGAGGCAGCAGAACTGTCTACAATAGGTTACAGTATACAGCGATAAACTTCCCATCTCCTATCAAGCCTTCAGCATGCTGTTCACTACACAGTCTTTATCTTCACATGCTGACACATGTAATCTAACATTCCCACTTTGCCACAGTAGAAGCAATTGCTTGACAATTTGATTATGGTTTCCTGTCAGCTTATACACAGAATATTCTTGGAGCTTTCAGGAATTGCAAAATATTTTGATTTTACAATGATAATAATCTTCTGGGGAAAACATCATTTAAAGTATTGATTTCTGATAGGAAGCCTGCTCCAGATCTGCATAGAGAAACTGCTCTGAACATCTAGAAGCAGATATGCTGCATATGAGAAGAGAGGTAGAAATGACAGTAATGTGCAAATAACAGAGGGAGAGGGTCAGTGAATGAAAGCAGTTACTGTCTGACAGCTGTTCTCCTCCTCCCTGTGTGAAATTAGTAGATGGTCCCAGTCTGGGCTGTGGGAGACAGGCATCCTCCCCACAAAATTCCAGGCAGTTAAGCCTAGAGGCCAAGTTCTGAAATGATAAAAGGACGCCTTTATGTCTAAAATGGGCTTTGGCAAATCCTGGGTGAGCTCCATGGGCATGGGGAATGTCTGAAGACATGCTTGGTTACTGCCTTTTTAGTTGCATCATTGAGATAAGTGGGCACTCCACCACAATTGCTGTCAGTCTAGTGCATTGGGCTTGTTTTTCAAGACAATATGTTATATAGCTCTTTATATGTGGGTTGCAGCCGAAGAGCTATTGCCTAAGTCAGACGTTGGGGCCAAAACTGAACTGATGCCACCTCTGCATTCCCTCTCACCTGTGCTGTTTTGGTAATAAATTGGTCCCCCCTTGTAGTTTATTTTATACTACCTGTCAAAACCCCCACTGGGGTCAAGGTGACATCTAACAACATGCAGCAAAGTCTCACTCAAGCTCTTTGGCTCTGATTGTGTCCTACAGGCTTAGTGTTCACAAAGATCTCTTGGTATAAGCCAGAGATGCCAGGTGGGCTATCTGAGCTAACAAAACCACCAGAGCAGCTGCAACACACTTGGTAAAGTAAGCCCACCCAGTTCAGTTTGTTACTTTCAAATAAAATCTCAAGAAATATTTTTTTAACAAAATAACACTACTTTCATTGGATGTCAACTGATACAGAGGTCTACATCCTGAGGAACAAATTGTGTGCACATTTTAGAGACCACTTTCTTTCACCATGTAACTTCTAACCATATAACTTTCACCATATAACTTTCTAACTTCAACTGAAGCAAATGGAAGACAGACTTCCAAAGACTTTTACCTTTGTGCTGTTGAGCATACGTGAAAGCATTATCCTAAAAGCCAAACTGCCTTGTCACAGCAAAGTCAGAGGAGACCTTTTACTTCCTTAAAATATAAAGTGTTGTGGTCTTGTTTTGGTTTTTTTTGGTCTAAATTGCTATTCCATCAAGACATCAAAATACATTTTCTTTTCATTTTTCTTGTTGCCATTGTCCCTGAAGTATGACAGTTACATGAAAGAGAACAAGGGAACAACTACCAAGGAATTGATGCAAGACAGGGCAGTCTTGGATATCTAGAATCAGACTGAACGGCAAAGACATTAAAATGGAAGGGGTATCACTGGAAATAATCCTTTTAGTGAAACATATGACTAACAATAATTTATATGCACCCAGGAACATATGTGCACTCCCAGAACATAATCAATCACTTCACCTGGAATTCAGCCATTCAGCACTATAATATTCACACATACAAGCTGTTAGCTATCATTTATCAAAAGGCTTTTAAGTAATTACTTAACTTTTAAACAAGAAATTTATACATTTACACTAAATTACCCAATTGCTGCCGTACCTTTTTTTATCAAAAGGTGTTCAGACAGTATTTTGCACTTGGTATGTCACAAGAGGCAAATATGTCAAATTAGACATCCAGTACTGTAAAACCTTCACACGTGAGACATGTTATAAGATGGGGAAACCTCAGTAGAACCTAAGAGCCACATGAACTTCAGTAGACAGAGTGTAATCCCCTTACATCTAAGGGAATCAGCAGAAGTCTCCAGATAGAAAACATCCAAACATAAGACAATCTTCACTTCCTTTACATTAGCACAACTCACTGAAGTCAGTTAACTGTCGAACAAGAGGAAGAGCTTTGGAAATAGCTTCTTTTATATTACACTAGATTGTTTCCTTCTTCCAACCAAAGAAGTACAGAAAGTTTCTCTCAGCCTTGTTAGATGAGACTGTTTAACCTACAGCACTAAATTTAAAGAGGAAATACAAAATTTTTCAACTTAAAAGTGATCAAAATTGAAACTGAAGGGTTTTTTAGGTGCTGCCTATAGGCTGAAGGGGCTTCTTTTCTGTTCTAGCTTTTGGTGACCAATATAGCATTTCTCACCAAACCTCTCTTTTCAGAAAAGATGTAATATCTGAGGCTGTGCTGCCCAGCAGTGTAGATATGTGGCTATGATAAAACACTTCTGGAGTATTTTTCTTCCACAATTCTGTTTTCATTACTATACAGATACCCTTTCCAGAAACTGCATGGAAGTCATGAATTGAGTGGCATCACCACATGGTTGATCCTTTGTGGTCAGATCTAATAAACATTGACAATACATAGGGACTACCAGAAAGAATAGCCCCTTGTCTCTCTGGCTGACTCCCTGAAGCACTTAATTTGTTTTATAAATTAAGAAAATATATTCTTAGAATTGCAGCAGGTGTGGAATATAGATGCCTTTTTTTTATGCTAGTAATTAAAAATAAATGTCAGGCCTACCACATCCTTGATCATTTAAGTCATTTTAATGATACATGAAATATAAAATAAGTCTTCACTAAAGGTCTCTAATAAGAAAAGGGCAACACCAGTAAATAAAGCAAGAGTATCATGCTGGGACAAACTAGAAAGGAGATGGTATTCATACAAAATGCAATTTACATTGACAGTAATTTTCTGTGTTTTCCCTGCTATCAAAGATATGCTTTTGAGTAAGAACTTTTCTCTTTGAGAAGCCATTTTCTTTGGTCTGAATTCATATAGTCCAGTTAGGTCTTGTGTTAATGGCTTTATCATTTATTACATAAGAAGTCACCGTGATGTCATCAACTTGACTATAGGGTCAAGAAACTGAAAGTGTCTTAAGAAACTGAACTGCAACGTGCCTTGGCAAAAATCATCACTTTCAGAATTTTGGGCAAAGTTTATTTTGTTTAAATGGGAAACAAAAAAAACAATGTGAGGAAACGCACAAGCAATTCCTCAGGTGTATCTGCTTTTATGTGGATGCTGTAGACTTGTTTCAAATGCCCATTTTTAGTCTCTGCAGTACTGTTTATGAATATATTGTATAACTGAATTTTGGGCAAAGTTTATTTTGTTTAAATGGGAAACAAAAAAAACAATGTGAGGAAACGCACAAGCAATTCCTCAGGTGTATCTGCTTTTATGTGGATGCTGTAGACTTGTTTCAAATGCCCATTTTTAGTCTCTGCAGTACTGTTTATGAATATATTGTATAACTTTAAACCAGGACCACTCTTTATCCTACTTCATTATTCAGAGTGGTCAAGTACAGTTATGAAGGTACTCACAGTGTTTTAATCCAAAAAGAGTTTGAGGAAATATTCGGTCCTTGGCATTCACCTAATATCAGTGGAGTTTTTTTTCCTTCTAAGCAGCTCTGTCCCTTTGTAGTGGTATTACCTAGTTTATTGTCATGTTAACAGCATGTGCAAGTACTGTTCTGCCTAGAAAACCTCAACTTGAGCAGGCAGTGGGAAGATGTGACCTTCTCCTGACTGCTGTGCAAGGACATACCCTGGGTATGGGAGAGAGAACTCATCTTCCTCAGAAGGGTCAGGGCCTCCTGCAGGTGAGATGGGGGACCAGGTGACACTGTCCTGTCAGCCCCAGCTGCTGCACCAAGAAGCACTGACCTGATCCCAAAGCAGGAGAAAAGTGCTTCTTGCCCACCCACCACAGGAAAAGGATGTGTTAATATTGCTCTGTGTGTGTTCCCGAGGAACACTCAGACAGGTGGGTGACCTACAGCAGGAGAGGAACATCCACTTTCATCAAGTCTTACAGACAGATGAGTACTGCCAGGGTCTCACCTAAGGAGTCTCAATCTCAGGAGAATCACATTCCTTGAAGGAACATTTCTGGCTCAAAAATTTTGGAAGCTATTGGAAATCAAATATAATTTGACAAAGACTGATAAGAAAAGAGAAACTAACTATAGAAAGGTCAATAATGAGACAATGTACTGACAGAATATGAAAAAAATCAGGTTGAAGAACCATTGCAACATTCACTGCTCCAGTAGAGGTGTTTGAGTATATTTAAAGACAGAAAAGTTACTTAAGGTAATTGAGACACTACAGCTATTAGCACAGTCCTATAAAAATCATGCACTGGTCCATAAGGTCAGAATGTTTTGTTCTCCTTCCCAGTTATAATACTCAAAATCATACTTAATTGATTGTTGCTACATGCAGGTTATCTTTTGCCTTCCAGATGTTATC
Source organism: Pachyramphus minor (assembly GCA_013397135.1). Lineage (NCBI taxonomy): Eukaryota > Metazoa > Chordata > Aves > Passeriformes > Tyrannidae > Pachyramphus > Pachyramphus minor. The sequence continues at coordinate 1,015,670 of VYXB01001331.1, read as the reverse complement.
CAATATAGATATAAAACAGCTCTGAGATACAAACAGCTTGACACAATTATTTCTCCTTTTTACAGGGTCATAAAATATACCAATCAAACTCTCTTGTTAGAATATGAGTGCACAGAGCTCTTATGCTGACCTCTAATGATTAGACCCCATGGTTTGTTTTATAAGTGCATATGGCTATAAAACCATTTTTTGCTTGTACATCAGCTGCAGTATTTCATGTCCTTTCCTACTACACATCTGCAACAGAAACCAATTAAGACACCAGACCAACTAATTGTCTTCCTTGCCGGTGTTGTGGCATTGAAAAAAAATTTCAACTGTGAAACTGTGCAGATTGGGATTCAGTCCCTTCTCAGTCATTTCTCTGCACAGAGAAACAACTGCTCAGCTTCTCAGCATAGTTATGCTGAATGCCTTCCATGAGCAGGGTTAACTGACATTCTGCACACAGCACTAATTGAATTTTTGTTTGCCATCACTGAAATTCTTCAACTGATTTCAAATAAGCAGCCTTAAGTGTGAGCAACAGTTGACCCCATTAACTGCTTTATCTTTGGATTCTGTATATTCCCAACAAAGTAGATTAGATTGTACCCTAGACTCCTCCCCAAAATAAGAGACCACGTAAACATATGCAATTAAAATCGATGACTTCAGTCTCATAGTGCTTCAGTGTGAGTGATCAACGCACAATCATTTCAGAATTCTTACTCTATCCCAAAAATTAATATAGTGAAGCCAGAGAATTACCAAATCCATTTTCAGAGACTGTTTCCGAATTTCTGTGGATGGTTATTAGTTTTAGTTCCTGTACTTTGACCTTCAGGGACCACAACTCACTCCAGAAAATAATAACTCTAAGGACAAACCTGAATCAGGTAGCACTGTGACCCCTCCCCGAGAAACACAGACGCTGTATGGCATCGTAGGAAGACCTTGTTTATGGCAAGAAGACAGACCTCAATGTACAGTCAGGCTCTAATCTGAAGCCTTTGGATATATTCAGTCGAAGTCAATATAGCCTAAAAGAAACCAATTCTCTATTTTCATCTCCAATTTACATGAAATGATGATACACTAGTCAGAGGAAAAGACATTGTGAATCAGTATGCTCCTGCTTTATACCACCCTCAGAGGAAAGGCAAAATCGTCTCTCCTTCCTTTGCTCTGCACAAACCAAGGTCAGATGTGTCACCACCTCCTTGGCCCCCCAACTCTCCAGAAGGCCAACCCACTCCTACACCTCCCAGCTAGCCCTGCTAGCAGCAGTCTCTGGTCTTTACTAACACTAGTACTCTGCATTCATTTACATGCACCCTGTTTTCAGACTCAAAACCCTGTTACTGCAGTCTTCTGCAATAAGTTTGTCTTTATTATTTTTCCCCCTTACTGTTGTCATTTACAAACCATGTAGATGTGTAACAGCCCTTTTGGGGAGCACTCGTTCAGCAACTGCATTGGCTCATGCTGTGCATATGTAAAAATCAGGAGAAGCAGGAACACGTCTATCTTTATTTTAATGTTATTATTCTCTGTATAATTTTACAAATTGCTTCCCTCTATTGGCAACCATTTATGCAGGAAAAAAAAAAAAGGCATCTCTTAAATCATAGCTACATTGACTTTTTTGCTTCACCAGTGTGCTCTCATAGTTATATTCTTACAAGGTAAAATTAGTATAAGTGGCAGCATGTTTCCACAAGGCACAGCAATGAAGCTGTCATATCAGGAAAACTGGTTTGTCTCACTAAAAAAAAAAAAAATTGCAGAGAATACAAGCCACAGAAGGCTTTTGCTGAGAAACCATCTGTTTTAACTATCAGACCATTTCCTGCTCACTGTTAGTGCATGGTAAGGACCATGAAGGATTTCTCCCCCTGTCAAGCAATCTCCTTGCACAAGGGCCCAAGCTCTAGACAGCTTATACTCACTTACAACATCCATGATTTACAAAACAGTCTTAAAGACTGAAAAGTGTCAGAGAAGTGATGAGGAGAAATCTTCCCTTTGGCACTGAGAGCAGGAGTGACTAGTTACAGAGGGGCAGGCACCAAGTTTCATCACCTGAGTTCAGAGCCACCTCTGCTTTCAGAGTCCACAATTTCTCACAACTCACACAGGCTGATAGTACTCCTCTGTCTCAGGAATAGCAATGTAAAAATAGTTAAGCTACTATTCATGCTGAGCCAAAGTGAAAAAACAGGGTAGAAAAGCAAGCAATGGCAGAAATTTCTATTTAATAGTCACAGTCCTAGCAAGGACTGTTCATCTACTCTTTCCACTCTCCCTGTGCTGCTGAGCATCTCCCTACTACTTCTGAACTCTACTGCAGTAACTGTTTTCTTATAAGGAATTCCCTTGGGGCCTCACACTGTCTTCCACTAGCCTCCATCATTTCATTTATGCTTTGTTTCTCAATGGTTACAAAATGGATTTTTCTTAAATTCCGAATCAAATTTATTCCATTCTACTCAGTTGGTGTCTGTCCAGCAGCCAGTGTGAAGTGGGTTGGTGAACATTTTCCAGTTTTGCAGCAATAAATATGTTATCCAGTTGGCATCCATGCTTATCACACCAGTCTGAGTATTTCAGCTAAACTCCAGCAAGCACCAGACCTCAGGGGCTGCTCCATGAGTTATTATGGCGACGAGGAAGACCTCAACTAAATAATGCTTGTTTTCTGAATGCAACATCTGCAGCTACTGTACAAGCTTCAGCTTGCCTGAAGATATCAAGAGATGGTTGGGGAAGGACACCTAATCATCTATGGACTACATCTTGTCTGCAGAAAGCCCTGGTGTAAAGGCAGCAATCTTGCACACTTAGCACAACAGTTAATATAGCCTGCTGGAGCCACTCTTAGTTTATCTGTGGTCAGGCAGTGAGACCAGAACTGCACTTAATGTGCCGTGAGGGTCCTGGTGTTTTCCTGCTGGTGAAGGGTCCTGACTCAAAAAGAGCTAAGCAACATGAATCTGTCCCACCCTGCCACACAGTCACTTCCATTAGTGAGGATATCTGCTCTCCTACTGACAAATCCCCCCTTCCCACACAGGGAGCATAGAAAGGGATTTCATACTGTGTTTCCATTAAATACAAAAGCTCAGAAGTAACTCAAACTGTCAGGATTTATTCTGAATCAATTTTGCCCTTAATAAATAGAAGTACAGTTTTCTCATGGTTAAACAAAATTAAACGCTCACAGTGAAAAAAAAATTAAAGCTGCTGAGCCATTAGATGTCTCACAGTTACTTGCATAAATATTCAGATTTTAATGGTGAAAGGTGTGAGCATTAGTAATTAATATTAGATGTTGCCAGTAAAGATTAAGCTTAGTTTCAAAAAAATGGTTGACCTCTTGATACTTCAGATCATTGCATATGAGGCCTTTTTTCATTATACAGTTACGTATTCACATACAGCATCTTATTTCTTATGAATATAGCAGGCAGAAGGGGTATTTCTTACAGTGATTTCCCTACAGGTTTGATAAGTCTGGAGTGGGGAAGAAGGAATTTAAACAACTATCTGCTGACAAGTTGGTTTATACCATAATTACTAACATAAATTATTTTTACATTAATATTCTGCTCTGTATTCCACTTGTGAAGATGACATGTTTGGGGTTTTTTTTGATTAAATATTGTCACTATTTAACATATAATTTACATACCAGGCCGTGTAATTCCTAATCTAGCTTCCAGTAGGACTTCTGGAGAATTGGGGAAAAATACTTAATAACTGCTCCCCAAGTGACAATTCTCAGCTGCTGAGCATAGAGCCTACAGCAGCAAATCATGCGCTGGACAGTGTCTAGGGAAAAGGAGATGGTATCCTCTGCTGCTAACCAGTGTTAATGCTAAAAGTAGTGACCATGTTATTCTCCTGCTTGTTTATATTTCCAGCAAAAAGCAGCAGACTTGTCCAATGTAATGTTTGATTCAGCCCAGCTGCTGGTGGGTGGATGGCCATATCCTTCCTTATCTTCTCCCTGGCACGACCTGCCCTGGAGCCCATGAGGCACGTAAGGGAGGGTCATTTGCTGACAGCAACAACAGCACACATCAACCCTTTGTAGCCTCTGTGACAGTGACTGGAGGAACTATGGACATTTCCTCTTTTATGCAACTCATAGTATCAGCACACAGTGAAGGAGCACAGTTTGGGAAGAGGGAAAGGGCAGCAGGCCAGGAGAATCCAGGAAGAGTCACGGAGGCATCTAGCTGTCAGTGCACTGTACCCGGAATCACCCCGACCCCACTCTCTACAAAGAGCAACAAAGGAAGAGATCCCAGCTCACCCAATGCTGAGGTTCTGCTGTGTCTGCATGGGGACAGGCAAAACAAGAGCAGAGTGCTTCCCAGCTGTCCTCAAGCTCACTGACACTTCCAGACCTTCCTAGTGCCTGTTTTTCCACAGCACTGTTGCCAATTTTTCTTCCGTTACAGTTTATGGTGATACACAGAGTACTTACAAAGATGTAAACTATGAAGAGCAAATAATTTCATTGGCCCTTCAAACCTGACAGCAATACTTGAACCTGGCTGCTCAAGCCTTTCTCAGACCCCATTTTCCTGTAGTAAGGGAAAATGAGATTCTTTTCATGAAAGCACAAATAAAAGTGATTTTTCTTTTTACATACAGGAGGATTTTAAAGATGAGAAAATTGCATTAAACATACTCAACTGTATTTGCTAAATTATTAATCTAACAAAAGCCAAGCAAAAAAAACCAAATTCTGGAGATATCACATTCTTCCTTAATTAGCTGAAAAGAAGTCTCCTGGTAGCTTTCTCTAAGACCAACTATTGCTTAGGAATGAGGCACTCTAAAAAAGAAAGACAAATTGCTTTATAATTAGAATAACTTGTAATTCATCAGGTATGTCAACTAATGAGTATATTAATATCACTATTTCTACTAATAGTCCTTTTAAAAGCTTATCCATACAAAGGAATCCCACTAGGCTTTATGCCACACAAAACAGTCCCCATGACTGAAGTAACTCCCGAGGTTCAGAAAATTGAGAGGTTGTACTGGAGAATGCAATAGCTCCTCTTCACAGAAAGGTTGGTTCTGACTATCTTTCCTATCTACTTGCCTCAGAAATACAGTGCCAAAATAAGACTAACTACATCTTTGAATACCTGAACAAGGAAATGGTTTTACCAGCTGATGGGCAGTCATTCAGCATGCTACACTCAGCACTGGCCTCCAGCCTGGCTCAGGCTCCCAGACTGGGCAAAAGACTTGGCTGTTCTTCACCTTAGCCATGATATCCCCAGAGGGTTTACCTGAGGAGTCAGGCAAGGTCTTTCCCAGGTAAGGCAATACTCATCAAGATATTTAACTGGGCCATGAGTCTTCTCCCTTGTACAGAGTTTCTAGTGAAATGAAGCATTGACCCAAATGGAAGGATCCACCCTACAGGCTTTCCAGCAATTCCTCTGACTCCTGCCCTGAAGGCACAGGTAGAAACTAGGTTTATAAGTCTATTCCTGGTTTACAAAGAGGCTTACTACAGTTTCTCACATAGCTTCCTACCCAATTCTACCACTAAAAGTAATTAAAAAAGAAAAGACCCTCATATTCTTTCACAATGAAAATCCGTGTTCAAGAGTCCACTAGTCCTAGAACACAGCTCTTTTTTTATTTCTTTTTCTGTAGAATTTTGAAGAAAGTCTGGGAGAAGCTCATTTGGTTTCTGTAACCATGGATGCTTACCTACCATCATTCAACTCCCTCTTGGAGAGGTCCTGCTCTGAGCTAGTGCAGTGTAATGGTTGCAGCATTACTTATGGAAGCCATATTAAATGGGTAGAGTGCCCTGCAATGCTCTTGAGAGCAGTGTTCTGGTAAGAGTATAATATTACTGAGCCAGTTATTAGATGTCAGTCAGGAAAAAAACATAGCTAACTTTACATGCCTTGGTAAACAGATTCAAGAGCTGGTAATCTCTTTGTACATGAAAGTACCTAGATCACACATCATCCCAATTCTCCTGTAAGATTTTGCTTGCTGATGAAGTTGCCTACTAGAAATGTTGCATATCATTTTTTTGCTGTTCCATTTTCCTTTTTTCATTAGCAAAACCTTTTTTAGCTCAAAAGTATAAGCAGGACTTTTTGATAGAGGCACAACTGCTAATGGCAGGTGACAGTATGGTTCAAACCCAGATCACTCTCAACAGAGAGACATGGCAGCAGGCCCACATAACTTGGGACAAGCAGGCAGCAGTATTCCCTCCACAGTTGTTCCCTACTTGTGTGTACATCTGGTTTCCAGGTTGCCAGTGCCTTCCCATTTTACTCAGCTGCTAGACAGGAATGAGAGTTGATGTTACAACTCACAGGATGGGCTGTATCATCTGCACAGTAGATGCAAGTCAACCCCTTCAACATTGCTGTACTAGCTTGTACTGTTCAGAGCTGGGCATTGCCTTCACTACCACTACAATACTTTAGAGAAATTTATGAAAAACTTTGTTGCCTGTATTGTATTAAATAACAGGCTTCTCCCTGAACAATCCCTCTATAGCATATGCAAGTGGTATTTGCTCATCTACAACACAAAATAAACCAAACAATAGCTGAAGACCAAACTCCTCATTTCTTAAGGAAGGGAAGTAAAAGGCGAGTTTCGCTTGTAGAATTAATACTGGTTCTGAAGTGCCACTTAGCAAGATACAGCTTCCCTCTAAATTTATTGTCAACTCTTTCCTTCTATAATTCTTATATCCATAAGGGTATAAGCTTGGACACTTTCACATTTAAGCCTAGAAACCTATCTGTTCAGTCTCTTTTTTTGACCTTTATGAGCATAGCTACATAAATGATATAATAGAAGTCTTTATTTTAAAAGCTTTTTCTCATTAGTGTCTGCTCTCAGTTCTATAAATCACTGCACTATACATATGACTGTGCCCTGCCATACACCTCCAAGTACAGAATGGACAAATGAAGCTGTTACAAACCAATACTAAGTGACATTTTTAACCCATACATTTTGAGAACTTTTTAATTACATATTTGCTACGACTTCTGATTAAACTAAAATTGCTTTCAATGGCACATAATAAATCATGCGACAGAATTATTCACATTCTTCCTAAATACAGTCAAATAATTTGTTTGCCACATTTGGGACTGAAGTCCATCTTCCATTAAGAAAATAGTAAATTAAAAGAAAGTACTTCTAGATATCCTGATAAATCCAGATCTTTCCTATGACTTAGTTACAGGACTGGAAGGGACATTAAGCAAGTTTGCAGATGACACAAAATGCAGGGGAGCTGTTGACTACCTTGAAGGCAGGGAGGCCCTGCAGAGAGACCTTGACAAATCAGAGGGTTGGGCAATCACCCAACACAAGAAGTTCAACAAGGGAAAGTGCCAGATTCTGCTCCTGGGAGGGGGCAACCCTGGATGTACAGACTGGGGAATGAGATGTTGGAAAGCAGTGCCATGGAAAGGGCCCTGGGGGTCCTGGTCGATGGCAAGTTGAATATGAGTCAGCAGTGCCCTGGCATCCAGCAGGGCCAAACATGTCCGGGGGACATGAGGCAAAGCATTGTTAGGTGAGTCAGCAGTGGGATTGTCCTGCTCTGCTCTGCGCTTGGGCAGCCTCACCTTGAACATTGTGGCAGCTTTGGGCACCACAATGTAGGAAAGATATGAAGTTGTTAGAGAGTGCCCAAAGGAGGGCAACTAAGATGGTGAAGGGTCTTGAGGGGAAGCTGTGTGAGGAGTGGTTGAGGTCACTTGGTCTGTTCAGCCTGGAGGAGGCTGAGGGGAGACCTCACTGCAGTTACAGCTTCCTTGTGAGGGGAAGAGGAGGGGCAGGCACTGATCTCTGCTCTGTGGTGACCAGTGACAGGACCTGAAGGCATGGCCTGAAGTTGTGTCAGGGAAGATTTAGATTGGGTATTAGAAATAGGTTCTTCCCTCAGAAGGTGGTTGGGCACTGAACAGGCTCCCAGGGAAGTGGTCATAGCACCAAGGCTGACAGAGTTCAAGTGTTTGAACAATACACTCCGGCACAGGGTGTGACAGATGGTCCTGTGCAGGGCCAGGAGCTAGACTCCATCCTTGTGGGTCCCTTCCAACTCAGCAAATTCTGTGATTCTGTGACTTGTTCTTCTCTATCTTGCTTATGCAGCAAGGGAAGTTTGCTACAACTTCTTTAGGTAAAAGTTAACAAGTGTGTGCATAGCACTGCCTGCCACTGATAGTGCTCTATCTGCTTCTGTCTATCAGAGTCTCTATACAGTTAGCAGGATTGCAGTTTGTGGTCAACTTTCACCCTCATGAAAAGTATTAAAACAAAATAATCAGAAGTGATCCTGTTAGAGAACACAGATTAAGAAGAAATAAAGTATCTAATAACTTATTTTCTTTATCTGTCCAGGCCTTGTTTCTATAAGAGGTGACTTCTAGACTTTTCTCCATCAAAAGCCATACAACTCTTATTTCTCCCCTATTTCCAATGAACACTTCAATGACACTGCAACCAGCTTCTAGAAATACCTAGACATGAAGAAAAAATTGCTTGACTTACAGGTATTTCATGTAAAATCCAGAATTAATTACCACAATATTGAAAGATCCTTTTATACTGATCTAAGATAAGTCTCATTTGATCCTTTTATCATCTGGAAAATGCAAATAATTGTATTAATGGAGTTACAGTCACTTCGGCACTTGTGGGCCTTTATCCTTATATTTCACTGCAATAAAAAAATATGACCATTGCCAGCTAAAGAATAGACACTAGTACTTCATCGAGGAAAAGTCAACTTTTAGTACTTTTTACATATACAACAGCTCTTTCTGTCTCCTGTGAGGGTGTTGTACATGTATCTCAGTGCTTTGGAACATAATGACACTCAACTCTTCTGCAATTCTGCAAGATACAATTTAGAGCTGTCTTCTAAGAAAAAGAGTTTTCTACTGTCTTACAGACTGCAAGATGAACAATAGAGATTTATAAAAAGTCATGCTTGCTCAGCATTAATTTACACTTTAAAAACCCTCTTTGTACAACATATTTGGGATTTTACTATCCCTGTGACAGCCTAGTTAGTCTAACACTTCCTTTGGGAGATAGAGAGGCTGGAAAACTGTGTAATTCTCCAAGTAACACAGGAGCAAATGTCTCCAATATAGAGAATATTGGGTTTACAAAGATTATTGGACAGAAACTTACTATCAGTACAATGGAAACAACCAAAAAGCTGACCTACAGCATGCTGAGTGTTGGAGTGTTAATGTTTATTAACACTTCATAAATGCTGCTGTTCACACAATTGGTACATGCAAAATAGCTGTTTTCCTGTATCATGGCTATACCCTTCAGACAGCTAAGCTCCCTTTCACTCAAGTTTGTGCATGAAGTTTTCTTCTAGGGAAGAAAAGAAGCTGTCAACAACTCGAATTCACTTCAACCAAAACCAGAGTAAATTCCCTGGTTTATCTTCTCTTTATCTTGAGAAAAGGTCCAGTTTATCATAAACTCTCCCTTGGCATGTTGTTATCAGAAAGTACAAAGCCATTAGCCAAAAGCAAAAAAGGAAAGCAGAGACACTTGCCTGCCTTGAAACTTCACAGGACAGCTACACCTAAGAAACTGCATAGAAGGACAAAACCCCAGCAATAAGTTTCTAAATTGATCATGCAAAACAGGTATTTTGAAATCCTGGAAAACAGTATTTTTAAACTCTCCTGCTGTCTCAACTGTTGGTTTCATGCCTTTCTAGGGGAATTGCACCACAAAGGAATTTTAATTAGACACTTGTCCTTTACTCAACAACCTGTCTTCAAGTTGAATGGCAGGAAACAATCAATGCCTTGATGAATAAACTGTCAATCAAACCATATTCCTATGTTTTCTTATTCCCATATTTGGGTTCCTTGAGCTTCCTCAGCCAGAGGAGCACTGTGAAAAAATACTCCTGTTATTAACCCTCTCTGCCCTGCACTGTCAGGAAAGGAATGATTAATCCATTTTCCATCTATCCTTAGCACCACTGATCAAATTGATTCTCACAACAGTAATCTTGTGTTTTAGTCCCTCACTCTGCCACTTAAGACACCCTGTCAAACAAAATTTTTCAGATGATTCTTTTTCCACTGAACTATTTCAACCATGAAAAGTGCTAATCATACAGATCCATTTTGCAATATAAAACTTTCAATTAAGCTGACCAACACTAATGGTGATTACTAGAGATCAAATTGAAGGGCAACCAGAAGTGACTTATCTATGCTCAGGTCTGGTGACCCCTTCTTTATTTGCCAGGGAACGTGAAGGAACAGATTAATCAAACACAATAGCCATATGTTTACTTTTTTTTAAGCACTCAGACTGCCACAGTCAGAAAAGCAGTGACAAGTTGTTACATGACTTTCTGTGCACCCATTGCTCACAAAATCTTGTGTTTGTGAGCAAACCACAGCATACAGCTGCAGCTCTACCCATCATCATGGCTCAAAGGGAAGACACAAGCAGTGTGCAACTGTTACTCCTGGGACATATTCCCCAGATGCTTGAAAACCCTCTGACTGACACACACTGGACTCCAAGTAGGGCAAAAAGACAGATATGTAAGCAGGGCATCAGAGAACAACTTTAATGTCTGTCCTATATTTTCATAGGAAAAGCCACTAAGACATCCTTAAGATAAGACTTTTGCCTGAAATGCTTCTACCACTTAAGATTTATAGCTTGAAAATTATTTTTCCTCCCCTCACAGGCTTCATTAGGGGAGAGATGGAAAAAAATAAACATACTGATGAAAACAATCTTATTTTAATGGATTGACAAAGACAGTTTTGTGGATGATGATATGGCTAAACTTATTCATTTTTAATCATAATATGTTAACCTATGGTGGAGAAGGCCAAAGTCAGCAATGCATTTAAGAAAGTCTTTAAATCAAAGCAGACAAACAGCCACACTACTGGTTACTACCATCAGATCATTAAGATGTTTAGAACTAAGCACCAGCTTAACATATTTTTAGACTGTGTAGTTAACATTGGCAGAGAAGAAAGATACGAAATCCAGAATGTTTAACTTATATCTTAATATATTCTATCATCACAGGATTCTGAACTCTTCAGAAAAAAAAAAAAAGAATTTCTACATTTCACTGGAGTGAAAGCTGCGGATTTAAATTTAGGAATTTCACTTGTAGTGAGTGACATTTGAGTAGGATGGTCAGACAGTATGGTTTACAGGAAAACATCCTAGCCTGAACAGCTACCATTGTGTCCCAGCAGATTATGTAGAACAAGGATTTTGACCCAGTTCTGGCACAACTGTTGTTTATAGCTCAACCTACAGCTGACTGGCTTCCCTGGTTTTACCTCTTTCTCTTTCCAATGCATTTATCCTTTTTACCTTATTTTTGGTTTTCATTAATAATTCTGTTCTAGACATGCTGCAAGGGACCCTTCCTGATGAAATGGATGACTTCACCAACACTTGGTGCATTTTAAACCCGGGGACAGTCAGGTGGTAAAGAGAGAGACTCTCTGCAAATGTCATTATAGCAACAAAAGCAGTGCTGCTGCAAACAGTAACTGTCCCTTGGGAAGGAAAAGCAGGAGAGAGGACAAGTAGACTGGGTCCGGTTTTCCTGCGGGTCAGCTACTTTTGCTGCCAGAAACCACACACCACATGCAGACTGCAGCCAGTAGGTACACAAGTAAGTGAGCCCACTCACAATCCTACTACTGAACTGTCAAAGGATTGCCTCAAAAGCCGTCTTATACAGCAGCCCAAACAACAGGTGGTTTTGTGGAGCTTCGGGATTACCCACTTAATCTTCTTAAAGAATGAAATAGAACAGCCATAGGGGGCTCTACAGAGGAAGATCACAAAGTTCATCAGCTGAGATGTGATTATAAGAGAGCTAATCAGTTTAGCCACAAAGTAGATCATACTATTTGTTCTTTGGAAATCTCCTCAGCTTCTTCAGAGATTCTTTTCTCCCCTTTCCCTGTCCTTGTCCCCCTTCTGTTTATTCCCTTTTGTTCACATATATAGATTAACATGCTATGTTAAATATTTCATTTTAACCAAGAAAACACAAGTATATATTAAAAATGTTTCCTACATACCAATGGTGCAGTAAAGCAAGAGCCTTAAAAATCTAAGAAAGGGTCACTCCAAAATTGTTTCCATTTGTACTTCTCATTTCTATTTGCGTCTCTGTTCACTGTGTTATTGTACTCAGTTTTCAACAGAAACCAGCTCCAAGGTTTGCACAGCAGTCAGATGAGTCACCAACAGGCCATACACCTGCATGGCTAGTCCAGCCAGAACTCAGTCCGCAGAAAGCAGAGAGATATTTATACTGTTAACAGGCAAAACACTGTTAACACCTTCTCTCCTAATCCAGGGTTCTCTAGAAGTTCTTCTCTCTTGCCAAGGAATAACTCTTCATATTTGCAGAAGCTCACTTAAGACCTTTCAGACCACACAGTAGCATGCCCCTCCACAGAAAGCCCTTCCTTTTGCTTTTCTATGAGCAATCTTTTGCTATAAAGAGAAACAGCACCTAGTGGACAAATGAAAGTGAAAACCTTCTTGACCCTTGTTTTTTGTATCTCAGTCTCAGTCCCAAACTACAGTTCCAGGGAACTTTCTCCAAAGATTACCAAAACAGAACTAGTAATCACTGCAGAATGTATTAACTGAACACACACTTGTGGGATTTAGATTCAAACAACAAGTTAATTTCTCTTACCAGTCAACAAACAAGCAGCCTTCTGTAACTCTTCCAGTTATTCAAGCTTCATAGCTACATCCCAAAGTTAAAATAGTTTATACTCCAAAGAACTGCTAACCCCACCCTTTAAAAACCTCCTTGCTTTCTAAAGCCAATTCTTAAAACCTCTGACTTGGCCTTGAGGGTACTCTGATATTACATGGGAAACGGCCTGATTGGCCACAGCAAAATCACCCCCACCTGCAGTCAATCAGCTGCCAGACTTTGGGTCTCCTGGGCTAAATGCCTTTAACACCTGGGGTTATTTCCAGGTGCAAGTACTTACATTCATTAAGCCCCTCCTTTAGGAGAAATCCTAATAATTCTTTTTTTTGCCCTAAGTTTATTTTCTGTTCGTTTCACACTGGCATTCACTGAATCAATATAATGAAGATCTGTAAGAGATATATCATGGGATATATTGATAAGTCTGTATAAGTCTAAGAAAGCAAATATTACAGAGACTAATGAGCAGTAGAAATTGTTTTAATTTGCACAATAAAATTTTAACTTCCGTTTACTTTTGTTACTCAGCCACGTCTGAGTTTGGTTTCAGTCTAAAGTCACAGAAGCCTTCTCTATTTGCCACTTTATAATAGCTCTAAAAAGTTAATAATTTTTAACTACTGAAACCAATTTAAGGTAATCTACAAAACTGTTCAGTAACTTTCCCAGGTTCTACATCTTTCCCAGCAGCTGGTCCTCTGGTTCCAGGATCATGAAGGAGCATCACAGTGATGATGGTGTGCTCTGTGTGCAATCAAATTTTGCATGTGAAGGTTAAGAAATTATGTGATAGATGTCTCCAGTAACACTTCTACACACATGGGGAAAACTTGTGTGGGAACCACTTCCTTAATAACTGAAAGAAATTTTTTTAAAGTGCAACCTGGTACACTTCATTACACAGATCTAGCAACACCTTGATTCTGGACCACTACACTACAAAAATTACAACTAGCTGGGTTTTTTAGGTTTCCTAATTTTTCTCACTCTACGAAGATTTACAAACATTACTACATGCATTTTCTTCTGTCTAGAAAGAACTTGCACACATTCTGCAGCCCATCTTTCCTCTGGAAAGCATGTAAAAAACACATTGTGTTTAAGTGCTCTCCCAAAAGTATTTCCTTGAGTCAGGACTTGATTGAGGTCCATAGCATATGGCTTTCAATCATATATTTCTTATACATATATTTCTTCATGACTGAGATGACATAACTCTACATTAGGTCCCATTAACAGGCAGTTTAAGGTCATTGAGAAATTCAAAGGAATTTTGAATATGGGAATATTGTTTATGTGGTTATGTAGAGTATTCTGCTTGCTGGTTATTATTTCTGAGATTACATTAAAACCATAAAAAAACTTTGTCATGAATTATAATGTCCTCAGGCAGGGCTTTATGATCAATTCTGCTGGTATTTTACTTGCATATAAAAAAATGCAAGTAAATTTGCCTAACTAGGCAGCCAGACTTATGCTAAAAGTTTTTGTCAGCGAGCTGTTAAATAAAAAGCCATGAGAGAAACTCAATCCATAGTCTTTACTGAAAAACAAAACCAGTAGTTGTCTAAAAATGTTCAATGTTAGAGGAATTGTATGAAGGGAACCAAAATCTGAGTTCAAAACTACTTCTCTTTAATATACATCATACTCTAGATTGCCTGTCAATTTGGGGAACACTGCAGATATGAATGCAGCCAGTGCATATGCCAGCTTTCTAAATAAAACCTGTCAACTTCATATTCAAGGGTCTGTTTTCCATGTCTGTCTTCTCAAGCTAGCCTCTCTCAGCACCCTACTGTAAATTAAAAAACAAAGCTCACAGGAGTTCTGCTGTTGCTGAATTGTGATGAAAATGCTACAAATTTTTGATGACTTCCACCACCTCAGGCATGGACTTGGGAAGAGCTGTGAATATGAGCCACTCTCCATGGCTCCCAGGGCTGGGTGGTGGTGTGCTCTGCACCACACTCCTCCATAAACCACCAAATCACATCGGAACTATTTCAGCCTTGACACCTGAGTTATTTCAGCCCCCATTGCTGGCCTCAAACTGTGTTTCTGGGATGGCTCCACTATAAATTATCAATTATAGCTGAAATTATGAGTTCTTGGAAACCAATGACAAAAATCTCAATGAGTTTTTAGATTTCCACCACTCAGCTAGGAAGGGTCACTTTGCATTTGTGAGTCCTGTTTTTTAACCGATTAATTGAAAAGCCTCTTTCCTCCTTCTGTAGAGATTTACAAAGGAAGTTCCTGAATTGGTAAAGTAGCTAATATTAAAGTAGTTGGTTCATTTACTTCAAAGCCCATTTAAGTTCCTGCTGTTCTCATACTAATGGCCATACAAATTAATACAAACTCAATACTTCTCTGAGTGCCTCTACCTATCTTCATTGCCTCCTGTCTGATTTAGTTCCAGAAATTGCTTAGGACAGAGTTTGCCTTTTTGACCATTTTCCTGTCCCCTCTGTGTGTGGAGCTCCAGGTACAGCAATAATTCCACTTGGAACTAATAAGTCTGAAAGTAAACAGGCCCATGAGCCATTCTGAGCTCACATCTGTGAGATCCATGAGCTCGGTGGCAAAAAAGGACCATATAAGCCATCCTCTGCAGGTTAATGTATTCTTGGTTCAGTGTATTAGAGTGGCAAACTTACAGTTCTCTTCAGGGTCTATGCAGAGGGCTTTGGATACAATCCAGAAATTGGAACTGGACCTTCCTCAAGGGGAACCCAGTAGACAGTGTAGCCCAGGGTGACATGCTGATGATAATCTGCATTATTAAGCCAGTAAATGGCTTGCAGCAGTTAGAGGGTTTTCACAGTATTTATCTTAAGACCTCCATGTAACGAGTTGCAATACTGAAAGTTAATAAGCTTATGTACTTGGATCATGATTTCTAGACCTTTCTAAGAAAAGGGGGATCAATCTTCAATCTGATCAGTGGCAAATAGAAATACGTGTGCTTTAAATACAACAGTACAACATCAAGATAAGACTGCTGGATCATTCCCTTGACAGAGATGCTGCAGAATTAAGGCTTAAATTCATACCTCAAGAAGTAAACAGTTAAATTACAGTATTAGCTTCTTAAATGAAATACTTTGTTAAAGGAATAAAACAGGATAGAATCAATTTTTATTGCTCTATCATGCCTCTAAACCGATTGCAGCTGTAATAAAATTAGGGATCCCATTTCATTTAAAGCAAGGAAAGTAATTTTATTTACTTTTTCAGTCACGCCCCCACACAAGTGCACAGAGCAATCAGCTGCTGCACTTGTTAGCTTGCTGATTAAATACTTTGTCACTTAACGCTGCACTAATTAAAGAGAACTGAAGCTGCCTGTGCGTCAGCTAACATGGCATTAACTTTAACTGAAATCCCTGTGCTTCACTCATTCCTCTGCAGAGCTGGGAGGAGGAAGACCCTTTTTGCTATTTTTAGCCAGTAATTCTAACAGATCCATCCTCAGCTAGCGAAACTTCTTTTCCCAATAACTTTTGATAGCTGTACTAAAACAATAAAATTTCCTTGTATTGGTTGTCTTGCCAGCTTTGTGACCCACAAGTGCTCAGCATGTGCACAGTGGAATGCAGCAGTGAACGATGTTCCACACCACAGCTCAAGCTACTGTCTGATACACACCAGTGGTGTCGGAGGAGAGATTCTGATTTTACTTCTCAAAGTGTTTGCCTGTCAAAATAATTGCTAATTGTTAGAACTTAGTCCCAGGCCTTGGATGGCTGCTAGTTTTAGAAAATCATAGCTATGTTTTTAAGAGGTTTGTTTATTTGTTTGTTTTATTTTTGTTTTAAGACACAAATCCTATAGCCTTAAAGTCAAAGACTAATCAAAAAGTTTTCCAAGTCTTTACAATTGAAAAGTCAGGATTTCTAAGCCAACATCAGCATTCCTGAGAGTTTGACTCACCAAATTTTATTATCAAAATGGAATTATAGCCCAGGAAAAATGTATAGATCAGGAAAAGCCTTCTCATTGCAAAGTTAACAATGCTAAACGTATGCAATCGTTCTCTCCTCCCCAAATGCAATGTGCTGTACTGACAAATGAAGTCTAGATTGATTAGCTGCATAAGTGTGTGTCTGTGTTTGTAGTTCATGGAGCTGATAAGTTAATCTAAACTGACACTTAGACTATACATGTTTCACCATCACGTTTTTTTGGAATATAATCAAACAGATGGTGCATGAACATCACAATATAGTTACAGGTTCCCAGGAGTTAACAATTTTTTTTTTTTAGAATGGCAACTCATTATATATCATAACCAAGGCTGTATCACCCTTTCCCTATAAACTATGATTTTTGTGTATTTATGAAGTAACTATAAAAATTCATTCACGCTAGAAAAATAGCCTGAAACCAAGAACTCAGTTTTTGATGAGAAATGTCAAGCAAGCTATCCTATCATCACAGTTTTCATTTTTTAAATTCTCCCCATGCATTCATATAAACCGGGTGAGAGGAACAGGAGAGATCCTAAAAGCAAATAATTTCTTTAAAGGAGGTAAATGTTTTATATTTTTACACTAAACTTTAAAGCATCTTGGTATATGCCAAACTTTTTTATTATACTTCTGCACATTTTAAGCTAACAAAAGCTGAAAAGCTCAAAATAAAGAAAAATAGTCTTTCCTGGTCAAAGCATTTCTTTTAATGTCTCAATTCGAGAGACATTAGACTTCAGAAATCAGTCCTTTAAAATATCCACACAGATTGTACATCCCAAAGTTTCCTGTGTCCCTGCCATTTGTCAGGTTGACTAGTTAAAAGTATTAGTAAAAAAAAAGGGAGTTCATGAGCATCAGCCTTAACAGGTGCTGTCATGCTGTAGAAACATAATCTTGCTCCTGCTACAAAATGAGTTGACTCCGCTTTTGTTTCACCTCCCTTTCACATTTCAACAGAAGCAGAATAAGGTCTAGGGAAGGAAACTAGGAGTCTTTCCTTGAGCTTTAAATTTCAGGTCACACTTGCAAAGTTCTGTTTGGAATGTGAATATAGACACATGTACAAATGACTTTTGTTACTGTACTTTATTTTTAAAATATCAAACCTGCCCTGCTGAGCATCCCCCCATGCCTATCTCGGTGCTTCATTCCAGTGTGTCAGACTGTGGCTTACACTATTATTTCTAGAATTTTTGGCCTAGGTAAAGTAAGACATATAGGGCTATATCCAACTCAAAACTTGCTCTCCTTACTTCCACAAGCTACGTTTTATTTTATTTCTTCCTAGAAGAGCTGCAGGTTAGACAGCAGATAAGATGAGAGAGAAAACAAAACCATGCAGCATTTCAGAGTTGCCTCCCCTATCATTGCATTCTCTGCTGTCTCTCCAGTTTTCACCTACTTCATATTCCTTGTCATTTTTCCTACAGTTGGGTGTGGGGTTTTTTTTGGCTGAGTCTGCAAAATGGGACTTCTCTGTAAAATTCCTCAGACATCCATGTGAATTCCCCATGCACATTGGATAGCTGTGGTCTTGGTAGAAAGGTGCACAATGGCATGGCTGTGCCAGCACTGTGCCAATCCCTGGCAAGCACAGCCCAAACAGGCCTCCTGAACTGCTGGGGAGCAGCACTGCCAGTGCCAGCCTCGGAGTGCCCGCACGGCAGCTCGGTGCAGGGAGCTGGGGCAGCAGAGGGAAATCACTGGGGGCGGGTGAATTGTGGCAAATTCTCTTGACTGCAGAACAAAAATTACCTGCAGTGGGAGGCCTGAGACACGTCACTTGCTCTGCTGAGATACAGCTCAGCACTGCCATGCAGGCTGCAGCTGACTCACTTTGCTTTGCCTGGCTAAAACACGGGCTTGCCCCAGACGGCCTCTCTGCAGGCGCTGATGGGGAACGCGAGTGGTATAAAAGTCAGAGGAGTGTACAGGCTGAACTAACTGGCCCACAAACAGACAAAACTGAGGTAAAACAATCACCACAGTCTCATGCCCTTGGCCTCCTGCTGTCCTAAGACCCCAGGAGGCCACAGAGCTAAATTAGTTCAGCTGCGGCAAGTGACCGGTTGTGACCCAGATCGTGTATTACACACCCCACAGCAGCCCCGGTGCTCAGCACTGCTCCCTGCTCTGCCTTCTGCACGTCTGAACATCAGGGTGATCCACAGCTATTCCTTCATGGCAAGTTCTGGTTGGACTGTACTCAAACAGAGGTCAAAAATGGGATTCTGAGGACATGCTTAATACAAGATAGAAGTTACAGGCAGACTCAGGTCTAGAAAAAAATGCTTGACATCTGTTGCAAAATAGCATTATTGGGTATTACTGTAAATGAGGAATTCTGGCCCATTCCCATGTGAGCAGCTGGCAAACCTACCATTACAATCAGGTTGTATTTGGCAGGTTAGGAGTGTTGGGGTATTTTGATCAAGATACTTTGTTATGATTAGAGTCTATTAAGACTTTTTTATTAGTTTAATAAGACTTTTGCTTATTGTTTGCATGAACTATACTGATTGTTTCATATCCCCTTGAACAGTACTGCTATTGAACATAAAACAGTGGCACTAGAGGCAAAAAAGTCCCCACGTACATCAATAAAGCCTTTTGAAAATGCAAGTTTAATTTGCACTCTTTGTGATCATTTACGTGATAAAGACATTTGTCTATGGCATTCTTGTTTATTCAGATGGTTGATTGCTACATGATCACGATTTCTTTTGTTTTCCTCACTCAGCATATGTTCCAGGCCTTGTAAACTGCATACCTGTAAGCAGCATCCCATGTTGTTCAGATTAGAGATTCGTACATACTGTGCTCTTTTTCAGAACAGATTTGCCTGGAACTCTTTCCGGCTGACATTAAAAAGATAAGGCAATATGTCATAGAGACAAGCTATAATACTTAGAATCATCTTTGAGCTTAAATGTGTGCAAGTCTGTGGTTTTTTTTATTTAATGTGTGCCTGCACCTATCCATGATGTTAGTGATGGTCAGCGATTTTTTACTCACAAATTTTGAACAAAGTTTTCCCTTGATTTTTCCCATGACAAAGAAAGTAAAATCCACTGCCTTGGAATGCAGAGGGAAAAACTCGGTTCAGCAGTTCCTAAATTATAATACTGCAAATGTACTGCAGTTCTTGGTGGTTCCTTGTATGCATAGCTGTGGGATAGAATCAGACAATTTAGGGTTAAAGGTTTCCACAACCTGATAAAAAATAGTTCACTTTATACGTTCACTGCTTATCCAGCAAAATCAAGAGAAACTATTTGCACCATTTATTCTTATCTATAATATTCCAGAAAATATAGAATGAAAAATCAGAGTAAGCTTGGCTTTGATCACAAACCCCTTTGGGGCAAAGACTGCCTTTTCACAGAGTACCCAAAAACACACTGAACTCAAGTTGTGGCTCCAACTTTTAGGCACAAAATGGAATAAAACAACAATGTCTATTATGTGATACCCAGTATGTCTTTGCTAATACCTTTAATATGGACTACATATTGCTTGAACCCCTTAGAAGTGGTGAAACACCAAGATATCTATTTTCTCTGGCCTATTATGCATGTCATTTATATTTTTAAGATTCTTACTTTGACAATTGCAATTTGTCGCTGTGTAAAATACAGAAAATGTCACTTATTTAAAAAGGCTTAATTTAACACACACAGAAACTGCATTCAAATGCAAGTAAGATTGTGACAAGCCATGAAATATGAAAAATTACAAATAATGCAAAATAAGCTTCTTAGTCAGAGAAATTAAAGGTTTCATAGTTCATGAAACCTTTGCCTCCTTCCCATGTAACACAGCAGTATAGAACTGGTGGCAGGCTGAACAGCTGGCAGTTTGCTATGCTGTCAGTAAAGACACAAATGTTTCTTTTTACTCTCTCTCTCTCTCTGTGGAAAATTATCTTCAATTTTATTATAATACAGTGCAAGCACCAAGTTTATTCTTAGCGGAATGTCTCTTCAGTCATGTTGTGAAAGTAATTGTAACAAAGGGAATCTGAAAAGTCTCACAAGTAAGAATAATATCTTACTTTTAAGCGGATCATTTTGGCCAGAAGGATTCTGTTCACTCTTGCAAACCATTGGCAGGATCCTGTTTTCAGACTCACAAGGCTCAGACCCAGTGCTTTCCTATGCCTGTATGTTCAGACTTTTGAGGAAACAAAAAAAAAAAAAATAAAATAAACAAGTTAGGGGAGCAAAAATGTAAACAAATGAGTCCTAAGGTAATGAACACATGTGAAGGACAAGGCAAATGGAGTGTGTGTTTCTGCACACACACATGGGTATGTACCCAATCTCCTGTGCAACCAGCATCATCTTGGGGGAAAGGTGAGCCTTTTTATTGATAAAAACATGTATCTTTTTCCCTTATGGCTTTTATAATTTATTCAATTTTCTGGTTAGAAATAAATGGTTTGGCCACAATAAACTGTCAAGTGAAGTAGCATCTGTTATGGAAGGCAAATTGGCAAGGACTGCATTAAAGTGGGATTTGAATAATGGTTGTTTTCTTCCACATTTAGACTATTTCCAATTTTTTTAATAACTACAGATGTAATTAAATAATTCATATAAATTCAGGACACACACTGGTTTTATTCCTGGGCTTGGACTTCAACTATAAACAGTTATATCTGAACATACATTCCGATGAGAATTAGGCCTACATTACACTCTCCAAAATTCTCCCCAAAATTCAGAGTTAGGGATTTATTTGCCTCAATTTTATATTTGTTTTTCACTCTAATAAGTTCTGTGGAATTGTTTCAGATTTATCCTTATATCCTTACAAAGAAAACCCTTGTAAAAAGTTTAGTCTCAGATAGCAGCTTACTTTCTTGTTCTAAATTTACTTGTCACATTGCCCTAGTATTCATAATCCTATTTCTATTCCTAATTTTCACCAGAAGTATATCAGCCAAAAATATGATAAATACACATGCATGTGCTGTATTTCTCTTGATTGTGTCATGGAAAAATACTTTATGCTGTAATAAAAATGAGTGCATATGTAGTAGGAAGCATTAAAACATAAGATCAGTCACTATGTTTTGAAGGAGCAGTTCCCATTCCCTCCTGTGTGGGCCTATACCTATTCTAATAAGCAACACATCAGGAAAGCGGTTCCTGTTGTGTATATTCCTGATACTGACACCTTCATTGCAGCAGTGTAGTGCAAACAACATAGGCAGCAACATAAACTATCTTTTTTACGCATTCTATTAATATATGAAAATGTTAAGCACGCGTTTAATCCAGAATCCTATAAAAGAGCTGGGAGAACACTAGGATGAATATGTGCTCATCCCTGCACAAGTTTCTAATTCCTGCTTGAGATTCTGGTGCAAGCAGCAACCCTGGCATTGATGCTCAAGACTTTGGTTTCTGTTACCGAAACTGAAAGATGAAATCACAGTCACAGCTTATGTGTACACTGGTAGAAATAATTTATAGTTAAGTACTGTAAAAGCTGCTCTTTTCCTTCTCTTAGTTGTTCTTTTGGCCTCCTCCTCTCCCCATTTTATAAACTTCAAACAGTGAACTGTCACAATGAATCTATTGTTCTTTTGTTAAATCACAAGTGTTTTTAATTTAGCTCATCATATGATTACCCAGGGGAGCTGCCATCTTCCTGTCCCTTTCCATTCCTCAAGTGAGATTTTCATCCAAAGGAACCTTACTACTTGCTAAAGTGTAATTTAGATTTTTTTGTCATAAGTGAGCAAGTTGGTGCTGCTTCTAATAAACCAGGACACAGCAATGTCAATCAGTGCGCTCTGCAGTTTTACAAGTTTTCCCTTGCATAACTTTCCCTTCCCACCACAATTTGTTGGTAAATAAGTAGGAAGCATAAAAAAATGTATCAACCTACACATTTTGGCCGTTAAAGAAAGCCAAGGTTTACCAGGTCATATTCACTCTTCTTCATGGGAAACTCAAAGTGGGTAGGGCACATTGGGCAGTGGGCTCACATCTGAGGGCAGAGCTGTATAAACCTGACCCTCCAGCACTGCCTGCAAGAGAGGCTGGAGCTGGGCTGTTTCAGATTGAGGGGGACTCCAGGATGGGTGCCACCAGCAGAGACATGGGAGCCATTCACCGCTATCACTTGGAGGAACACTGTTGAGATTTGATTTTAACATGTGAAATTGCCCCTGAACGACGGAACAGTAAGCGCCTCCTGCTTTGGCATTTCTGATTTAAAACTTTTTGGGCTTCTTTGTCTTGCAGAACCTTTGAAAGTATCAAGTTTCATTCTAATGTGAACCTGAGGCACCACCAAATTATAACTGTTTTTCCATGGAAGGATGTCTCAGTTTCAGACACAGGGTAGGAGCAGGGAGGGAACAGTAAATTGCTGCAATGAATGAGCACAGGACCTGCTTGTGCTTTTCTGATTTTTTTGCCTCTTACTGCCATCTCCATGTTTACTCATCTCCATGTTTTACCTGAGCAGACCCCCCTTTTTAATGAGAATTATGTGCACAGTTTATTCCAGTGCCAGACTAATGCAGATTTTACACTCAGTGTTGAAAGGCACAGGTTTCCATTTTGCATCTAATTAGTTTAGGGAAATAAAGCAGAAGAGTCAGCAATGCCCTACAATGCCTGCGAGGGGACACTTGCCCAGCCTGGCTACAAACCCTGTCACATTCAAGGCACATCCAGCCAAGAGTGTTGCGAGTGTTACCAGCAAAACAAGGGCTGGCAAACCACACTCAAAGCTCGCTGCAGTTCACTGATTCACAAGGCAGAGGGGAGACCATATAAACAGCTTCTGAAAACTGTGCCACTGAGCCACCAGGAAAGACAGCTTCTTCCAAGAACAGGATCTGCCACAGCAGTACTGTTTCATCAGGAACATGGCTAGGGCCCGGGGAAGAGAGAAGGGGCGGGCAGCTGGCACACGGCATCAGTCCAACTTCCTGCGCACTGAGCTTCAGAGAGGCGTAGGAAGAGGGAAGGTGGTACTGGTCTAACAAGGCCCTCCAAGGGCTGATTCCTAAGTATTCACCTGCCAAGAGAGCAGCACAGCATTTATAAAAGCAAAGCTGCCAACAGGGTAGGCAATGTGCAAGAGCCTCGAGGAGTACCCAGGCCAGGAAGGGGGGCTGCCCCAGCCCCTCTCCTCGAGCTCCTGCCCCACTTCCAGGCAGGAACCCTGCCTGGCATGCCTTAGAATGGTAACACCACAAATAAAAGCCATGCCAAGATGTTTCAGTTCCAGCAGGGACAGTCCTGCTACTCTCCCCCAGTAAAGAAGTCTGTGAGAAGACTCAGAGAACACAATCTTTCAGGAGCAATCCCAGTGCCTTGTGTCAGGGACACAGCCCAGCTTCTGGGCTGTGCAAGGCCCCAGGGACAGTGACTGCTAAAGAGCCCACAGCATTGTCTGTGAGTGCAGGACTGTTCGACATAACAGTATCCAGGAGAAATTTCAATTTGGATAAATTAAATTATTGCTGGATTAAGAGTCAGATATAGAATTATCTTTTCTTTCTCTGCCAAATTGTTCTGTGATATTTCTGGGCTGCTGTGGCCCAGATCAGAAGCAGGTGAAATGATTTCTGCCTTGGAAGAGAAAGTGTTTTTTTCAATCTCCATCTTTTCTCTTTCTTTTTTTTTTTTTTTTAAATTCACAGAGCAGCTAAAATTGAAATGCAGAAGTATTGATATAATACCTATTTACTCTATTTTTTATACAATTGAAATAATAATGTGTAAAACTGAAGTGCTGTTACAGTATCCTTGATTATTTCTAACAGTACTTATAAGGGGGTGACCATCAGCTCAGCTCTGGGATGAGTAGATCTATTATAAATCTATTATATTCTAAAAAAAACAGCAGAGAGGTTGTCTGCAGCTGGAAACTTGTGTTTCTTTTCTTCAAGGATTTTCCTCTTCATTATTGTTTCTTTTCTTGCAGATTTGCCTCTGTAGCCCTTGGCCTTCTATGGAACACATTGAGCATGTAACATAAAGGGTATGATTCTATTTATTTTTAAAAACAGCAAGCTATGTTCTTACAGAAAGGATACAATGAAATTGCCAGATATTATGTTATTAAAAACATTTTAAAAGTGTGTGCTTAATTTCTTTATCAAAAAATAAAATCAGGTAAAAATATTAGAATAATAACATGCTGTGTACCAAGGTTCTGCTTATGACCAGTAAAAAGCAGTTAATTTGTGTTACCTTGTGATTTTCTCTTAGGATATGTGGACAGTTGTTAAATTGAATGAGCCTTTTCAGATACAGTTTACACATTAAAACGAAGTCTTTAAAAAAAAAAAAAAAAAAACAATGTTTCACTAGATATACCCATATAAATGGAAAGAATATAAATAAAGAAAATAAATAAAGAAAACTTGAAACTGTAACTAAACATTTAAAGGTTTGTGAATTTCTCCTATGAACACCTCCATGGAAGAAAAATAAAAACATTTGATGCAAGAATACTAAATTTCAAACCATCCTATTCTCTGATGGAAAGGAAGAGAGAGTAACTGCCTGAGTTGTGCTTCTTACTGGCTCCTATATCATTGATTCCTTTTGGCACTTTCTATCTAGAACACAATTAAGTTGTTCAATCTTCATCATCATGCTACCTGCCAAGCTTTGTACTGCCTGAATTGCACAAGTTTATTTGGAAAGAATTAAAAATTATCTACTAGAAAGTGTGAAAGTGTTTGATGCTCAGGTTTCAGAGTAAGTGGCTGTTCTCAGTTATCTATCAGAGTGTAAAGAACACATTATTATTGCATGTGCTTTGTATAAGAACTCATGAAAACTGTGTGAGAGGCAAAACAGGAACTGTAGATCATGGTTTTTTGCTTTTAAAGTCTCTGCTCATGTTTAGATAAATTTTTCATTATCATGACATCAACCATCCAATTCTTCCCGTAGTCCTCAGATAGTTATTAAGACAGAAGTCAGCCTATGGGAGGTGGAACAGTCCCAGCTCCTTTACTTCATAAAATCTTGCAGATATCAAAGCCAAAAGGAGATTTTAGCCATGTCTGTTCTAAAAATTACTCAGAATTAGGTTACTTGCACTCCCAGCAGATGAAGTCATTGCTCACCAATGGAGGTACATGGACAGTAACAAACAGGCACTCCTCTAACAGAGAGCAGATAAGCCTATAAGTGATATAAAACACTGGCTAGGATTTACAGCATTTGCTGCTGCCCTGATCCTATTGCATGACTTGTGAGATGAGCAGAACTCTGCAATTCAATTTTAAGAAAAGAGCTGTATGCCTGAAAAATAATCAGGGAGTTTGTGGACAACCATAAATCGGAAATCTCTAAGAAACATACACTGTGAGCGTGCCCCTGGCTAGCGGGGCCACTGTCAGGACTTTATTCCACACATAATTACAGAAGGTGCAATGTAAAGCAACAAAAATATGCTTTTAATTGATCATGATTAGAGGACGAACCCAAGCCACAGCATAAGTAATGACAACAACAGTGTGAGCATTGCAGTAAAGAGGAAGTAATGCTTCAAGGCTGATAGAGAACTGAGACCAGCATTTACCAGTGGCTCCCAGCTAAAACTGCTGACCTAATGATCTAAGACAGAACCCTTCTAAAAACCCTGCCCATTTAAATCCCTAGAACATCAGCACTACAACAACAATACTACTAACCTTTTGCATATACCTATATAAATATACATATATCTCCATTATAAAGGCTTGTATTAATAAGCAGATCTTTTAGAATGTTTCTTAAGGTTTTTAGCATAGTAATGATCGTCACATTATCGATGAGGAGTATGACAGAAAGGAGAATTTTTCTAGTTCACTTACCATGAATCCATATGAATTACAATTTACAACCAGTCAAGGGACATGTTTAAGTTAGAACTACCTTTCATCAAGGATAGATGTGACTATCAAATTCTTCCATTTACTCACAGTTAAAACTACAGGAACAGCACCTAAATAAAGGTACTTGGGATTCGAAACCAACACAAGGAATGAAGGCAGCTTAAGAAGTCCTCTGCAGACTGTATTCAGATCACACTTCTCAATTTCTGAATACCTCCACAACCCCAAAAAGCCACAGCCAAAAGCCAAAGTACTCCATTTGTAAGATCACTTTCTATGTTCCCCAAAACACAGATTGTAAAATTTAATGTGAGGACTGAAGTGTGCTTATAGAGCACTGAGAAAGCATACCTTCTCACAAGGAACTAGCTTTCACACAGCAAAAACACTTTTTCCTTTCCCTTTCTCTCTCCCACATCCTTTTTTTTTACAGTGAGAAGAGAGCTGAAATTGCTTGCACTCACTTTGCACAAGTTCAGTCTGCACTAAATCCCAAAACTAGTGTTTGGCAAGACCTTCCTGCACCAAGAACAGGCACATAAATGGCAGCAAACACTTTCCCAAAGATGTCTCAGCTTCCCACTCCATGCCAGATCTGTCTTCCCCAACCAACACGGCCCACGATTTTTGGAAGGACAGAGAACACACTCAGCCTTGCAGCAATGGGTTGCTCCTGCCAGCAGGGATTTAGGAGCAGGGCTGGCGAGGGAGGCAGTGCTGCTGCTGACTCAGCGCTTGTCGGTGCCGGAGGTCGCTCCAGCGCAGAAGCCAGCGGTGACCACGGGCGGCAGAGTTAGGATCAGGCGGAGGAAGAATGAGGGTCATTAAAACACTTGCAGGGGAAAAAAAAAAAAAAATCAGCCTGGCAACTTTGGAAACCGCTGTAGTAAGTAGAAATTAATAAAATAAACCTTATTGCAAAATATATCTTTCTGGGGTTTTCCTTTTATAACAAGCTTTATTTTTTGAAAATTGATATTCAGTTTTATGAGGTATTTACAGTTCTTATGAGCTGCAATTCCTGCTTTCCTTACTGCTTTGATGCTAGAACTTGATGAACACCTTCGGATGTGCTGATCTTTATTATCAACTGCAGCTACATTAAAAACTTAGGAGAAAAAGATGTTGGCTCACCTGTTTGTAAGAGCCATTCATTACAATATGTAGAGAACTGGGCTGCACACAAACTATAATCTCAATAATTAGGAGGGTAGAAATATTTACCATTGCCAAAACGAACAAATAAACAAAAAATAAATTGCCAAATCAGGGACTCTCATTTTTATTATTTATTTATTTATTGTAAAACAGTTGAGGTGATTGTCTACTCTGCAGACACCAAACTCCATATCCATGAAGCCAATTAGTGTAGTCACTGTTTGTTCGTTACTCAAACCTATGCCCTCGGATTTACACTAACCATATGCTGGGCTTATTTTGCATAGCATAAAATGCCAGAGGAAGGTGCCAGATCACTAATACATAAAAATTACAGATACTGCAGTGGCTCAGCTGACAGGCAGGACTGCTTCCAGGATGGAGCTCTGGACCAGTCTGTCCTAAAATTCACTCTGCCCATATGAATCCTTTAAATCATTTTTTCCCAGGCTGAAATTAGATTTGAGCAATGTGAGGGGGCAGAAGGGGAAGGATTTTCCATGATAACTGATTTTGGTGGTGACTGTGCAGAATTGTAGGGGAGGTATTGAAGAGATTAAAAGAGACCACTCTAACAGTCTGAAGAGGGAGGGTGTGTGGAAACCTGCATCTATCACAGAAATAACTCTTAATCATAAGACATAAAATAGTTTTCCACACCAATCCTCTACTCTGTGCCACAAACCCGCAGTAAATAACATGAGAGGTATATGATTACATCTCCACAACAAGACATTGCAGAGGTGCTGCTGAGTCTCAGTCCAACAAGAGAAGTCCAGGTTTCCCCCAGAGTTTAGGGGGGAAATAATCTCTCTGTTTTAAGACCCTTAGACACCGTGATGCATGGGGAACCTCACCAGCGTCAATAAGGACATGGATAATTTCATGGCTGATACAAAAGGCAGCAGTGAGACCTTTTAGTGTCTGGAGGAAGGAAAGTGTCTCCCCTGTTTAATCTCTTGGTGGCTTACAGGAGCTCTCTCCATGAGAAGGGAAAGTAGACAGGAACATGCCAGCCACTCATAGAGTGTCCCAGTCTGGATGACTCAACCCCACCAGGCCACAGCCTGCTGCAAGGCAAAGTAGGGCATTAGGAGCCTCCACTGTTCCCCATCCCAGACAGATTTGAGGCCTGGTTTCTCTCTATTCCACTGTCTTTCCAGCTGAACTCCCCTCCCCTCTTCTACCACAACACTGGGCACTGTCTTTACCCCCTCATACACAGATAATACAGTCTAAGGAAAAGCTCATTTCTGTCTATGATAGCAGAAAAAAGTTTAAACTTTCAAGCTAGGTGGAATATAGAAGGAAACTTCTGAAAATAAAAGCAAAGTGGTTTATTACTAAGGAAGAAAAAGTAATGGTGCTGGGGCTACATGAACTGCTCACCATGCATTGCAGTTCATTAGAGCCCATCCAACAGGGAACTCCCATCAAACAGGTCATGGGAAAGGTAGAAACACAACTGGCACCTGAACAGCTTCAAGGGAGAGACATGGTCCTCCATAAGGGCAGGAATTCAGGTGTGCAGCCTCCTCCATCTTCATTATCCCATAACACAACCACATGGAGCTGTAAAAGGAAGATACTCCTGCTGAGACCAACCACAGATGCAAACATAACTGTCTACAGAAATTAGCAAGGCAAATGGATCAGCAGAGTCTTACTGAGGCTTGTGACCGCTATTATATTTGGCTGCCACAGCTTTCCTGGTGGAAATCAAACAATAAGTTAAAGAGAAGAAAAAACCTATTGCACCTTCCCTATCGGTGAGCCATGTGCAATCCAGCCTGTAAATTGCTGAGCTAGTTCACAGATGTCATATTTATAAATGCCACCGTATTTATAAGTGCCAAAGGGGATGCAGCAATCCAGAGCCATGCATTGTCCCTGATCAGCAAGAACAACACTACCAACCCCTGCTTCTCTTCTGCCAAAGGCCACTGGGCTAGTACAGCTGATAAGTGTAATTCAGAAGGCCAACTGTCAAAGCAGATGAAGTGCATGTTTTCTTCCCAGCCTTGTAATGCAAATCAGTACATACTGTCGAAAAATGACAATTTCAGGTTTCCTTCTTGTACCTGAATGAGAAAGGTGGTGCTTCCTAAGACTTGCAAAGTCATATTCTCGTTATGCACAGGCCAGGGAGGGCAGCTAGCTACACTATGAGCCTTGCCAACATGCTCCATGCCAGACCAAGAGCACACAGGTGCAGGCTGTATCAGACACAGTTTTGATGTGCAGTCGTGTCCACTAGGAACTGCATGAATAGCATAAGTTCCTTTTGTGAATTCCAGAGAAAAATTAAAAACCCCTGCTTGTTACTAATTGGGAAACTAATAAGATTGTACTCCCACGGAAAAAAAAACATGTATTTTTGAATCTTGTGACCTTGTCAAAAAGCCAACGTCATCCGCTTTAGTGCACACACAAAAATATTCCTCATGTCTTGCCCCTGGCATGAGAATCTCATTGCTTCAGAAAATATATTTAACATTATAGGAGTTTAAGCCTCTGCTGAAACCTTTTAAAAATGCCACATACAGCTCTTCAAAGCTCCAATCCCAGAGCCTTCCTGAGGATAATGGAGAAGTTAAATCAACTTTACTCTGGGATTACCTTGCCCCTCCAAGTCTTGCCTTGGTCAGAAGTAATTTATGAGAAGATTACCTCCATTAAAAACAATTCTCTATCCTCCTTGGAAGCATTTGCTTTCAAAGAGTAAAGAGCTTATGCTAGACTTGGAAAAGCTGGTTAATCAGGAGGACATCTCTGTTAATTTCTCTAATGTTCTTTGCAAAGTGCTGGCATGGCAGTCTGCTAAGGTGTGTGGCCAACCATCCTGTTCATTTTCCCTCCATTTATTACAGACACAAATTCAGCCTCCACCAAAGTTGTGCACATCACACTGCTTTTAATAACGTCTCTGACATGTGAGTGGTAGGTGAGCTTTCTCATTAACAGCAACTGCTTTCAGTCTGTGTATTAGTGATTTACAGTACAATGGCTGGAGCTCTCTTTGTATAGCTGTATAGCACAGTCAATAATACAACACAGAAAAGTGTTAATGAATTCATAAAGTATGGTAGCAGACACGATCAACGATGTATTTATTATTTTAAAAAATAGATTAATCTGGCCTTGCTAGAAGAGGATAAAAGGTGGTTCTGCCAGTAGAAACATGTGAAAGCCCTATCTCTTAGCCTATGACATAGAGTAAGCAAAAAGACTTAAATACCAAGTTTTCTGTTCCAAGAAAACTGTTTCACAGAATGCATATTTGAGTCCTTTGAAAGGGCAGAGACACATTTCAAGCTGTTTAAATTATATCTGTTTCTTGCTCAAGAACAATAACATGGGAAAACAGCACTGGCCTTATCTCAAGGGGAAGCTCAAGGGAAAGGTTGTCAGGCACATATTTAGCTGTTCTCTATTTCTAGGTACCCTATGAACTCCACTGCTGCTCTGGGCAGTGGGCTCTCCAGGCTACGCTGCTTCTGGTAGCTGGAGAGCAACCCCTGCATATGGGCAGAAAGGGGGTATCCCATAACCAGTGGGAGAAGGATCAGGCTCCCTGCCCAAACCCCACAGCTCCCAACAAACCCTTACTCCAACAAGAACCCTTAGACAATGAGAAGTCAGCCGAGACTGTAAAATGTAAGATGATAATTCAAATAATTTGACAGCAAGCACACTGTATTTTAGCTGCATTGCTTGAAAAAAATTAACAAATAGAAAGGGATCATAAAAGTGCAACTTCAGATTTCACATGCAGGGTTCACATTGGGTTTCACCAATGATGCACTGACATAAGGAGCACTAGAATAGAGGTTTTCCTCTTTTCTGACATCCCTTCTGCTATTTGGTGGTAAGAGCTGTATCACTGCAAAATCTCTCTGGCATTTCAGATGCACATTCTACCTGCCCTTATCTCTCCCCACCCTCTCAATACCCTGTCATTTACAAAAGGAAGGATTTTGATTAATGAGTTCTTCCTGCCAAAAAGATAGCCTTACAAGCAGCAGAAGAAAAATAAGTTAGATTGTACGGAGCCCTTAAATGTAATCCTTCTGCACAAAATCTCCAATTAGTAGCCAGGCATACTTGCTTATGAGTCATTAATGAATACTTCTATATGCTGAACATTCATATCTTTCTGTTTGTGACACCGCCTCCAAGGCTGACCCCCTGTCATCACATCAAAAGGTTTTAAATGAGGTCTTAAATAGCTTTTTTTAACAGCAGGGAAAAAACTACTGAACCATGACTGTTCAGTCATAGACAACTATTGAAATCCCAACATATCATCTCCTCCATCCTTCAGCAGCTGAAGGCAGGAATGCCACGTGTTTCACCATATATTGCATTCCTGTATAAGAGTGCAGGATTTTTTTTGTCATTTAGACCACACAGTAAAGTCTCTATGGGTGGTTTCCTGCACTCATGTGGAGGTTTGCACGTACAAACAGCAGAAAAGCAAAGTTCCATCAGCATCAGGAGGAACTCACTTGTAATTTACTTGGTCTTCTAAAATGTAGTTTGATTCCACCAGGTAAATAAAGAGAAACTTAAGTGATATGTCCTTTATTCTGCTATTCTTTTCACTAGTCCTAAAACTGCCTTTTTAATTATCTACAACTTATTCTGTATTTTAAAGTGAGGCAGCTACCAAATAGGGGCAAATAACATTTTTTTAAAACTTACCGAAGCATACTGATTGCAAATGCAAATGCTGATAGCATTTGGTTCTTGGACCACATCACTACCAACAATACCACAGGAGTAGTAAACAAGGGGTTTGAGCATTGCAAGTGGTGAAGCAGTTTCCTTCTGCTCTCAGCCTTTCCCTGCGCAGCCAGGATAAACCTCCCCTTTTCCCCATCCCCGAAGGCAGCAGTATCAGCACTACTCATCTGACTTGCCCTCCTCCCCCAAGCCCTTTGCACCCACAATATGTTTGCTTCTGCTTGATATCCGATATGCTTAAAATCACCAAATCACAGAATCACAGAATATGCTGAGTTGCAAGGAACCCACTCCCAGGTTTGGCATACCAGGGCTGGCCATGACATGATCCCTAAGTCTAGTGCTGATCACAATTCCTATTCCCTCCACAAAGCTTCCAGGTTTAAATCCAACACAGCAGCAGCTGTGACATGACAAGGTGGCCTCTCCTGGAGATGTGAGCCACCGTTCACTTTCCCCTCAAGAGAATCAGAGGATTTTACTGCAATCTGGTTCACCCAAAAAAAAAGCACTAAGATTCAGATACATTCAGCTGCCCTCACTGCCTTCACTGCCTAATAAATGAATGCTGTCAAAAGAAATCCAGTTCTTGTTATTTTGAGGCTTGCATAGGGTCATTGTATGATGATTGTTCTTGAGGGGGGAGGATGAGGGGAGAAGCAATTTTTGTGGTAGATTGCTCCCTTTAGGAGCCTTGTAAGGCCCAGGATATTTTAAAAAAATAAATTGAAGAATGTGCAGAAGAGGCTCATATACATTATTTTAGGCTGGAGGAAATACTTTACAGTGAGAAACCCCGACAGCTCAATCTGTTTATCTTATCAAGAAGAAGATTGAGTGGTGAGTTGATTATAACAGATATGCACCTTGTGGGGAGAAAATACCAGGCACTAAAGGGACATTTAATCTAGCAGAAAAAAGTGTAAAAAGAAGCAAAGGCTGAAAGCTGAAGGCAGATTAATTCAAACTAAAAATTAGGAACATATTTTTAATTACTAATTCAGTGAGCTATTAGTCCAATAGCAAACAGAGAGTAACTGAACAGTGTAACAGAAAGAAAAGGTTTGACTGGACAATCTCAAGATCCTTATGGCCCTGCACTCTAAATTTCAGAGTGGGGTGGGCAACTGGGAAGCATTCCGGTTTAAGAAAATGCAATTTATACTTCTGTCAAAATCAGACAACTTCACTTGCCCGTGCTTGAGTCCTTTCTTCCATCAGTGAAAGGGATAATGTAAATTTTTTTAATTAGGAATATTTCCACTGCTAAATCTTTCATGTATTTCCCTGCATATTTGTACTGTAACTCACGTCCAGGAGTCACATCCAGACAACATGTTAATAAGTACAGGGAAGTACAATTCTCTTCATATACTTGGTTAGGGAATATTAGATAGATAGATAGATATATATAAGTATTTCATAGTACCAGAAGAATAAAGCTGGAGAACTAGAACTGGAACCAGACAAAGGAAGGTTTTAAAAAGTCTTTACACATGACAGCTCAAAGGGACAAGCAGAGAGGCAGCGTTCATCTCTGGAAAAGTCTGAGGTGCAACCCCTTGGCCCCTCCCCACATCCCACAGGGATTCAGCCCATCTCGAATTGTGGACACAACACCTTGGCTGGGATGGGCAGGGAGTCTTACACTGCACAGTGTCACACAAACATGCCAAGGGAGCCTGATCTCAGCCGGGTCAATAGAGCTATAGCTTGGGGATCTCTTACTTGTTTCACTGCTCATTTCTTCATGAGGCGATTGGACAAGAGTGCCAGAAAAAACATTTTGCTTATGTGAGAGCAATATTTTTGTGCATTTTCAGTTCCAAATTGCTATAACTGCTGGAAAACCAACACTGAAAGCCTTTACAGAAATTGACTGCTTTCCTATAACAATCCCTGTTGTGCTATGGGGAGCTATAAAGCTACCAATACTTACCCTGGGGTTTATTCTTCTATTTACTGTAGACTTCAGTTAAAGCTATTGCTCTGGTAACCCTCATGCCAGCTAGTATGTCCTCAATATATACTGTACGTTTCTTTAAAACACACACCTGCAACAAAGAATGCAAAGAGTATCATACAAACTACTACTTTATAATTAGGAATTGCATTTAATTGAATAAAATGTAATAAATTAAATTCAGCTCAGTTTTAATAACAAAATCCAATGGACACTAGTACTATTACATTCATGTAAGGGATTATAGGATTTCACCCAGTAAAGCATGAAAAATTCCTAATATTTACTAAAGAAACAAGGAAAGTATCTATGTTGTGATCATATATCACTTCCCCATAAAAAAAAACAGGTAGTTTAAGATACTAGCTGCAACTTTGCCCAGTTGGACAACCTGGTGGATGAAGCAGCCTGGTTCTTGGGAACAAAACATATTAGGATTCCTGATCATTCTTAAGAAGGAAATTGTGTACCTTACACCAAAAATACATATTGGGTCACTACTGCAGGTAACAGCCAGAAAGCTCCAGAAATCGCCAGAAAACATTTGATCAACACTGGAAATTATTCCTGGTGAAAACCAAATTATACGGCATATGATTATCTTAGAGGAAAAAAACACAAACAATGTAGGTACTGCATAATAGCCTATGCAGTGTGAAGGTCTCTTAAGTGTTTGAGCTTTTAGTATCTATAGTAAATGCTCTTTACTAATCAGCTTAAACAATGATTTGAAATTCCTATGGACAAAAGTCCTTTGAGGTCATACAGGACCAGGGAGCCTGCACTGATGGGTTACCTCAACTGAAAGACATGCACAGGAGAAGAGAAGCTTCTACACCACCCTGTAACACATCAAAAAATTCATCTGCAAAACAAGATTTAAAGTAAAGAGAAAATCAGACATTTGGGCAATTAAGCAGGTATGGGATGAACACATAGAGTAGGCTAAAAGAGAGCAACCCATTCCCATGGCTGCTGTGTTACAGGAGTAAAAAGCATATACTGAAGACAGCTCAACTTGTCTGCAACACCATAATTTTTTAATAGAAAAATCATGAGATAGTTAAGGGAAGTCCAGCAATGCAGCAGGTGTAGGATCACAGGCAGTGAAACCAGCATGTCTCAGTACAGAGCTGGGTAGGGAAGTAGAGGATTTTTCTATTCTACAGGCTTGGTCCTGGTTGATAAGATAGGTGAAAAGGTGAGACAAGTAAAGGTTGCGTCAATGATAAATTATCCACAAAAAAATAATTACCAGCTTTCAGATATGCAAAACATAGGTAGAAGTCTGGCATAATGAATTTCAGCATTACTCAGTTCAATTCCATCTGTAGTTCTGCCTGTCATCTGATTTCCATAGAATAGAAAATACCAGAGAAAGCAGACCTAAAAGAAAAAAAAAAAAACTGCCTTTGGCTGATGAAGAGTAAATGCAGGAAGCAAATAGCAGTACCTTGGGAGGGGGAAGCTCCCAGGGACCTGAGAATCATTCAGAAGTGCTTTTCATGGTAACAGTTCACATGAAAGATGGGTATTAACCATGGACACAGAAAGTAGCATGACAAAAGATCATGAAGTTGCAAAAGAGGAGTTTTAGAGTGGGTAGGTTTTGCCAACGAAAACAGTTGTACCACGTGGGTGCTGCCCGTAGCCCAGAGGTAGGGGAGGTGGGGTGTAGTGGGGCACACAGGGACCCTGTAGGAGAGGGAGCACAGGATGGGACCAGGACAGCAGCTCTGCCTGATGTGATTTATGACTCCTGCTGGGGCACTGTTTCTCACAGGGAGTGGAGGGAAAGCAACACATAAGCAGGCTAGTGCTCAAGTATGTAGAATCATTCTCTTAACTATCACTTAGGTGACTTCCTAATCACTGAGTAAGCGTTTCTTATCAGGCCACTATTCTGAAAGGGGTTTTCTCTATCTCCTCTCAACTTCAATTTAATCTGGGAAAAAACCTCATAATGCTGAAGGCTTGATAGTCATTGCAAAAACAGTTGCTTTTTGCCCATCTATACTTTTAATACATTACTGATGGGTAAGGTTGAGTCAGATTTACAATTAAGATACTTGGTCATGCAATTAAAGATGAAACTACCTGACACATGTGCCAGTAGTGCAGCAGGGTTCCTGTGGAGGATGACAGGAGTTCTGCTTTTGACTTCAGCGGCAGCAGAGCCAGCCTAATGGTGAGCAATTCAGAGTTTTCTACCTTAAGGTTTTTTTAATGCCATGAATAGCATGCTGTATCCTTGGTAGCATATCTTTGAGGCTATCTGTTGGCAGGGCTTAATTATCCACTATCAGTTTTCAACTACAAGCATATGAATTCTGACATGGCTGTTAGAAGTCTAACAGCTCTTTACCCAAAATGTACGTGCATTCTCTGGAGTCCTTAGGCACAGTTTTTCTTCTCCATCACAGCAAAATGTGACCTCTTTACTGGCATTAGCAGTGATATTGTAATTCATAAACTATCCTTAATTGGGGCTGAAAGGCATTGTAATGATGAGAAATACTTCCCTGAAAAAATAGATTCAGCTAGCTGAGGCTTTGCCTGACAGCTTCAACACTCAAGAATCAAAATGCTACAGATAAACTCAGTCAAAAAAAGTTTATGGTAATAATGTATACCCTGGTATATACAGAGAAAAGTCATTGTCTCAAGTGTAAAAAGGGAAGAGGATTGTGACCTATACTACATTTTCTTTAAGTCTTTTCATGCATCTTATTACATCTCTCCTGCAACTACAGTGACAGATGACTACTTTAGAGCAAGGCTTCTCCCTGTCTGTAGTCCTGGACCTCACAGCAAATCCCTGTGTGTTCCCAAACCCAGCACCCTCCTTTGCTTGTGATTGGAAAACTGGCATTGGTAGTTTTCTCCATTGGCTATGGAGAAAACTGTTCTTTTAGAGATTAGCTTCCTAATTCTATTAGATTTTCATTATGTTTCCATTTTAAAATGTCCAAAAAATAAACTCATGAAAATACACAATGAAAATAGGCAGACCATTAACTACAGTCACATGCAGTGCCACTATAATAAAACTTGCAGGTGCTTCTGTAATCAGCAAATCAACATAATTCAGATTAAACCAGGAAGAAGGGATTCTTTGAAATGTTTCACTTCTCCTTCCAAATATTTAGAAAATATGGGTTTAATGCAGCAAATTATGATTCTTTATGTTGTTATTTTCCTGAACTGGATGCTGTGACAGCAGTCTGCATTTCATAAGGCATGCCTTCCAACTAGCAAAATCTATTCTCAACAGGAAATATGCTCCATTTAGTCCAAATGTTCTGAGGACGTCAAACATATTTGTATAAACATGCTGTATCATAATTGAGAGACTTGCTAGTACTTGGGATTTAGACAGCACTTTACAGCTTCAAGGTGCTGTACAAACATTTAACTTATTTATTAATTAAATTTTCTAACTAGGGACATAACCTAGATTTAGTTAGAAGAAAGCTGTGGATGAGAGGAGGTTGGGTAAACAAGTTTATCATATTTATGTAAAAGACCATACAGAGTCCTCTTAGAAGTCCTTCCTCACCAAAATAAAAAGGTAAAACATCTCAAAAGCTTCTAACCTCTGGTGGGGAAACTAATGGGCAGCTCTATTAAGACCAGCTTGGATCACAAACTTGGATCAAAGGTATGTATCACCTCTTAGAGAGAAGAAAAGATGCTTTCCATTGAATTCAGTGGAACCTCAAATAGTTTTAAAAACTTCCTCCTGTCCCTCAGCCATGTCCTTCCCTAGTCCATAAATTAGAGCACTGTGAACCAGTAGCCTCAGGAGTCCTGCTCCGGCTTCTGGGTTTTATTACCATGCTAGGTTGTCTTTTCCAAGTCTCAGTAGTAATGATTTAGATTTACAAAAATATTTAGATTTGTAATTCCTGTTAGCTGCTTAACATTCAGTGGCATCAACAGCCTCATTGTCCATCTCCAGAAGGGTTTTTGGTAAGAACCATTTACTTCACAACTGATTTTTGCCTGAATTCCAAAATTGCTCTGAGTCAAACATGATATAGCTAAAATCATCTGTCCTCTATGAGTTTATGCTCTGACAACAGAGGAGACTAAAACTCTCTCATCTGATATAGAAGTGTTTCTGCAACTTATTACTCTTTCATTGGCATATAGTAAACTGAGCTCTGGCAATAGCAATACTACTGGGAAATAAAGATAATTAAGGAACATAAAACATGCCACTCTTCTTGAACCCAGTTGGAATCTTGGTTTTCTGTGTCTCATTGTAGGATTATGAGCCTAGTTTTAAGTTTGTATTCTCATAATTTTACATAATTGACCATTTGCAATCTTTTATAATCTAAAATGTCTAATAACTATGCACAGAAAGTGAGCCCTTTCCATAATATTTATAAATATTTCATATGAACTGGAGTTAATACAATTTATTTATAATGCATGGCAGTCTGCAATGGATTTATAAAAATAATGTGTGTTAACATGCAGTCATGATTTAATAATCAGAGACTAATTTGTAAAATACATACAGAGAGTGGCTGGTTCCAGTAATTGTAATAGGATTGAGAAATGTGGATATAGACAGATGACTGAGGTATGTTAACGTACCATACAGGGTGGAGCAGAGATGATGTTAAAACAAACTTCAAACTATTCATCCCTGAATATTTTCAGAATCCCCCAGGACAAAACTAGAATAGCTTCTCCAGAAGTCCCCAGGCTGCTGGAT
This sequence comes from Pachyramphus minor, assembly GCA_013397135.1. Classification (NCBI taxonomy): domain Eukaryota; kingdom Metazoa; phylum Chordata; class Aves; order Passeriformes; family Tyrannidae; genus Pachyramphus; species Pachyramphus minor. Next base: position 976,454 of record VYXB01001331.1, on the reverse strand, counting down.
TAATCCTATACTCCTGCTAACAACCATTGTGGTAGAGGATGACATCACATATATTATGTAACCATGGTGCAAGGTGGATTCCCACCTTCTCAGGAAGCTGCCAAGAAGCCATAAAGCTACATGAACCACTAACCAGCTATTAACTAAATGATTCAAAACTGTTAAAAGTGAAGAGAAGTTCTCTATCTGTTCGAGAGTGAATGCATCTCTCAGCTGATACACCGAGGTTGCTTAAGCAATTCTCACAACACTTTAAAGATCTGCACAGCAGAAGGGAGAGAAGAAGCCTATCTGCAGGAGAAAACTAGTGAAGTTATTGGATTGACTGCAGAACATGCACACAGCTGAAATGGACCTTCTGTTTTTGATCTGCTGTGAATAAAAGGATGCAGAAATAAGCAAGCAGATACATTTGATAGTGATAATAAGACCACAGCTGCAGTGAGACAACCACACACAAGTTATCCCAGAGAGCCCCATGGCAAGGAAATAGACTTTCCATGTTAATGTCATTTTTGACACACATCTCAATTAATTTCCCATACTCTTTTAGCAGCCTGTGTATGAAAGACAACAGAACGGCAATTGTTCATGCTGTTCATTTCTTCATTTGGGGGAGGGAAGAGGACCTTAACACCCACAATTAGCCCAAGAGACCTCTACTGCAATCATGCACACACTTCCTCCCTGCCGTTCCAGCTGCACATTGTTTATTATTCATTATGAGACTAATCACACTTTCTACGATGGTCCAGTGACAAAATTACTCTGGATATATTTCTCCATAGTTTTTTCACTAGTCAGTGTCAATAAACTGTGGAATGGATTAGAAAACAATGTTTCTAATTGTTTTCTTTTAAAATAAATTTCATGTTGTTCGTGTTAAGAAGTGCATATCTTTTGACTCTCAGACTGCTGGGCTGAGCAAAACAGGGCCTCAAAAAAAAATTAAATAAAAAATCAACCCAACAAAAAGTAGTTCAGATTCCTATTTTAAATAAAATTTTTTAATAAGAATCTGAATGTAGTAAGCAGCTGTTTGAGGGCAGCTGGACCAAGTTTCTTGGAAGTAAATGAGTGTTCAGGCAACAACTTATGACATGACATGACTCTAAATATTTATATTTCAGATTGTAAAAGACTTTGTGTTATCTGTTTGGTAAGATAACCTACATATTTATTTACATAGGAATGCAATTACAAAGACAAAAGAACCCTTAAGAACTAATATGAAATTATTCCCCTAAGTAAAGTTACTTACAAGCTTTAACATCTGCAGTTATAAGCTGTACTGCCTTGGCTCTCCTAGGAGTATTTATCACACCCTTCCTGCTGGCTCCCGTGACCCGATTTGCCTGCTGGCGGTGCCCATTATGGAATGGCCCAGTAGGATCACTACAGACTCCAATCAAAGCAGTGAATTTATATTTCCTGTAAAAATATTGCTTAAATCCATGCCAATAAACACCTACAAATAAAAAAAAATATGACTGTATAAAAATACATTTTTTCAAAGTTGCAATATGTACTAGTCAAGTGCACAATGTTTCTCATTCTGGGTATAATCTGTGATTTCAGCCATCAGGTGAGAAATATGAAAAATTAAACAAGCATTTTTGTTTATAGTCTTGCATAAGTGACTTGACTGTGCTTTTTGTGCTCTATGGCTTCAACCTCCAGTCGTATGTTCACCATATAATTTTAATTACCATTTTTCTCTTTAGGAAAAAATATAGGGGGGCATTGCAAACTGGAAAGTCAGAAGGATATATATGGCCAGTACTTCCAGTTACAGCTTTAGCTGATGTTGATTCTGATCTGCATGAAATGCTGCACAGGACTGAAAACTGGTGGCCAGATTTCCCAGTGGGGCAGAGGCTAATGTCAAAACATTCTCTCCCAGCTCCCAGTCCCTGAGAATCCAGCCCCAGATCTGTAAACAAAGCTGCTGAAATCAAACAGCCAAAGAGAGTAGATAGTCCAAAGGACACATGACAGGTATCTCTGAAAGAGCCAAATCTGAACCCTACACCCACTGAAAGCAGCTATAGTTTTAGCATCAACTACAATATGGATGCTAGATGCATCCTCTTGGCATTTACCTTCTGATTCCAGAAACTTTTCCTTCTAATCCCTTTTATATGTTTGTGCATAAGTCTTAAAAAATTAATTCTTTTAAAATATTTGATTTCAGAGACCCCTTGTACTTCCTCTTTTATCAGCAGACCGTGTCCTTTGCTTAGCTTTTCACTATTAACAAACCCCTGGATCAGCTTGATCCAGTTTTGCTTTTCTGGAATTACTTGTCTATTGTTCACACTTCTTTATAAGAAAAACCTCCAGGTTCACATCTTTTTCTCTCTGTACGTGCCCTTTTGGAGCACAGTACAGTGAGTTCCCATCCTCTTAGGTCCTGAAATCAGTCCTTGGACCCCTCAAAATGTCCAAACTCAGGGGAGTGCATGTGTGATGTTTAATATAATGCCTTTTCAGAACATGTATAAAGGAAATGAGGAACAAGGGATTGGGAAAAGAAATGCTTATCCTCAGGAATCCTACTCTTAAAAGCCCTGAAGAAACAGACAAAAGAAATCTCCAGAGACACACTGCCCCGCAGTCTGAGCTCACAAGCCTGACACGGGTCCATCTTTTAGATGGGCCTGATCTCCTTTTGCCTTCTCTCTCTTATTCATGCCAATTGCCAAACTCATGCTCTGTGGCCTTCCCCACTCCACTGTTCCTGCTCAGAAAGACAATCCTGTCCCGAAGGAGGAGGCACTGCTGAGAGCCCCAGACTATTCTCCCTCCCTCTCCAGCCACAGATGCCTGGGACTCAGGGGCAGCCCCACCAGCTCTCCTCAGCCTGCTTTCACACACAGCACACACCACCACTAGAGAGCTGATGCATTCATGTGGTATAATTTCACCTGGGAGGAGCATTTTCCCTCCTGCTCTTTTTTTTTTTTGCACCTCAGGTGGAAGCCCTGCCAATGCATAGAAAGCAGAGTTCCCCAAGATGTCTGAGAAGCTGCAGTAGCCTGGATAATCAGTGTTCACAGTGAAGTGCCAGGGCCCTACTGAGGTAATCTAGCACACCTTTAATGCCAGAGAATACAATCATAACAATGTATATGAGAATAAATTTGTAAATATTACTGATCAAACTTCAGATCAATAGATGTTTCACATACCAGAGTAAACATATAAACTTCTGTGCCAGCTTAAGCTTTTAATCATTTAATTCATTTGTTGATTCATTTGTCTTTTTATAATCTGATCTATTGGTCTGGTTCTCCAACATAAAAACCATTATTGCAGCAAATGTCGCCATTTTAATTTGTAACCGGTGCCCCAGATGTATCCCATAAAATATTATTTTAATCCCTTAAAAAGAGAAGGGGAATTTTTCATTAATTAATTCGACAGTCTTGCACATTAAATATAGTAATAAATGGTGTGCAATGCAGGTGAAATTTAAAATATAAATAAACGGTGTTGGCTACAGGAATGTGAATATCCTGATGTATATGTTTACTCAGTATACAAGTCTGCTAGAGAAAGAAAACAACTAGCGTCATCTTGGCCCTGACGTTCTCGCTCCACTACTGTAAGGCTGAAGGAGTTGTACATTTGTGTGAAAAAAGAGGTTAAGGAAATAAAGCCAGGATCTCTCCCAAATGTGGCTTAGCAGAGCCTCCCTGGGGCTGCAGAGACAGTGCTCAGGGGATCACTCACCTGGAGCCAACCTCTAATCCATAAGGCTCCCAGCTGCATTCTCACTAACTCAGATCTCTTACATGCAACGAATCCTTGTCTGTCTAATCCCCTCAGACTAGGGAGCCCAGGTAAATTGCTCAGACCAAGCGCCTACTTTTCTGTGTCTGAAGCACTGTGGTGAAATTCCTACTCTGTTACTCAACAGCTGGACTTTTTTTGGCAGAAAGGCCTGCAGTATGCCAGAAAGACATTTTTCAAAAAAACCTAAAGCATTCACATCATGCAAAACATTGCAGGGACACAGTGTCACCATTTGAACTCACTTTACCACTTCAAATATTCAGAATGGATAAAACAACAAAAATAATTCCAGATAAAGCAAAAGGAGTTCTGCTAACTCTAGCAACTAGGTAAAACTTTTCTCACAAGCTTGCATTTTGCTTACAGCAGATGCATACTCAATGATTACTCGTGCATACATCACACCCTGAAACTCTTGAGGTTAACATAGAGGCTTCTGGATTAATAGGCAGTGGCTTGCCCTATGGCTGGGCTTTACTCTAATCTTTATCTCTTCTAGAAAGCTAATCAGCAGTGTACTGCCCACAGGGTTACTCCACCTGGAACTGCTCCTGGACACCCCAGACACGTTTCTCCATCTCTCTTCAGCCCTTGGCACCTCCCTGGGTCTGCACAACCCCACTGCAGAATGGCTGGGCCGCCAGAGGCTACAGCGGGCGGTGTGGATGGGAAGGACAGAGTAAGGCTGAATGCACACACACTTGCATTTAGGAGCTGAGTCAAGACGTGTTCTTTTTAGCAGTAAAAAGTATTAAAAGAAGTATTAAAATAATTATTTTCTCTGTAAAAAGGAATAAGGCTGCAAATTAATACTGTTGACTGCTATTTGAATATACATGGAGAGACCTTTCTCTACCATAAAATCATGGTGAAGATCTTCACTTAAAGGGTATTCAGTTAATCATCTAACAAGACCAACTCATCTGTTTTTCACAGCCATGAAAAATGCTTCACATTCAGAATAATGTGTAGCTTTGTTCTTACAGGCAAATAGATGAACTGTTGTTAGCATGAACTTATAGTATGACACAGCTTCCTCTAGAAAGTCAAGATATTATTTTGAGGGTAAAAATCAAAAAGCTGCAAATTAATTTTTAAATGTGCACATGGGCTTAGAACATTTAAATTAGACTAAATAGTAGAGCCCCTTTTAATTTTATTACCTCCCAAACACCATAGTAAATAAGAGAAAACTTTGAACGAGTTTGTATAAGTTTGCAACTAGATTTCAGACATGAAGGAAAAAATAAAATTGTCAGTGAAAGTTCTTTCCAATATCCTGTTATATTGAGCATAAATATGAGTATCAGACACAAAAATCATTATTCCCTATTAAAAAAAGCTAAAGGAAACTTCAGAAATAAAAGAATTAATCTCATCTACCAATTTTGTAGAAAAGCATACCTTCTCTTTGTTCTGAACTACAAAAATATCTGTATTATTGTTTATGTATTTTGATACAAACCACAATTCAATCTGCTAAAATCTTTTTTGATGTGTAGATCCTATGCTGTAACCTAATAAAGCAATTGAACTGACCATACTCATAGCAAGAGATTCAGCTTTTCAATAAATGCAATGCCCTTTCCTAAAACCCATTACAAGTAAGCTGTTAATTTGTAGCTACAGAATTCTGCTGATGATTACAAAATGCTCTTGAAGCTACTGTTTTCAGTAATACAGCAACACAAGCATTTTCACAGCAAATCCAGTCAAACACAATGTTTCCATCATTGTAAATTTGAAAACATAATTAGTGATCTATCTAGTTACCTGAAACAGTTGGATAGTGCTGCCCTTCACTGGTTCATAATGGTATACCACAAACCAAAACTAATGGCTACATGACAAAAGTGTGGCTCAGTCACATGAAAACTGAGTTTTCCCTACTTCTCCCTCCAGTACTTCCACACTTCTACCAAATGAACACCCAAAACTGCTCTTCATAATCCAAATTTTCATGTAGTAAATGCTTTTATATAGTTATTTGTCTCTTTCATTGGGAGGAATAAGGCAGTTGCAAGTACTATCTTTGCCCATTGTTCTTGTGTTTTTATCCCATGTCAGATACTGTAATTCATGTCACTACTGTAATTCTCTCCTCAATACTAAATCATATTTTTCCTTCATGAAAGGAACCCATCAACAACAGAACAATGAAAATTATCCCCGGAGTGCTTCTAGTCAATATTAAAATATTGGACCGATTAAAAGTGGTAACAAGTAATGTCCATATTTGTATAGAAACACATGTGGGATTGGGTAAATAAGCAGTAATTCTCAATGTGTGCATTTTGCCCTGCTGAGGGAACAGAATATAGCTGGTTCTTTAACACAGCAAATGTAATAGTCGTTGTGTCCAAACATTAGGTTCCGTCTGGGAACTGAATTTAGCTTAGCTGGTTGTTTCAGCTAATTATCACATACATACTGAGACCTCCATGTCTTTAAAAAAGCTGCTTTTAAAAGGAAATACATTTAGGATAGTATCAACAGCTAGAAGGTCTCTGATGACAGATGATGAATTACTGTTAATTACTGTATTACTGTATGCAGCAAGTCCAACCTTAGATGCATAACTCAGATGAGAACAGTGGTAGCTTCTGTACACAAACACAAGCAGTAGACCCTGACTCCAAGTCCTGATAAATCTATCCGCTCAAAAAAAAGCCCAAGTACATGAAATATTTTCAAAATATAGAATCAAAAGACAGAGCCTCCATTTCAAAAACAGGTTCAATATTTTTTGACAAACAATCTATTCCTATTTATAATATATTGTGTTTACTATTATATTTGAAAAATGGCTGAAGCTTGCATCGGTGCTGGCCATTTCTATAGAATATTTCATTCCTAAAAGCCTTTTGGAAGTACAAAAAAACCTTGCTGTGCACATTTTGGATCAATTGTATTGACAACTGTACCCTATGGTCACCCATGTAGGTAAGTAGGCTCATCCAGAACTCAGTTCTCTTACAGCAGCATGAGCCTCAGTGAAGCTCTACGTACCTGTGTGTTTCCAGCAGAAAGAGTGCCCAAGCAGAGATGAACTGAGCAGAGAGAAATTCAGAAAATAGGATGTTTTTGAAAACTTTCCTCCAAAGCACCTTGGACAATTCCACTCAGGGAGTTTGTCACTGTAAAGATGACTGAGTCATCCCAACCCAGTTACTCTGAACCCATCCTTATTAGAGCATCCTACTTTCATTTGGTTAATAAGTATTGGCTCATGAATAGCACCTGGACTTTTATGATCTTTGTCTCCTACAGAAGGCATAATGATAGAATGAAAATGGTTCAGATAAATCTCTTTCATCTCCCCTCTTATTTCATGGCAGAATATTAAGGTTTATTTTTTCTGGAAGATTTGACCAATTTGTGAGGGCACTCATGTCATTCCCACTATTAACCCCAACTAATGAACTGAATAGTTAAAGCACCAACAAAGACAAGACTTAACAGTTGGTTGGAATAGTATAAATAAAAGCAAAACAAATATATAAATAAGAAGTATGTACAAAACAGATAATAGAACATTACACGCTTCGTTAAGCCTTTGGTGTTAGCGTATCACTACCTTTCCCAAAAAGTCATCTCAGCCTACTCCAGAAAGATGGCTATTTCCTGTGCAGTTTAGCAAACCACAGCTATATGTGACTTCACTGAGGATGAGGCGAGCTACATTCCATTAGTACCAGAAATCAGTGCTAAAATATGATTCAATTTGTTAAGCACAGGTCATGAGCACAGCTACAGCTTTCAGCCCAGCAGCTGCTGCCGGCTGTGCACACACCACGAGGAAGAGCAGTCACACTGTAACTGGGAGCAGCCACACTGCCGGCCCCCAGGCACAGCAATACAACCCCAAGGATTTGTCAGGAGGCTTCTCAGCTGCTGGTTTCTAGGAAATGATGAAACCTGAAAATACTGGGCTCTGAAGGAAGGAATTAATAGGTGAGAGAAGGGTGTACCTATATCTGCTATACTGCACCACTCTAGTTTATTGTTCTGCACCATATAGAGTCATTCTCTGTCCAACTGCTGGAGTGACTTTGACCCCATGTAGGTCATTTCCTTCTTTTCACTGCAGAGATGAGGACTGATGCTCTCATAACTGATATTCCCTTCCCTGCAGTACTCGGATTTTCCACATTTCTGTCTATATTTTGGCTAGGATACAGCTGCAAAGACTTTTATATTTTCCACTTCTTTTTTTTTTTTAATAATTATCAGCTATTTTTCTTTTTAAAAATATAAATGTGTGAACTATTTGTTATTTGCAAAACAAAACATTTAATTTAATGACATATCTGTTCACAAAACAAAACACCAGTGACTGAAAATAGAATGTATGCTACCACTTCGTGAAAGTCATTTACAGCACAGAAAGACCACTTTGGCAGACACATTTATGTCTACACAAGATTAGATTTTGCATTTATTATGGGCATGTGGCATATTATTAATTATTAACACCAAAAATAAATGTTTATGTTTGCAGAAAAACAAGCTGCTAAATTCTGAAAAAATATTGTTGAGGATTTACACATTGTGTCACGTGTGTTATGTAAATGGGAACAGCAGAGATTCAGTATTTATTATTAGAACAAAACATTTTTCATTCTGCAAGTGGAAATCCAGGCTATAATTTATGTGCATCTCTGAATCAACAAGTCCAATACTCAAGAACAAGACTTTGTGCAAAAAAGAACTGACTTTGCCTTCTCACCAAGAGCACAGTCTGTGGAACTCCTGTGCTGCATTCCCTGGGGAACTGCATGGGAATTACAAAACACTGCTCCCAGAAGACCTGAAACAGTTCATTTTCCATCTAGACTTGAGAAAGGAGTAATGGGGTCCCACACTCTGTTATCACAAAACAGTCCCAGCCAAATGAATAACCCTGCTGATGAGGTAGTCTTCCTCCCAGATTACATACATAACCTATTTCAAGAGTTCAGACCATGATATCCTGGTCAAAGAAGCTCTCGGCCCTGAAATATGATTGGGAAAGATCTCCTTACCCTCTAAGGAGAAAAATCATTATCAAGCTATGTGGAAATGGAGGCAGGAGTCAGCCTGGCATATCTCTTTATGTAGTGTGCATCAGTGTAACATCATACTCCCAGCTGGCTGCCCAGATTACCTTACTCAGAGGCGTGCCTCCACTGGCCTTTTCCATTTAAACTTCCCAGTGTTGCTAGGTGGGTCCGCTCTGCGCAGAGCACTGTGATGGAAGCCCTGGCCTGGACAAGCTGCCAGCATGTTTCTTCTGTCCTACATCCTCCTCAGAGAAAAACTCTTGCAAACTGTACTGTGATGGAGGTTTCAGAGTAAGGGGTGATATCTTGTTCAGTAGCCTCCCTGTCCCGTGCCCTCAAACTGGGAGTTGAAGCTCAAGCACTGTCAAAACACTGCTTAGGGACATCTGAGTTTTCACTGCTTCATGAAACAGAGTCAGGATTTGTCTCCCTGCTTGCACAAATTGTAGAATGGCCTGGGTTGGAAGTGACCTTAAAGATCATCTAATTCCAATCCCCCTGCCATGGGCAGAGAAACCTCCCACTAAACCAGGTTGCTCAAAGCCCCATCCAACCCTGCCTTGAACACTTCCAGGAATGGGGCATCCACAGCTTCACTGGGAACCTGTTTCAGTGCCTCACCATCCTCATACAGTAAAGGATTTCTTCCTAATATCTAATCTAAACCTATCTCCTTTCAGTTTAAAGCCATGCCTCCTTGTCCTATCACTAAATGCCCTTGCAAAAAGTCCCTCTCCAGCTCTCTTACTAGCCTTCTTTAGATACTGGAAGGAGCCATAAGGTCTCCAGTCTTCTGTTTTCCAGGTTGAACAACTCCAACTCTAATGCAGAAACCTTTTGATTTTGTCATTTATCTCAATACAGTTTTCCAGTCATGCTCCTGTAAATGACACGCTGGAGGCACTAAGGGTGGAAGCCCAGACCAAAATTCAAATTCTAGCCAACCAACTGACTTCACAGAAGGTTAAACTACCACGAGCAACGCAGCAATAAAGTGGACAGACAAGCTCTGCCTCTGAGAGAATTCGCTGTTTCTTGGCATTTCTACCCCTGACTCAGCTCAGAAGGAGAGGCAGGGGCATATTAGCACTACTCTTATTTTTGTCTCCCACACCTTTTGCCTGCTGCTTCACAAAACCTTCTTCAGCTGGCAACAAAAGAGGTCAGAAATATGCAGTGTGATGGAGGAGCAGAGCAGCACATGGAGCAGGNTGTAGTGTGCATCAGTGTAACATCATACTCCCAGCTGGCTGCCCAGATTACCTTACTCAGAGGCGTGCCTCCACTGGCCTTTTCCATTTAAACTTCCCAGTGTTGCTAGGTGGGTCCGCTCTGCGCAGAGCACTGTGATGGAAGCCCTGGCCTGGACAAGCTGCCAGCATGTTTCTTCTGTCCTACATCCTCCTCAGAGAAAAACTCTTGCAAACTGTACTGTGATGGAGGTTTCAGAGTAAGGGGTGATATCTTGTTCAGTAGCCTCCCTGTCCCGTGCCCTCAAACTGGGAGTTGAAGCTCAAGCACTGTCAAAACACTGCTTAGGGACATCTGAGTTTTCACTGCTTCATGAAACAGAGTCAGGATTTGTCTCCCTGCTTGCACAAATTGTAGAATGGCCTGGGTTGGAAGTGACCTTAAAGATCATCTAATTCCAATCCCCCTGCCATGGGGAGAGAAACCTCCCACTAAACCAGGTTGCTCAAAGCCCCATCCAACCCTGCCTTGAACACTTCCAGGAATGGGGCATCCACAGCTTCACTGGGAACCTGTTTCAGTGCCTCACCATCCTCATACAGTAAAGGATTTCTTCCTAATATCTAATCTAAACCTATCCCCTTTCAGTTTAAAGCCATGCCTCCTTGTCCTATCACTAAATGCCCTTGCAAAAAGTCCCTCTCCAGCTCTCTTACTAGCCTTCTTTAGATACTGGAAGGAGCCATAAGGTCTCCAGTCTTCTGTTTTCCAGGTTGAACAACTCCAACTCTAATGCAGAAACCTTTTGATTTTGTCATTTATCTCAATACAGTTTTCCAGTCATGCTCCTGTAAATGACACGCTGGAGGCACTAAGGGTGGAAGCCCAGACCAAAATTCAAATTCTAGCCAACCAACTGACTTCACAGAAGGTTAAACTACCACGAGCAACGCAGCAATAAAATGGACAGACAAGCTCTGCCTCTGAGAGAATTCGCTGTTTCTTGGCATTTCTACCCCTGACTCAGCTCAGAAGGAGAGGCAGGGGCATATTAGCACTACTCTTATTTTTGTCTCCCACACCTTTTGCCTGCTGCTTCACAAAACCTTCTTCAGCTGGCAACAAAAGAGGTCAGAAATATGCAGTGTGATGGAGGAGCAGAGCAGCACATGGAGCAGGCAGGAGCACTGATCTACTCTCTGCACAGCAGGACCTTCCCTGATGCCTTCTCAGTCCCCATCACCTGCATTCACTGCCTCCTCTCCTCTGCCCTGCCCTGCCAGGGCAGCGGCCCCACCATGATCAGCGTCTCTGTCTAGAGATCAGGCCTCAGCTGCTGCATCACATCACATCTGCACATTTCACTTTGGGCCCCAGATAGCACTATGCTGAAAACTGGACTTCAGACGGGAAGCTCCCAGTGTCTTTGGATACATTTCCAGGGACACTTACTACTTCGGGCAAAGCCAGGTACTCTGCTACTGCCCAGTGCAGCAGCCCTCTGCTGTGGGGAAATGCATTAATAAAATAATTCTGCTGTATCATTAGAGGTCAACTCGGACTAGAGCAGGTAATAAAAGATTCATAATAGCACATGAGGGGATGCACTAAATAGCCAAACCACAGCTTGAAGTCTTGCAAAGCTTGTTTAGATTTAGGACTTGGTTAAAAACTTGCAGTTCAGCTGGTGTTTCACAGAAAAGTTTGCAATCAGCGATACCACTTCTGTACCAGCAATTTATGCTGCTTCCAGTATAAATTATGCCTTTTAGCAAGGAGTGTCCTAAGAGGCATAGGTGCTCCCATGTTCAGGCCAGTAATCAAAAATTAATCCTTTTCCCTGATTCCGTTAGGGGCCAATGCCAGCTATTACTGAGAAGACATAAGAAATACTGCTGGAAGCACTTTCAAGATAACACTTTTCCACTGTTGTGACTTTCCATCCTTTGGTATTTAGCAACTGCCTAAATCTTCACTTCAGTCATTTTCCAATTCTGTACGGCAGGCGATGCAACCTGCAGTGGTCTGTATGTTTTCAAATATTCCTTTCAAACTTTAGTTAATCTTATCTTCTGTCTACATATCAAATCTGCTTTAGGAATCCTGCTACAGTCCAGCCTCAAGGTGTTGTGACAGCGAGTAACCCAGTCAATTTACATGCGAACAATCATTACTCACTACTAAAGGAGCTGTCAGAAATTCAATACAGGCATTGGTGCAATATTTTCAGTTTGGTTATAAAAGCATCATCCTTTCCCCATTTAACTCCATCTTATGACTCTAACAAGAACAAAAACAACACAGACAAGTTTCTCTGGCTGCTGAATTCCATCTGCTTTTCCATCCTTTCAACAGCCTTTGACAAAGAATTTAAATCAGATCCCTTTTTTCTGATGAGTTTAAAATTTGGCTGTGAATTTGGCCACATTCTCAGAGTGGATCTGATTTTTGGCCATAATTTTTACCAGCAAGACACATCCAATCTCAGACTTGGTGACACTGCACTCAAACCAGCTGCTCTAGCTTTGATACAAAAGAGGCTCATTAGCATGAAGAACTTAAAGATGTTTGACATATCAGATGACACAGTCCTGCCTTTAATCTTTGTGGCCAGCCAGTCCCACCAGCCAAGTCATGGTCTCAGCAGAGGCCAAAGAGTTTGTGTGGAGGAGACAAAACTTCCAAACACCCTGTAGGTAAGGTTTAGGGCACACGCCCCGAGCAGTACAAGGTGCAGGGTAGGCGTGAATGGCACACTTAGCTCCACCCTCCACCACGTACACCACTGCCACTGGCATTATTGGGAATGAAGACCTACGCTCGCCACATGTGGAAAGGATTTATCCTCTTCCAGATCAGGTCTAAAGCAAGAGAGCACTCCTCCAGTGCTCCTACGCTATTCACCTTGCAGCATCTGCAAACAGCCCATCCAGCCTGGCCCACAGCCAGACAAAGCCACAACACGTGGAGCACCTCCAAGGCAGAGAAACCCCATGGCTGTCACAGACAGTGGAGCTGGTCCATCCACACGTGCCACTGCAGGGACTTGGCTCAGTGCATATGGTCTCCTGCACTCTTCTGTACAGCCCTCCATCTGTCCTGTAATTAGGAAAACAACCCTTTTCTTCCAACTGCAGTGAAACTCTGCCCCTCTTCTTTACAAAGGGCCCTATGGAGCCTCGATGCCTGACACATTCCAGTTCGAGTGGAATGAAAAAATTACTGATTACCATCTTCTATCCTTTCGAACCACCTCAGGGACCAGAAGGCTGAAAACAAAGCAAGAACTTCTAGGAGGGCTGAATTTTCCCACCTCTTTGATCATTCCTGGCTTTCCCAAACACAAAACTTTTCCATGTATGTGGCACCTGCACTAAAATTTTAAGCCACAAAGATTCCAGAGAATGAACGAAAAGGGCAAAGCAACACCACTGCCCACAAAGGGAAACAAAAGTTGGGACGAAATAGGAGGTATCTTTTTTACTTTGCTGGTTTAGCTGGCATAGGAGAAAGAATTAAAACGTCCTTCCTAATGGTTTCTGCCAGTTATTTACACGACCTACCAAATTCCACGGCTCAAATGGAGAACAAGTCTCTTACTCTATCAGAAATCCCCTGCCTCATTTCAGCTGGTTATCTACTGGCACTGTAAACGTAAAATTTTGTCAACAAAATACAATGACACTGTTGCCTACATAAACACATTTAACACCTCTTAACATGCAAAACACGCAAACAAACGATAAACTCGGCTCCTGAGCGTTCACAATGCAGCCAGTATCCCACTGCCCAGCGCTCCTGGGCACCTGCAGTCGGTCAAATTCCAGGTAGTTGCCAGGAGTAAGCACAATTCCTACACGGGACTCACTAGTCATTATTAGTTTAGGTACTGTTTTGTAGCTTGGAGAAATATGAAAGAGAGAAGTGTGTGTGCCTCTCGTTTAAGCGATAGTAGTAGAGGACGTGCAGGAGGGAACCGGGCAGCGCAGCAGAACGCGGGGCCGGAGTTTTCACGTCTTTCAGGAGCCTGGAAGAGCTGGTACGGGGCGGGCAGTCACGACAGCACCAGAACAGCCCAAGTCGCTCTCCCTCTCTGTTTCGGTGGCACTTCGGTGCTGCGGGCACAGGACGAACCGGCGCTTCCCCGGGGCGCCCAGCACTGCGGGGGGACCCTCCGGTGAGGCGGACGGGACGCTGCCCTGTCCCCGTGGCCAAGCGCCTGTGCGCTGGGGTCAGCGCGCCGGGTTCGGACGGCAGTAGAACTGACAGCATCTCCGCCCGTGCGCTACCAGGCTGAAGCCGAAATAAAACGGGAAAATTAAGGCGAAGGGAGCAGCCGCAGTGCCGCCGGCTCCTGGGCGGCTCCGGCTCGGGCCGGGGCGGTGGGTCCTGTCCCGGTGCCCCCCCGCGGGGCAGGCGGCGCCGGCGG